>JALGBA010000683.1:3185000-3349307 GCA_023970755.1 Azemiops feae
TTGATTTTTGGGAACAATTGAGGCCAGAGATGACAATGAGTTCTTGCTTTTCCATTTGGAAAGAATTTTGTTTGTCCTTTCTCTCTTCCCTTCTCAAAATGTTTTTACCACATATAAGTCTTTGCCAAGGAAGGGCCTGGAATGTAGGAATAACAAAGTGCTTAGATATCTATCCATAAGATAAGATAATTCATGAAAGATAATTCATGAAAGATAATTCACGAAAATTGGCCTTAAGCACTACCTGTTGAGTTTTAACCCATCAGAATGCTCTAATCCTTCAGAAAGAGGAATACTTTGTTCAGGACTGCTAATTTAATTATTGAAACAAAATGGCCTACTTAATTTAGAGTCATCAAAGTGAATGCAATCTAACCCTCCTGTCCATTTCTTTAAGTAAAGTAGATCCAGAATGAAAAGAAACGGTAGGATGGTAAGATATCACTTTGAAATCTAAACTGTATAGAAAATTTCCAGATGAGAAATATCCTAATTTTCATCAAGTTCTACCTTTCTAACTGTCAGTGTGAGTCTTGGTAACCAGCAGGGGTTGTTAAATTTTGGAAACCAAATGTGAGATAAAAGATTTATTTTCAAATTAGCGGTAAAAATCTGAAGTATTCATTGTATTCCTGAACTCAGATATTCATTGCTCTGAAATGAATAATATTTGCAATGATTGAAAAATATTTAGGCCATTGTTTGTGTTTCATTAATATATAAACTAGTGTAATATAATATGTTTCTTCTTTAACACCACTTTGTTTATAGTTGTTTTTGGTAGCACTGAAAATTTGATGGGATTGGCTGACATTGCATCAACTACTCATGCCAAAACTGCTCTTTTCCAGAATAGATAATAGTCTCTTATGGCTCCTATATTTTGTCCAAGTTCATGCATGGGGAACAGCACCATTACAACAGCTCTTCTGCTACCAAAATAATGAACCTTGCTCCCAAGAGAACTTTTTGCTTTTCTCACTTGACACTTGACAATCTCACTTGACAATCCCATCCAGAACAACATGAAAACTACTCTGTGGCATTCCTAGGAAGACAGAGGTATGGTAGACACTTTTCCAGACACCATCTTTCCAATCTGTGGGCAAAGATAAGGAACAATCAAGTAGCAGACACATTGCTTTTGACCATGAGGCAAAGAGAATGTAAAGAAAATAATTCTCTGAGGGTGGCACCTCGTGTAACACTCTGAAACAGGCTGCCATAAGCAAGCCCCTGTGAGATTTCTGAGGGAGCCCCTAATTTTTAACTGAGATTTTTTGCAGCATGTAGTAACCCTCTATATTGAAACATGATCATAGAAAGAGACACTATGAAATATTGGTTGATATTTAGACTAAACTGCTCATACTTCATGGTTATCCACTGTCTTTTTTTTTTTGAAAGAAGGAAGGAAGGAAGGAAGGAAGGAAGGAAGGAAGGAAGGAAAGAAGGAAGGAAGGAAGGAAGGAAGGGAAGGAAGGAAGGAAGGAAGGAAGGAAGGAAGGAAGGAAGGAAGGAAGGAAGGAAGGACAATATGCATAGCTGTTTCTTGCAGTATTGCCTCTTATAGTAAAAAAAAGTTTTTATTTACATAATCCAGATATTGTCCAGATATAGACAAGACCAAACAAATCAGAACTCAGATGCTTGAAATTTCCTCAAAGAACGTGTTTATTGGTTACATAATATCGGAACAGTTAAAAGTGAAATCAAGTCTGAAATCCCCTTCAAAGAGAAACAATATTACAAAGTTGAACTTCCCACCCCAATGCTATGCAATTAACTACGTTTCCCAATAGAACAGTTTGGCGGGCTTTCTAACCAAATGCTCATGCCCCCCATCTAACAGACAGAAATGACCTTAGTTCCCACGGGACAGTAAAATGTTTAGACTAGTAGAAATCCTCCACAACCCCTTCCATTCTTGTGGCAACCTAGAATGAGCATCATGGCTGCAGCCAGGTTCGTTGTAGAGTTGACAGATGTCATTACACAATGTATCCAAAGTCATATTTAGTTTCAATTTCTTTCTTCTGCTCCTTCAAATTTTCCTTTGGAGTGAAATGGACTATATCAACAATCAGCTTCAATCCAGTTTAATCTTGTCAGTTTCAGTACCTCGTTAAATAGCAGGGAAATGGTTCCCTGAAGTGGCTCTCATTAATTCAATATTTTTCCCATTCTTCATCTTTTAATCCTTTTAAAAGGATTAAAAGGCATTGTCAAATCAAATCAACCTTTATTGTCAAAGTACAACATGTGTACAATGAGATTGGCTGAGTCTCCCTTTGTGCACCCCCCCAACACAACTCACAGTGACAACAAACACACAATCTTATTGCACCATGTGAACTTATTGCACAACGTGCTGGCCCCGCAAGTCTATCATACATGGAGTTATTTTCCATTCAGGAGTCTGACAGCCCATGGGTAGAAACTGTTCTTCAGCCTGTTGGTGTGGCTGGCTATGCTTCTATATCTCCTACCTAGGAGAGTAAAGAAGTGCTGACCAGGGTGTGAGTCATCCCTGAGGATTTTCCTCACTCTTCTAAGGCAGCGGGCCCTAGCGATGTCGTTTAGTGGTATCAGGGGACAGCCCACGATGTTTTGTGCTGTACTCACCACCCTCTGTAGTGTCTTTCTATCCGCGGCTGTCAAGCTACCATACCACACCATAATGCAATGTGAGAGGACGCTTTCTATAGTGGACCGGTAAAAGAAGGTCATCAGTCATTGTTCCACTTCGTTCTTTCGTTTTTTCATTTTGGTTATATAACAGTTGCTGGATTGGGATGGATAACATGAAGTGAGCAAATGTCTGGCCTGTATCACAGGAACCCTACTACAGGACCCCAGTTTTATACTGTAGGCTGCAAAATAACTGACAGCATTTGTTTTTGAAGCTTTGATCAACCTGGAAGATTCTCTGTGTATGTAGGCTTGAGTACTTATTTTCAATCACTGATTAGCTCCCATAGTGGCAGAGTTTATCAGCCCACACCTGTAGACATGCTATGAATTTTGTTTGATCTTCAGATACAATATCTGATAAAGCAAACAAACCGCTCTTTATAAGTACAAAATTTTTAATCAAGGAACACAATAATTACTTTTGTGACCCATTGGAAAGGACGTATTTAAAGCAACAATTAATTCAAAAATAAATTACAAACACACTATAAAATAATTATAAGAAAATAAACAAGCAAATAAACTCTACTGGTCTCCATGATACAATATTGGTAAACCGCATAATAAAAATCCCTGTCTTTTTGTGATAAATTTAGTAACAATTTAAAAGAAAAAAGAAAAAAAAACTTTCTTAACTGGTTGTCAGATTAATTTCTACACACACAGACACACACAGAGTCTATCTTTTAGGCAAATAATGTCTGCTACAATATTTTCTGTGAGAAATAGATTACATTTTCTAAGGAGACTGATCCAGAAGGTCAATCAAAAATCACACAGAAAAGTTTTTTTGCTTTTCCAAAATAGAGGAGATATTCAAATATGTTAAATGTGATAATAAATGACAGTACTAAATAACATGTAAAGATTGCTTAGATTCTTCAAGGATTGCCACTAGCTCTAATATATATATATATTTTTTAAAAGAAATAAAATAGCTTTTTTTTCTAACTGAGAAAGTGTCAGCTTTATGTGCTTCTTTTTATGTGCCTCAAATTTTGAAGGATGAAAGAAAAAACAGAAATGGGAACTAGTCCTCACTAAAAACAGTTATTGTTTTCAGCATGATAAAACAGGAAAACTATGAAAGGTATGAGGGAAAAATAGTTTGATTAATTTAAATGTAATCATATTCTAGACAATTGTTATCCTGACCTGCTACTTTTTGATATGTGAACCTCACATAGCTTCCAGGAACTAAATGTGTTCTTAACTGAAAGAGATTGTGCCTCCCTTTCATAAAACAAAGACAATCTTTTGGGGGTATAAATGATAGTAAACCAGATATTTTGAATTATAACTTTCAGCACCCATTATTACTGATCGTGATCGTTAAAACTGTGCTTCAGCAACATCTGGAGGGTCATAGTTCTCCATCCTTAGTTTATGTAATAAACATGGACCCATTATCAGCAACATATAGAAAATAAGAAATCTCCCAACCCAACCTCAATGATCCTTACTGTAGTGCTTTGTTATACATTTATCTTTTTCTGTCAAATTTTAACTAGCTGAACATTTTGACCTATATGTTTTCCTCTTATTTCTTTTATTCTTTTTATATATGGTACAACTGGGATTATAGAATGGATCATGTCCTTGACAGATTAGGCAGATGCGGGTTCAAAACCTCTCCTGAACTATGCAACCCACTGAGAAGATTCAGCTTAATAATTTTCCAGCTAATCTTCCTCATCATATTACAGCTAAAAGAAAAATGGGAATATTGCTGCAAACACTTTGGAAAAATGAGAGGGATCAAAGAATTATCAAAGTCCATAACAGGGTCTCAAATGTTTGTCACTTTCAGAAGATTCTACCATTCTGCCATAACACCCTTTTGAAGACACTGCAGAAATGATGAAGGACCAGGCAGGCAATAGACTGAAAAATCTGTGACCTTTTGCCTAGAACAAAACTCCTTAAATCCTTCTGGTGTTCAGTTAAAGTAAGGGCCCACTTAAATTTCAGTGCTGGGAAGTTAAGACCTTATTGTATTCATGTGGTGTAGAGGTTAAGGTGTTGGACTAGGGGACACTGGTTCTAGTCCACCCTCAGCTATGGAAGCTCGCTTTGAACCACTCACTGTCTCTCAACTAAATCTACCTCAGAGGAATATTGGGAAAAATAAGGGGAGGGAGCATAATGTATGCTGCCTTGAGCTCCTGTACAAAAAGCAGCCTGATGGCTATGATTCTGATTTACTGATCCAGTCCTTTTTCTTCATCTCACCATTTTCATAGTCTGAAGTCCACTTACATAAATAAGAATGGACTACTTCAAGCAATTATGGGAGAAATGGTACTGAAATCATAATGCCGGAAAGTGTCCAATCTTTTACTTTTTACCTTTTTCAAACTATGATTTCTATCAAAGTTATCTCACTTCCACTATTTCCCTGTATGAAATCTATTAGTGGCTTCAGTATCTAATTATCTGTATGACTGCTCTAAAGAAACCCTCTGTGAATTATTTTCAATGCTCCTAATAGTACAAAAATAACCATTAACAAATCTCCAAGAAGTATTTTTATTTGCCATTTGTAGAAGCAGAAGTGTTTAATTAAGCTCATTCAGTTGGCATGTTCACTTAACACTTTATAACTTTATTAGGTGATATTTTTTTTTGCTGATTGCCAGAGCTGCACAATATACATGACTAATGCTTGAATGATCTGTTGTGGAAATCAACTTAAAATTCTCGATTCCAAAATGATACAGCCTAAGATTTCATTTTAGATTCATGCTGCAACTTTGCAATGAGCTTGGCATTTCAAAATGTGGATTTAAGCTTATGATGATCAGTTCAAATCATCTACCATGTCCATGATGAAATCTGAGTTGAAGAGCATCTTCCCTTTATGCCGAGCTTGTTCAATTGATCCTTGGGACTAAAAAGGATGTGGCATTAAATGAACAAATGAATGCCTCTTATGCATTCTCTCATCTTTCGTTAGGAAAACTAATAGAATTTACTCTATGCTGTGAGTCCCAGTATAGTTCCAGGGAAGTTCACATATTCTTTACACAGAGAGTTGGTTCCACTACTGCTTTCCATAGTCAAATTTACTTCTATCAGCAGAAGTGAGAAAAGTCCATTATCCTATCTTCTCTGACTTTTCATCTTACCCCTTGCCCAGGAAAACTTTTCTTGAAGGTTGCGGGACATTTTGGAAAACTTTTGGAAGGGCAGAAAAGTAGAAGAATTTCTTTTATAAGAAAACCATCATTGGATTGTCCTCAAAGAATTCTCCTTATCAGGTGGTTTCTTTCCTAGGGCTATACCTAGTACAGGTTTTTAATAACATCTATGGATTTGTGGTCTGGTGGTTAAGGCACCTGGCTATAAACCAGGAGTTTTTGAGCTTAGTCCCACCATAGCCATGAACAACCAGCTGGGTGATTTTCGGCCAGTCACACTCTCTCAGCCCAACTCATCTCACAGGGTTGTTGTTATGGGGGAAATAGAAGGAAGGAGTATGTCAGAACCCTTAAACCCCTTTTTTCTTTCCTTAATCCCTTTTCCCCTTATTGGGTTCTGCCATTCTATTGTGGGGGAGGGGCATATGGGCTTTCTGCAGTGTATTTCCTTTGCTTTGTTCTTTCTCTTTGAAATGTCCTGTCCCTTTCTTGGGGGTGAGAAAGGAATGTGCCTCCAGCCATCTGCCTTATCTCCAGGTGGAGGGAAGATGGTGTGATGAACCTGACAACCTTGAGAGTGGCACTTTATCGGTTCATTTCCACAACAATTTGACACCTTTGGATTGGTTCTATTCAAACCGACCAGAAGGACAGTTGGGGTGGGGTTTTGGATTCTTACTTTGAGTGTATTGCTTCACGTGGAAAACCCTCAGATTCTGCCTTACTTCCCTGTAGTCAGCACCCCCAATAAAAGTTCCTGTTGAAATGCTGCACATTTCAAGAGTTCTGCTTTCTTGGGAGGTTTAGCTGAGGCAGGTCCTTACAGAGTATTAGGTTGTCTGCCGCCTTGAGATATTTATAAAAATATAATAAAAATGGAATATAAATTAAATACATAAAAAATAGAACCCCTTCTTGAGGGAGATGGGCAGTCTAGAAGCATGAAATATAAATAAATAAAATAATAACCTGAAAATCTCATTCTCCTCCAGTCCTTGCGATGGCTATATGATATTGTCTGAAGGCCAAAAAGAGGAGGGTGCACATATTTCTCTCCATCATTCAGTCTCTTCAAAAGCTTTGATCAGCCATTCTTCTGCTCAGTAGCTGACCATTAGCAGTCCTTCTTATATGTTCATAAATTCCTCTCAGCAATTCTCTTAATAGTTCCTCCTTAGGATGCCTCCATAGAGATCAAACAATCCAAAATTAACACCACAGGAAATTCATGGCTTAACTTTCCTTGCTTGTAACTTTCAAGGCTTGCCAGACCAGTTCAGAATTTTGATTTAGGGATGAAATAAAGCAGAGAAGCTATTTAAAACTCAAGGTAGAATTCTGCTTTTACTTCTAAAATAGATTTGGGTAAATTGCGGTTCCATTTTAACACCTAACACATGTTTGTATTTGGGCAGTTTTTTAGCCATCCCAAAGGAAATTCTTTTTTTTTCCTTCCAGAATTCATTATAACTAAAGGAATCTGAACACAAACCATGATAATTTCAAACCGTGACAACTCTGTCATATGTTTCAACTGGACGTTGAATGCACCTACTGGGTCATAGTGGGAGCTGGAACTTCAGATCAGATGTCAGATCTCTAGGAAGATTTTCCAAACTAGAATAATAGAAAATTCAGTGCAGACCAGATGGTGACTAGCCACCATCTGGTATCCAGACGCCACTGGAGAAAATGCTTTACATACAGTCAAATGTTACCATCTGTCTTTGCCATAGGTTGATTTAGGTGAAGAATAGACAAAACTTCACTGACAAGCAGAAGACCCTTGTGATTGTTTTCAGTTAACTTAAATGGATGTTTATATATAAATTGTTTACAAATAAACATTAGTCCTCTTCAACATTTATTAAAAATGCTCAACACAACAGCTTCTACTCTTAAAATTGTGGCGCATCTGCATGTACAACTGTATCCACAGTCTTGGGGAGATCTATTTGATACACATGGTGTTAGGGCAGCCCTACTAAGCATATTTCCTGTTCAAGAAAATGTGTCTATATGCTCAAATCCTGGAATATAACAACTGGAAAGGACTTTGAAAAGATGTAGTTTAACTATCTGACCAGTGCAGAAACCCACTATTTCAATATTCCTGACATATGTCCATCTTCCTCATTGAAGCATCTACAACAAAAGAGGACCCACCACCTCCCAAGATGTTCTGTTCCAGGGTTGAACAGCTATTACCCTTAAAATATTTTTTCTTGGTGGCTAGTCAAATTCTATTTCACTGTAATTTAGCACATTGTTTTTGCCTTATGGAACAATTCTGTTCCATCTTCTATAAGAAGAGACATGAAGACAGCCATCTACCAAGGAAAGAACCACAACCTCACCAACACTGGTAGGGCAAGCTACTGTATATAAATAAGGCACCATTTATATTCATTCATGCTAATGTTACCCAGTTGGGTAATGAAATATCTGCAAGTGAACAATCAAGATCAGAGAGTACCAAGAACTCCACACTGGTCCCTGTTGAAATTCATCTTGCTGAATTTTGCCGAATGTTCCAGCTTGTTAAAGATCCTTTTGAATATTTATACTATCTTCTAGGTGTTTGCTACAGTATATCCCATCTTTGCAGTATATGTGTCATCCACAAATCTGATTAAATCTTCATCCAAGTCATTTATAAGTGTGTTGAACAGCATAGGGGTGCAGTGGTACAACATTTCTCTTCTTTCCAGCTTGACATAGAGTCATTGACTTACATTTGATAGTAGTATAGTCCCCCCTCATTGCACTGTTGTGCTTACTGGAATTTCATGAAAGGTTGTGTTAAATGCTTTGCTAAAATCAAGTATGTTATAATCACCACATTCCTGTGTTCAACCACAATTGGTAATCTTTCAAAAAAGGTCAGATTGGTGGACCTTAATTTTTCTTGATAAACCTATGGTGGCCCAATATCACTGTCACAATACACTACACAGTACACTCCAGAAATTTTTGATGAAAGATGACAAAGTGAAATAACAAGTGGGTTTTTTTTTTCTGTTGTTTTGTTGAAATTTCACCACCTTAGTTATCTTGGAAAATGATCTTCATAATAGTACTATCTTCTTAAATATTACTTTTATTTTGTTTAGGTTGGGATCCTTAAAGATAGAGTATTAGGATGGATTAATTCTAATTACTCTAATTAAATTAATTTAAATCTAATTTTAAATATTAGAATAGAATAGGATAGTCAGAATATTTTTTCCTGTATCTGTATCTTGCATCCTTTAAAAAAAAAAAAAAACACCCCAAAATAAGAAACATGAGCCCATGCGCTTTTTTACTTTTATTATAATTCAGTGGAGGAAGGGTAGTCTAAGGAAAAAAGGGCTGACCTAATGTGATTCAGAAAAGCTTCCTGACTGAGAGGGAATCACACTGGGTGTAACAATTCAAGAAGGAAGCATAAGCTTGTAATGAAAAGAGCTTCACACTGTGAATGTGGCAGGAGTCTTGGCCTCAGTTATTCCAGTCCATCAGTTTGTCACATTTTCTCTTCCTTACAATTGTTCTATAAGCAAATCCTGAGACTCTTCCAAGAACTGATTCAAATTGCATCCTGTTCTTAGATTAGCAAGTAAAGCAACAAAATGTTTTGTCCTTTTATTCAAAAATTCATTTTCAAATCACACACACATAGATACACACCTCTATCCATATGTCTTTATTTCATTTTTTTTAATGAAACTCCCTAAGCATATAAATCCTACTTTATAAAATCACATCCTGCCTATAGGATGTTTATTTTATTATTCTAACAAAATATGGGTGGAAGACATATAAATGATCCCAGAAAAAGGGTGCCAGGTGTTGACCTACCAAGTCAGCAATGGACAATCTTGAATAGGATTCACACCTCACACAGCATTTTCCAGGTCTCTGTGTATTAATTGGGCATAATATCCTCCCTTCAGTATGACTGCAGGGTCCCACATCAAACTGTAGATCACATCATGACTAGCTAGCTGTCAGCTGAGGGCATATCTGTCCAGTCCAGTATCTGACTTTTTTTTTTTTAATATAAACGATGCTGTGCTTCAATGGTTAGATGACTTAGACTTAGACATTGCTATTTAAACATAGATCTTTTTAACATTTATATTTTATTGTGTTTTACTAATCTAGGTGAAGTGTCAATATATATTGCTAGTCCATGTATGATATGCCATATGCTAAATAAATGGGTGGAAGATTTTCATGCCTTCCTCTCTATCAAAAGGATCAACAAACAAAACCAGCAACCATTTGCCATGACCACAGAAGGGAGAAAATTGTTTTATCATTCTGTTTTATAAAGACAAATTAGGACAGCTCACAACCAGTAGGGAATGAAATGCGCTTGCTAACAGAAAGAAGAGTTCAATGTTTAACATAGATCTTCCAAACTGGCTGTTTAATGTCCTTCACCAACGCACACATTTCAACATTTTCTAACATGGCAAAAACCTTTGAGTGTTTTCTGGAATGCCGTGGTGTTTAATATTCTTGTGTACACTTACAAGGAAGATGATAAAGAATATGTTTTAAAAATAGAATAGCTGGCACACTAACTTGAAAGAAAGCTAAAACTAAACGCACATGAATCCAATCAGATTTCATACGGTTAAGTGTGAATTATTATTGTTGCTGGGTTATAGAATTGCTAAAAGTATTTTTATCATTTTGAGGAGATGTTCCTTCACAGAATGTGATCCCATCTCCAATTGGGTGATTCCTTGTGGGGTTGTTTCTGCCACTATACACCTGCTCAGTCACTTGAAGCAAGCGAGACATATTGAATAGTGTTCTACTGTTTGATAATCTACATATATGACAGGTTTCTCCTCATGGCTTTCAGGCGTCCAGTCTCCCTTTTTTTTAGAAAAATGTATTTTTCCAAATAGCGTTTTTCACCATTTTTCACTGTAAACTGTATTGTAACCTTACTGATTTAAATGTTATTTTTTCAAAATCTTGAAAGCAGCTTTGGGTGCTTATAGAAGTTATAAGGTGGGATATCAATCTAATGAATAAAAACACATAAATAATGTAATGAGTAAAATTTCATAAAAGTACTAATTAATAAAATACATAAATAGTAAATATATACTTCAAACATATAAATAATATAATACAGATAGTTCTCGACTTACAACTGTAATATAAAGAAACAATCATTAAAATGATTGAGCTTGGGCACAGATAAAAGGAATTATACTTAAGACCGAACTGTGAAGATATAATGATTCTTTTGATGAAAAATGAAATAAGACCATCCAACACTGCCCTCCAAAACATACCCTTAGCAATTCTATAACCCAGCAACAATAATAATTCACACTTAATCACAGGAAATCTGGTTGGATTCAATATTTGTTTTCATTGTAAGTTCATGTGTGTTTAGCTTTAGCTTTCTTTCAAGTTAGTGTGCCAGCTATTCTATTTTTAAAACTATTCTTTATCATCTTCCTTGTAAGTGTACACAAGAATATTAATATTATTCAATGAATTCAGAAGCCCATTTCTTATACCCAGGAAGAATAAGTTAAGAAAGAGAAAGGTGGATTCACGTTGTATTAGGCTTTATCAATTTTGGTGCCTAATTGCCTCATGTGATTTGTCCCCAGAAGCTAAAAGTTACACTCAGAAATATTTATCTACATAGAAACTCCTTCCCTCCCTTTTAAAGTCCTTGAATAATTATAACCTCGTAATTTATTTTCCCAGCAGATCTTGCTACCATCATACATAACAATCATGCCTGAAAATTTAAAACTGTGGTGGGTGGGGAATCTTATCAGCATTTCTTTTTCTTTTTTTAAAGTACTGTCATAAAGGTTATCTATGCCAGCTCTTTAGCATTTTGAGAAAAAAATAGTAAGTTTCTTCCACAGGCTTTGAAGCCTCAATGTTTCATTTAGTTTCATACATTATTTTTTGTTATTTGAGAAACAATCTGTGTTTCTGTGCTTTGTGGGCCTCTTTTATTATGTTACTTGAAGAGGAAATTTACATTTCATTATTTCTGTAAAGTTTTTATTATGAATTAACTGAGGAATTAAATGGATTGTGACATTTAAGTAGCTTGTAGATAATGACAATCTCAATGCAGTAAATTGTGATTGCAAGAGATAGATGTAAATATAGGAATGTATCATACAGATGCCAGCAGATATACATAGAGAAGGTTTCTTATTCAATTTGAGGTAAGTTTACCTGTAAAGTGAAATGAATAGGATGTCCCATCTTGAAAGCAGTGAGCTACTATCCAAATACAATTTATCTTCTTGTCTTGCCTTGTATTAGATTAATGTATTGCCTTACAAGTAGTCCTTGACGTATGACCACAACTGAGCCCAAAATCTCTGTTGCTAAGTGAGACATTAGTTGAGTTTTGCCCTATTTTATTATCTTTTTTGCCACAGTTGTTAAGTGAGTCACTACAGTTGTTAAGTTAGTGACATGGTTAAGTGACTCTGGCTTCCCCATTGACTTTGCTTGTCAGAAGGTCATGAAACATGATCACATGACCCCAGGACACTGTAACTGTCATGAATACAAGTCAGTTGCCAAGCACCTGAATTTTGATCACGTGACCATGGAGATGCTGCAATGGTTGTGTGAAAATTGGTCATAAGTCACTTTTTTCAATGCCGTTGTAACTTTGAACAGTCACTAAATGAACTGTTGTTATGTTGAGGACTACCTGTAATGTATTATAGTATCATTCTTTTCATCACTAGCAAGTTACATTCTGATCAACTGATAAAAGGTGTGTTATAAATAGTTTTATAAATAAGTTGCTCAAATAAATTTTGATATGTCAGCATGAAAAAACTGAAGAAAGGGATGAATTGGATGAATGAAAAAAATCTCACTGCTTCTTTGCAAAATTCAGGACCGCGTAGAAATAAAACTTCTGTGCAGGTGATGAAACCATATTTTAAATGTTAAAATATCTCCTGTGTATGAAACAAACTTTTGAGAGCGAAAAAGTGGGCAAAGTGAATTAAAACAGAACTGGTTAAAAAAAAATATGTTTGCTATGGAAGGCTGAGCATTCAGGGTTCCTTTATTCATTGTTGGAATTGGTTTCATACATCAATGAGCTTTTCTTGGTGTTTTAGATACATCTGAATACTACCTCTGAGACTGTATCGGTATCTTTGAAAATGGAACATCACCCAGGAGGGAATTTGTGTCTTCCAAGTAGGAGCCATAATTGCAGTAGCAATTATGTTGTGTGCATGATGAGATTTGGGGCGAGACACAAATACACCATTCTCTTTATACAGTGAAAGAGTCTTACTTGAGATTGGAAGATGATCAGTGTGTGCTCTTCTCAACCCATGCTATAATATTAAATCTGACTAAACTTCAGATTATCTTTAGAACTTTGCGCCATCCTTGGTGTTTGAGAAAAAAATTGACAGCTTTCTAGACATACCAGGCAACTGTTTCCCGATGGAAGAGAATTTGAATAAGATTACTTTTGCCTTCTTCTGGCAAGTTGATGAGCAGTAAAAGGTACATAATCTTGACAAAGTTTCCAAGGCCACAGGTTCAAAAGCATCCAGCAATTAGTGTCATCGACTAAAGCCACTGAGTATTGATTTATGTCTGCATATTCATCACCCACCAGCAGTATCCTTAAGGTTAAGGAATCACTAATTCACTACAAAGCATCACTGCAGATCAACAATGCTTTTCTATCAATTGACCCAGCACCTTCAATCTAATACTTTCCACTGAAGACATTTATTTATAATGACATATCTTGTGTGAGTCATAAGATGAGTGACAGAGTGATGGGATCACAAGTGGCATATGCGAATCAGCCCTAGGGCAAGGGGCTCACTACTCAAAGTTAGGCTGCCTACATTTCAGAAAAAGGACAGAAAGTGAGAGCTTTCAGAAGCTTCAGCATTTCCACTGGTAGAATTTCTCCTATGAAACATTTTGAATAAGAAACATGTTATTTTGGTACATTTAATATTTAAATGGATTTTTTTAGAGTAACAGATAGATTTCCATTTCTGCATATGACCTCTGCTTCCAGAAGGCATTACATGGACAAAAATGGAAGGACACTGTGATTCCCACAGTAGGTGAATGGCTGCAAAAGTTGATGGAATGATCAGAGATGGTTAAATTAACTGGTTTGATTAAAGAAAAGAACATACTTAATTTTGTTTCTACTTGGAAATCGCTTTTGGACTGTGTGCTTGAGGTGGGGAAAAAATGAAACTTTGATTTTGGGTTTTGCTGATTAGATAGGTTTGGTGTTACAGAAATGGCTAATATATATTATTATATAAAAGTAAAAAGTTGAACTTTCATGTTATTACCTTATTCTACTGCATCAAAAGGAGTCAGAAGTCAATGCTTCCGCCCCCCACCCTATACTTTTTCTCTTCTCCTTTTCCTCCCCTATTTTACTTTTATTTTCATTTTTCTTTATATTTTTTGTATTTTATGCTTTGATAAACTAACAGAATGCATTATTTGGGTGTTTAAATTGAACGTGTTTATCTATTGAACAAGGATGAGGATGAAGATATTGGTATTCCGTTTTGTAAATGCTGGAGAGCCGTTGGAAGAACTGATGCATTCTACCTATATGAGTCAGGGACAAAACAGAATATCAACTTATTGACGGGTCTTTCAAGCAATTCTATAACAACTCTATAGTCTCAAATTATTCTGAAATAATTTAAATTTCAAAAGAAACATTAACTACCCCTCTTTTTAGCCAATTGTGTAAGAAAAAGGATGTGCCAATTAGTGCATTGAAATAACAATCTAGTGCTGAATCAGACTGACTGACATGACAAGGATTAAAACCAATGTTGATAGGATGATTAGCTTCAGTTCAAATAATGATTTTTGTCTCACTTTATTTTCCTATTCTAATTATTTTCATTTCACTCTCCTAGGCTTGTTCTTTGGGATATGCATAAAACAATGCATGCATATCCCAAAAGCAAGCTGGCAATGGAAAAAAATGTATCCATCAAAGACAATGCTCTAAATTTACAAATTTGACAAAGTATTATAAACCTAAAATATTCCAGTATTTGAGGGGCTGCCACAAAGAAGAGGGCATCCAACTATTCTCCAAAGTACCAGAGGGCAGGACAAGAAACAATGGTTGGAAACTGACGAAAGAGAGAAGCAACCTGGAATTAAGGAGAAATTTCCTAACAGTGAGGACAATTAACCAGTGATGGGCGCTCCATCATTGGAGGTTTTTAAGAAGAGATTAGACAGTCACTTGTCTGAAATGGTATAGCTTCTCGACCTCCAAGGTCCCTTCCAGCTCTATTCTATTCTATTCTATTCTATTCTATTCTATTCTATTCTATTCTATTCTATTCTATTCTATTCTATTCTATTCTATTCTATTCTATTCTATTGGAGAATGATAAACTGGATCTAGCGTTGTGCCGTATTTGAAATAAACTTTTCATTGATACTAAGGATACTCTGTTTGCTGTCTCTTCATATTTCAATGGCTTTGATAAATGCCATATTGTCTATCTATTTCAAATTATTTTGGTTGCAAAACTAGAATTACCAAGAATTTTCACATTCAGTTTTTAAAATAAAAAAGAATTAATAGAATCCAAAAAAAAAAAAAGGAAATAGGGGAAAATGTAAGGAATAAAAAATGTCACAACTAAGTGATCGCATTAAACACTGAGCAATCATTAACTTTTGAAGATAATTTAAAAAAAAACCCTCCCAATTTAGTACTGAACATGTAATGGATATTTGTGTCCTAGTGAATATGAAAAATAAAATAAGTATGCCTCAGGAATTCAGCAGATAAGGAGACAACAAGAATTTCAAACTTCATACTCTTGGTGGAAGTCTAACATAATCTACTTATTCTCTGTTTCCTCTTTTAGATGACCCCAAATATAACTAATATTTGAAATGAAACTGAAAATGCATTGTTTAAATTTGGTGGCTTGTTCAGAAAGGGACAAATGACATTACTAAGATCTTTTAAATATTTTGAATAAACCAATCTACATGTTTAGTTCTCTTTTAATGACTAAAAAGAGGCTGAAAAACCACTGGTTAAATCTGAGAACTATTCTGTGGTCACAAAGCATTCACTCAGTTTTGACTTTGGTTATATTTTATACTTTCCATATTATATAAAATCATGTCCACATCTATCTCGTGAAAAGATCTTTCTACATAAATATTTCTCTGTGAGACAGTTTGTGTCAGAAGCAGTATTTTATATATGTTTTTGCTCAGTTTTCAAGGTTCTTGCTGAAAATGATGGGCAATTGATATTTCACCCTTTTTATGTAGGCACTGAATATTGTCCATGCCCTCCTGGATGTTGGGAATGCGTGAAGAACGTGTATATGTATATGTACAGTATATGTATACTGTATGTACAATATATGTGTATGTATATGTATATGCATGTAAGAGGATAGTTTCTTGTGATGAATTATTTCCAGAAATAGTATCTTTGGCTTTTTAAGAAATAATTATTTCCTTTCTATGGTAATTTAACTGCTATCTACATTCCAGGTTTTCTTGATCCAATTACCATTGAAGTCAAGCCTATTGATAGAAATGAATGAAATCACAAGTCACATCACTGGCAAGATGACATCACAACCCAGGTATTGTCATTTGCCCCTTAGGTCACAACCTATAATAAATAAGAGTCACTTTGTGATTAAGTATCTGAGGGGCTGCCACAAAGAAGAGGGCATCAAACTATTCTCCAAAATACCACAGGGCAGGACAAGAAACAATGGTTGGAAACTGACCAAAGAGAGAAGCAACCTGGAATTAAGGAGAAATTTCCTAACAGTGAGGACAATTAACCAGTGGAACAGCTTGCCTCCAGAAATCATGCTCCATCACTGGATGGTTTTTAAGAAGAGACTAGACAGTCACTTGTCTGAAATGGTATAGCTTCTCCTGCTTGAGCAGGGAGCTGGACTAGAAGACCTCCAAGGTCCCTTCCAGCTCTATTCTATTCTAAGATAATATACAAGTTGATAAATAAAATACAGTCTGAATAAACATTTGTATAGTGATGTTTGGATTGAATAAGTCTCTATTTAACAGCTCGCTCATACTTTCCCCAAGGTCACTCCTTTTTTATTTTTGCTTTGTCAAATATCTAGTCTCCCAAAGAAGCAAATAGGTGAAATAGGTTTACATAGAGTCATGCTTCACTGCACTGCCAATGCTGATTTTGCACTGTGGTTACTAATAGAATCAAAACCACTGTACAAATTAGCTAATCTCAGATTTGATCTAAAGAATTACAATAATCTTATAGATGCACAATGGATATTCAGGGAATTGTGTATCTATGTGGGTATTTGTATTTTCCAGAACCACTGTCAAGATCTTAGTGCCTCCAGTATAACTCCATGAACAGATAAATACTATAATGATTTGGGAGATAAGTGTTATCAGGAACAATAGCTTTTTTACTAGCAGTAGCTCCAGTAATGTTGGAGTTTTGCTTATTACATTAAATCGTAAACTTGCTCTAAATTGAAGTGTTTCGGCTTCATAACCTGTCAGCTGCATAAAAGAACTTGAACATATTTCCTTTTCAAAAACATTATAAGGATTCACATTTTGCACTTTGCAATTATATCTGTATTAAAATGATTTAGCAGTGGGTGCAGGGGGGAAAAGTGATTAATAACAACAGTAGTAAAACCACGCAGAGTTAGGGCATCAGGAAGGAAATGAAGCAGAGAGGCAAGAAAAGCAGTGAATGATGAAGATAATAAAAGTTCTCTCTCTCTCTCTCTCTCTCTCTCTCTCTCTCTCTCTCTCTCTCTCTCTCTCTCTCTCTCTCTGTGTGTGTGTGTGCCTACTCATATAATCCTTAGCTCCCCAAATATAGAAACATACATATTACAAAAATATGTGTCCTTACCATTATTTTAAGTAGCAAGATTTAAACAGTAAAACTTTTTGAGCCCAGTCTATTTATGCTATTAAAAAAATAAATCTAGAACTAGATTATTTTATTTCAGGTTACGCACAATAACCATTTAAACTGATAGGTTTCTCCCAGCTGTTTAATGGCATCATATTTTTCCCACGCTTAATCCGGCTGCTCAGATTTTTTCCCCTCACAAATCTGTTCATTTATTCCAGTGAAGCAATAGCTTAAGAGACAAGGGGATAAGGAGAAGAAATACTCATTTTTTAAAAAAAACTTTACAAACCATACAGGTTCTAAATTGTAATTTGAAGTTGATCTGGATGAAAGGAAAGGAAAAGCTTCAGTGTTTACAATTGTGGTGGGATTAAAATATTGCTTGTTTTGTGGTTTTTAATTGCTATTTCACTTGGAAGGCAAGTTCCCATTGGTACTAGATCTCTAATGGCTCCAATATGCCTAGCAAAACCTGCCAGATTCCATGCCCCATAAGATTTTTTAAAATATTATTTTAATTTTCAAAAAAGGAGACTTACCATGCTGCAAAAATAAAGTTGTAACCACAAGGAAAATATCCCCCCCCCCAAGAATGCTTCTGGCTATTCCATATGCTGTACCTTTGAGGCAGTCTTAGAAATAAAAAAAAAGGAGAAGCTATATTGGAAGCAATTTTGCCAGTTTGTCTTCAAGTGAATAGATGATTGGTGATTGGTGGTGTTCAACAAGGTAGCCCTTGAATTTTTTTACTGTAGGTAGGTTCAGCTTTCATAAAAAAATAAAATCTATGTGATGGTGTTAGGAAAAGACTAGCCCTCAACAAGTAACTGTATGTACAAATTAACTGACCCTAAAAATCTAAAGGGTGACACCTCAAATAGTCTTTAAGAAAAACATTGTGGTAAAGTTTTTTATAAGCAAGTAGTCTATTCTGGAAAGCTTTTCCTCACTATCTAAAAACAATTGCTTTCCCCTTAATACTTCCGTATTCAGACATTCTTCTAAATATTTAAAAATCATTCAATGTACACTGTTTATCTTGTTTTCTTTATTCCAGCCAGATGTTTTACCTTTATTGAATTTCTCTTAAATGTCTAAGTGCAAACACACGTATACATCAAATGTTTTGGAAATGTGAATATATTGTTTTTTGTTTTTTTTTTTTTTTATATATATATTTTTATTTTTTTAAGACAACAAAACATAACACACATAAACATACAATGTATACTCCTTTTTTTTTTTAAACAGCAATTTCGTAACTGTAATCTTCTGTTATTTACATTTTCCCCCTTTATTCTTCTTTTTTAAAAAATATTTGTCCTTGTTGTCCCATTGTTTCTTATTTCCATTTTCTTCATTCATACTATATTTCATATTAAGAATAATACATATTATTACTATACATTATTGTACATTATTATACACACATTTTCCCTTTCTTGACCTTTCTGCATTTATTTTCATTTGTTATTTCTAGTCTCCAACCAATCATACCACTTATTCCATATTACATAGTACTCTGTGTCTTCCCTTTCTTTTATCTCTTTTGTTAATTTGTCCATCTCCGCACAGTCTAAGATTTTCCTTATCACTTCTTCCTCTGATGGTGTATTCTCATTTTTCCAGAACTGTGCGTAGACTATTCTTGCTGCCGTTGTTATGTGTAAGATTAAGTACCGTATTTCTTTACTGTATTTTCTATTTAAGATACCCAGCAGAAAGATCTCTGGTTTCCAATCTACAGGTTGATCTATTATTTCTACCATCCATCTTCTTATTTTAGTCCAGTATTTTTTTGCAACGGGGCATGTCCACCATAGATGGTAATATGTTCCATGTACCTTTTTACATTTCCAGCATGTCGGTGAGTTGTTCTGGAACATCTTAGCAAGCTTTGCTGGTGGAAGATGCCATCTGTAAAACATCTTCAACTGATTTTCCTTGAATGCCGCAGACATAGTCAATTTTATGTTTGTTTCCCATATTTTTTCCCATTTCGCCAATTCTATGTTGTATCCGAAATTTTTTGCCCATCTAATCATTGTGTCTTTGACAACCTCATCTTCCATTTTATATCTCAGTAGATATTTATATATATTACTAATTAATTTTATTTCTGTTCCATGTATAATTTTATCCAATTCTTGCGATTCTTTTTGTATTTCGTATAATTTTTTGTCCTCTGTATATTTAGATTGGATTTGTGTGTATGTCCACCAATCAATCTCTCTGCCTACATCTTGTTCCAATTCTTGTTTTGTTTTCAGATTTCCCTGTTCATTTACCAATTCCTTGTATCTAATTATCTTATTTATGTCCAGTAGGTTTGGGTGTTTCA
This sequence comes from Azemiops feae, assembly GCA_023970755.1. Classification (NCBI taxonomy): domain Eukaryota; kingdom Metazoa; phylum Chordata; class Lepidosauria; order Squamata; family Viperidae; genus Azemiops; species Azemiops feae. The sequence goes on from JALGBA010000683.1 coordinate 3,205,123, forward strand.
GAGCTTCTGTTGGGGATAGCCACATTGGAATTCTTATATAATGTTTTTGTTTTATCTTTTCCCAAGTCTGTAGCAATGCATCCCTAACTATATGTCTTCGAAAGTATCTATGTACTTTATATTTTTCGTCCCATAGAAATGCATGCCACCCCGCTTGCAAGTCGTGTCCTTCAAGTGTTAAAATTCTAGTATTTTCCAATTTCATCCATTCTTTTAGCCAAGTTAGGCTTGATGCTTGGTAATATATTTCCCACTCTGGTAATGCCAATCCCCCTTTATCTTTCGTATCTTGCAAGAGTTTTAATTTAATCCTAGGTTTTTTCCTTTGCCATATAAATTTAGTAACCAATTTATTTAATTCTTGAAAGAATGTTTTCCCTAGTTTTATTGGAATAACTTGGAACAGGAATAATATTTTTGGCAATATATTCATTTTGATCGTTGCAATCCTCCCTAAAAATGAAATTTGTAGGTTTTCCCAATTTTCTAAATCTTTTTTTATCTGGTGTAGTATTTTATCATAATTATCCTCCTTAATTGAGGAGCACTTCGCTGTAAGCCAAATCCCTAAATATTTTATTTTTTTTGTTACGCTTATTTTTGTTTTATCTTCCAATTCGCTTTCCTGTGCCTTTGTAAGATTTTTGGTTATTAATTTGGATTTATTCTTATTAATCTTAAGTCCGGCTACCTCACCAAATTCTTCTATTTTTTGAATTAATTTAGGGCCGGTTTCTAATGGGTCTTCCAAAATAAATACCAAATCATCAGCGAAGGCTTGGACCTTATATTCTTCCTTCTTAATTTTTAAACCCTTTATTTCTTGATCCTCTCTAATTTTTGTCAAGAGTATTTCTAATGATAAAATAAATAGAAGAGGAGAGAGTGGGCACCCTTGTCTTACTCCTTTAGTTATCTCAATTTTTTCTGTCATTTCGTCATTCATAATTACCCTAGCTGTTTGTTTAGTATATATTTTCTCAACCATCTTTCCAAATTTTGTCCCAAATTCCATGTAGTTCAGTTGTGTTATAATAAATTTCCAGTTCAAATTATCAAATGCCTTCTGGGCATCAAGGAAAACCAGTGTAGCTTGTCTTTCAGAGTGGACTTCATAAAATTCTAAGGTGTTCATTATTATCCTCATATTGTTTTTTATCTGTCGTCCTGGTAGAAATCCATTTTGATCTGGGTGGATGTAATTATTCAAGATTTTTTTAATCCTTTCTGCTATTATTGTTGCAAATATCTTATAATCTGTATTCAGTAAAGAAATCGGCCTATAGTTTTGAATTTGTTGCAGGTCTGAATCTTCCTTAGGGATGAGAGTAATAATTGCTTCAGTCCAAGATGGCGGTATCTTCGCCTCCTCCAGCACCTCATTACAAATCTCCAACATTATCCATTGTAGTGACTCTTGTATATTTTTATAAAACTCAGCCGGAATTCCATCTGGTCCTGGTGATTTATTATTTTTTTGTTTTTTCAATGCTGTTTCTAGTTCTATTGCGGTTATTGGTCTATTCAACATTTCCTTTTGTTCTTCTGTGATTTTGCTCATTTTTGCTGCCTCTATATATTGTTTAACTTTATCATCTGCTATATCTTCCTGATAGTATAGCTTTGAGAAGAAATTTTGTATTATGTTCTTTTTCTCTTCCCGTCTATATTGTACTGTTCCACTTTCATCTTGTAGTTGATGTATTGCTCTTTTACCTTTTTCTTTTTTTAATTTATAGGCCAACCATCGACCGGTTTTATTCGCGTTTTCAAAGTAATTTTGTTTCGCCATCCTAATTTTCTGTGCCATTTCTTTTTGTGTTGTCAGATTAATCTTGTGTTTTATAATATTCCATTTTTCCTTTATCTTTTTGTTTTGTGGATCCTTCTGTAGGTCACTTTCTGTTTCTTTAAGTTCTTCTTGCAGTTTTTCTTGTTGAAGTCTCCTATCTTTATTTTTCTTAGAATTGTATGCAATTGTCAATCCTCGAATGTAGGCTTTTGTGGTATCCCACAAATTTTGTGTTGATGTCTCTTCCTTTTTATTTACCTGAAAAAATAATGTCAGTTCCTTTTCTAGCATCTGTATATATTGTTTGTCTTTACATAGTCTTTGATTCATTGACCATCTTTTTCTCTGTTTCTGGCCTTTCCATTTTATTGTTATTGGGTTGTGATCTGCCCAGTCATTAAGTCCTATTTCAATTTCCTCTATCCCGTTCTGTATTTCTGTTGTTACCCAGGCCATATCGATCCTGGACCAGGATTGATGCGGATACGAATAAAATGTGTATTGTTTGTCTGATCTGTGTGTCTCTCTCCATATATCCCGAAGGTTGAGTTCTGTTACCATGTTAAAGAATGATTTTGGTAATATATTTTTCTTCTTTTTGCTCTTTTTACTACTTTTATAGTCTTTCTTAACATCGACTATTGCATTTAGATCCCCAATCATACAAATATTTTCATAGTCCAGATCCACTAGTTTCTTATGTACCTTTTTAAAAAAATCATGTTGGTTATTATTTGGTGCATATACTGCCGTTAATAAAGTTTGTTTTTGCCCTAATTCTATTTCCAACATTAAAATTCTCCCCTCTTCATCCGAATATATTAATTTTGATTTTATTTTTTCTTTAACATATATAGCAATTCCTCCTTTCTTGTTTTGTGCTAGTGTTGTGTATAGTGTTCCTAATTTTACATTCTCTAGTAGTTTTCTATAATCCTTTTTTATATGAACTTCCTGTAGACATATCACGTCTGCATCCAATTTCCTTAATTTATTAAACGTTTGTACTCTTTTTCTTGGTATGTTTAAACCATTAATGTTTACAGAAAAGAGCTTAATTGCCTCTCCCGTTTTTTACTTGATCTGGTTTTTTTGTGCTTCTTGTCTCTATTACCCTTCCTTTTGCTCCTTCTCTTTCTAACCTTTCTCTTTCTTGTTTCTTTTGCTTTTCTCTTTCTCGTTCAAATTCTTCTATTAGGTCTTCCTCCTGACTTTTACTCTCTGGCTCTTCCCTACTTTCTTGTTCTTCTCCCTGCGCAAAGTGACATTCATAAAAATCCTGCGCTTTCTCGAGTGTGTCTATCTTATATTTTTTTTCTTGCCATGTTACAAATATGCCTTCAGGTACTAACCATCGAAACATAACTTTGTATTTAGTTAATTGGGTTGTTAGAAATTGGTATTCTCGTCTCTGATTTCGTATTCTACGTGGTATTTGCTTTAATACAATTATTTCTTTACCCTTATATACTATCTGTTTGTCTCTTGTTTTTTTATATATTTCATCCCTTATTGATCTTCTAGTCAACCTTATATGTACCTCTCTCGCCAGTCTGTGCCTACGTGCATAATTTGTATATACTCGATAAATTTCATCTATGTCTCTTCTTGCGTCCTGTTTGTCCTTTCCTAATATCTCGGCCAATATCTCCGCCATCTTCTCTCCCAAATCTTCTTCTTTTTCCTCTACGATATTTTGAAATCTTAGGAAGAACGCAGCTTTTTCCAATTCCAAGAAGGTAATAGATTGGGTCAGCTCTCTGTTTGCTTGTTTGGATATCTGATCCATCTTTTCTATTTTGCCATCAACTTGATCTATTTTTGTTTCAACTTTTTGAATTCTTTGTTCGTTCTTCATCATTGTTTGTTGTATACTCTCTATCTTATCATTCATGTTTTTAATTTCATTTTTGATTTCTTTGTGGTGAGTTTTTGTTTCTTCATGATTATTTGCTATTGCCTCTGAATATATTGTTAATGGCCTGAAAAAAGGCACCATAGGGCTTACCTGAAAGCCAGCCAGGACCCAAGATTATAAAAGAGAAAATAAACACATGCCTTTCATGAAATAGAGGGGTTTGTTCTTAAATGTCCACTTTTGTTCTCAGGTTTCTAAATTTATCAATATTATATCCGACTGCTGGAAACCACTCATTTGGCTGTTTTCTAAGGATCTGTGAAATTGTTCTATTTGTTCAGGTGTTTTTTTTTCCCCTTTCAGGATTTTTTCAAGCACATAAGCAATGTTCCTAATAGTTACTAGATTTTTTGTGTAATTGCCAAATATTTGAAACCTGTTCCTAAACAGCTTGCAAAACATGATTTTGCCAGAGAATATATGATGATTCTGTGACACCCCCACCTCTTAGAGATCCCAATGACTCCCACCTATGACAATCAAAAGCCCTGGGGAAGGACGGGCATCAAATCCTTATCAAGCAGGGTTCCGGTTTTTTGTTTCTTTGTTTGTTTGTTAACATGATTTTCCAAAAGTGTGTGCTTCTTTCCCCTTGTTTTATATTTTTATTTATATTTTTAAAAAAAACTGTAAGCCACCCAGAGTCATCTGGCCAGAGTTGGATGACCTCTAAAACTTTTTTTGACATAAGTTTTTATTTTATTCCAACTTAGAATTAGAATACAAACTTAAAAAAGAAGAAAAAATTACAAAGACAAAATAAAACTAGACAAAACATTTATAATCTGTGCATTAAAAATATGAGAACACATACATATGTATGTATTCTTGTCTTTTGCAATATATATATAATCGTCGAAACGTCGCCAAGACACTCTCAATCTTACACAGGAAAAGACCCGAATGTGCCAAGACCTGCATACCTGTACCCGTGAAAATCTACGAATATATATATATATATATATTTGTTTGTTTTCGTAGATTTTCACGGGTACAGGTATGCAGGTCTTGGCGTATTCAGGTCTTTTCCCGTGTAAGATTGAGAGTGTCTTGGCGACGTTTCGACGATTATATATATATAATCCCCTTAGTTGAATATTGATAGATGTATATACAGCAATAACAGTTCCCCCCCTTGCAAAATAGGCCCACAATTTATGAACTTCTACAAATCTATATGCTATCAATTGACCTATTATCATTTATCTACTGTATATTTTAAAAAAGGTAGTTAACAGGTAAATCAACAGTGAAGTTGAACTTCAAAGCCCTTTATTAACAATCTGTTATTCTATTTAACTTGCTGAAAATCTGCAATGGCTTCTTACCTACCACAAACCACCACAATCGTTATCTCTGATCTCTGATCCATCCAGTATCAAATCTCTTTGTTTGATTCTTAATAACAATACATTTCCTTAAAAATTGAATTAGGATCTTTCCCAACACTTGCTTCTTATTTTCCAAAGCCATAAGCCCTCCTATGGGTTGAAACACAACATCTTTTAAAACTTAATAAAATAAAATGTAAAAAAAATAACATGAATGTTCCCGAGTCTTATTCAATGTATGTTTATCCTGAAGCAAGCCCTTCACATTCAGTAATGCTTACTCTCTACCTCTGGATAAGCAGATTTTCAGTTTTGCATTGCAGTGAGAAGAAAGACACATTAGGCTGAATGAAACTTACTTTATTTGTTTATTTATGTATCTGTCTGGATACATAATGAATTTGTGGTAAAGTTAAAGAATTTCCACCTTAGTTGCCCACTGAGGAGATTGGCTATCCAAATCTAGGGTGGAGTTTGACTGAAAAATGATTTGAGAAATGTTTTGAATTTCATGCAAGACCAGGGTCTTTATTAAAGTCTGTCCCTCAACCCCACTACTCAAAATAAGTAAATAAGTAAATAAATAAATAACTGTTTTTGCTTTAAGGCTGCTTTTAGATGCCAAAACTGATAAAAGCTAATGCATCTTAAATCCATTTATTCATTTGTACTTTGTATTTTTGTTTCTCACTTATTCTCATGGAATTTACAATGCTGGCTTTTTAATTCATGTTATCATATTCATATTTCTTTGAAGCCTTGTAAGAAAAATGAAGTGTGCATGCATGTGTGTGCATGCACACATGCTGTATATGTGAAGGAAATTAATACAATGGCTTGGAAACCTAAAGCTACTGTGTAATAATTGCACAAATTTGCAAGGAGAAAGCATTGGAACAATCATATTTTGTGCCGGTAAGTGCTGTACAAAATGTTTAAGTGCATTTGTAATTATTAGTGTGCTCTGCGCACATATTTTCCAATTATTCTATAAACCAAAGCAGATGGAGAGAGAATTTATTTTGAAGATGTAGCTTTTCAAAGTAGGTTTCAAAAGGAAAAAGAAAACATTAATTCAGATCCTCATTCCATATTGTATAGTAGGAATAGTGCTTTTCAACTCATTATCCCAGCTAAAGGCCCATGGTGCCTGGAAAAAGTTCTGAAGTTTGAAAAAAAGTTTGAAAAAATCCAAGGGACAGGCAATAATATTTGATATAAGGAAATTTAGGAAATCGTGAGTCAGGTGTGCAAATTTCTTTAGTGGGAAGGAAACTCTCCCAAATGGAAGAATTTTCTTACAGGAAAGAAGTAAAATGCAATTTTCTCCATATCATCCCTTTTATCTCAGGCATCTTCTTCTTCAGAAAAAAAAAAAGGATTGGAAATCAGCAGTAGACACAGATTAATATTAGTGATACTGGTTGTATAGGAATAAGAGACTAAGACTGTTCATGCACTGCACTAAGCATGGTGTTACTGGCTTAATTATGGTGTATAGAGTAAAACCCCAGTGGCTGGCTTCATGCAAAATCAAAAGCAAATAGAATACATCACAATTATCATTAAGATTTGGAAACTGCTTAGTTCAGGTATCTTGTGCAGCTGGAATATGATTTGTTTGCTTTTTTAATTTAACATATTATAGGAATCCAGCCAGTTTCATACCTGAATCATGGTTTAGAGTTTAATATGTGTGAATCCAGCCAGTTCTAATTTATTCAATTAATTACCAAATATTAGAACAATATTTGAATCCCAGGCAATTATAATGTGTGTGGAACCTCTTCAAACAGAAGTGTTACCATAGTAAAATTACAAATGTGGGGGTAACAGTGTAATTGAAACATATAACCAGTCTGCTAATTAATGTCTCTGTGATGTCTTTCTCATGGAAGATCAGTAGTGATTCCTCATTGCTTACTAGACACAATTCAGTATTGACTTTTTAAACTCCAGATGGCTCAGGGTCTATCTGAGAGATTGTCTTGCCCATTACAAACATGTGCAGATGTTAAGATTGGCTGGAGAGATCCTCTTGAAGAGGCCCTGTTGCCAGAGATTCAAGTTTCTAGCATACAGGAGAGCGCCTTCTGAATTGTTTTAGAGCTACAGAATGCAATTCTTTGGAGTTGTGAACAACCACCACTTTGTTCAAGAATTCTCTTTAATTAGGCTTTGAATTTTTGGAATTAGGGCTCGCAGATCTGGGTGCCAAAATCAGGTTGATAATTTATAAGGCAGAAAAAAGTTCCTTTCCCCCCCCTCCTATCTTTTGGATTTCCGTAGTTGAGATCTGACAGCCTTTATTAGATGATTTTACTATTTTAATCTGTATGGTTAACTTTTATGTCCCATTTCTTGTCTAAGTACTGTGTATAACTGCATAACTGCAAACCATAATACAAATTAAATAATCAACCAACCTGCATTTTATTTGATAAAGCTTAATGATTATAAGTTATATGTCATAGAAATTGTTTGAATCATCTTCACAGGCATTTAAAAAAAATTACAAATGCTAACCATGAAATAAATCCTGCAGAATTGCACATCATTACTTTCTCAGAGTTCAGAATCTTACTTTTCCAAAACCTTGCTGGCCATCCTGATGAACTCTTTCTGAAGCACAACCCAGCCCTAAGTGGATTTGTGCAGAAATAAATCTCCCTGGGGTCTATTAGGGTAAACTCTATTTAGGCTAAGGCATTGCAACCCTAATTTTATTCATGTCATAAGCAAAAAAAAATTTTAAAAAAATTGCGGATAACTTGGGTAAACTGACAGATTATATCCTTAGTGATACTGACTGTTACATGGTCTTAATTTTCATTTATAGGTAACAGAGCTTATTTTTCCCCATCTTTGTTTCTTTCTCTCCATCTGATCTAATGTTTCTCGTCTGATGACTACAATATGTGCACACAATTCCTTCATTACTTGACAGCGATTCTTGATATCTGTTTACCAGATCTTCCATCGTGTTATTCAATCATCATGGGCTGATAATATTTCCTGATGAAGTGCCATTCTTCAGCACAGATTTTCAATGAAACACTTCCCTTCTCACCTCACAGCAAAGATATTAAGCTATTTGGCAATTTGGTGCCATTTAAGAGAACTAAGTAACCACAAAGTGTCAGCAGATGGGATTTAGAGATGAAGGCTGAAAATATTTGCATGGGCAAACTACTGTGGTAATAGTAGATTTTAGTGATTAATCAAAAGGCTATATCCAACTCAAAATAACAAAAAAGTAAAATAGAATAAGTAACATTATTTCACTACATTAAACTCTGTTTAAATGAATTTCTTACCTTTTCAGAAGACCCTGATCCATCCTAAGAACAAGCTCTCATTTAGGCAGCCTCAGGTATGAACTTGTTAGTGCTACTAACTACATTTATTCCAAAAGGAAATAGGATAGTCTAATATTTGGTTCCCAGTGATCTATTCTAGCATGTGGTGGTCTAAATGCCAAGCCCTTAGTTGGACATACAGCTGACAATCAAATAAACATATACAATGTCTTCTGTTGCACCACATGCACCACATGCAAATTTCCATACCTGGTATGGTATTTATGAGAGACACAGAGAGACACAGTCTGGCCCAAAGTCACCCAGCTGGTTTCATGGCTGCTTTTTGGCCTGGTACTTTAACCACTAGACCAAACTGGTTCTGATATGTCCTGCAATCACCTATATTTTACCATGGAGTCCAGCAACTTGGCTCTTGCTATGGTAAAGGTTGTTCTTTGGTTCTGTGTCAGGACCACAACAAAATTAAGAATGACAACAATTTCTTGATTTTTATTTTTTTAAATTTTTTTATTTATTTCTACAGTGGTAGAAATAAAGATGATGGCCTCCTGCTTCTGTCACTGCATTCTCCCTGGCTTTCAGGAATTCCAAACTGTAATCTGGTTGATGACCCAATGGTAAACCCAACATTGATCCAGCCTCTATCTATAGATGTCTCTCCAAGACCTGCGCTAATTTTATAATAAGCAAAGTTTTTCTGCAACTTCAGAAGAGGGACAAACTGGGATAATCTGATTCTGTACATAACCATGTACAGAGCCATGTTCATTTGGACTGGAAATTTCTGCACTCTGGACAAGGGGCTGTATATTTGGTCTGAGTTGGCTAGCTGGAAAATTATAACCATCCAGTAAACATTGGCTTGATAAAGGAGCAACTGCATCTAGCTTTGTGGTTCTAATGTTTGCCTTAGATTTGGCCTGCTCAGAGTCAAATGATCTTCACATCCGTCTTAAGCAAAGTGAGTATTTTCTCAGTTTTTGAAGCAGGTCCAAAGGGAAGAGCAGGAATACATCTCTAGTTTCTATAGCCTTACTCTCCACTCTTTGATTTCTAGTTGTCTAAAAACTGGCCAGCTTCTTTCAGATGCCCCTATTCAACTTGTTTGGACTTGCATTTTTTTAAAAAAATCTACTTAAAACCTCAGCAACATTTCTAAGGATGCGTCACATCAGTGAAAAGGACAATAGCATAGCTGAGTGCACTGCTTCATGTAAGACTGCAGATAAAGATTTAACAATGTCTGCTTCCTTCTTTTGCTTAATTAAAAAGGACTTAATGCTTCACCTACTTTAAATATAAACCTATAAAATACAAGGAAAGGGGCCAATTTTTTTTCCCAGTGATGAATTAAAGTATTTTGGTTCTCTGCATTTTTCCTCTCTTTCTGATCAATTATAATTAGATTATCTCTGAGACAGAACCTTACTATGTAACAAATGCCCAGATCATTGTCAGCTTTATGATTCCCTTGGAGAAATATTGAAGCCATTAAAACTGCCAACAGGAAGCTCGTCTTTGGCTGAGGCAGCTTATGCTTCCTTTTTTCCACCAAGCTGCATTTGTGACATTTAAATCACCAAGCAGTGTTTACTGCTGAAAGGGAAACAAGCAGGAAGAAAGTCTGTTCTCTTCATAAAACCATTAAATTGCCAATTTGCTGTATCTTTTTTTCTCCCTCTGGTTAGGTACCTCTGGTTAGAGTGTTAGAATAGAACAACTACTTGCCAGTGAAAGGAAGTCAGCTTTTTATTAAAGCACAGTTAAGTATTAACAAATTGTTTATTTTTTTGCAAGCCAGGCTGCTTGAGATCATATTTAATGTAGCATCATTCCCACTGTTAACATTCGCAAGAAAGAAATGATTATTTATGCAACTAAGGAAGCAGTTTTTGGAAGTAATCACACCCCAGAGACATTGCTAGGCACAAGGTTCATTACTGTTGAGAGAGGAAGTATATTTTGTTCTGAAAAGGATGAAGTTGAAGTTTAGAATACTGAACTGCAGTTTCAGCTAAGCTGTTTGGTTCACGTAGATTAATCTGTCCCTTTAGATTGCTTATCTCATCAGCCCACTGGAATGTGCTTCCAGCTCAAGGCATATTTTTTAACCCTTTGATCTATCTGTAGGAGGTAGCACAGTCTGCATTCCGAGTAGAGGCATACTTAGATTACGATTGCAAAATCCTTCCCTTCTCCAATTTGAGTTCTGTTGCACCCTAACTTTGATATAGCTTGGCATGTCCTCTGCTGGAATGCGAGTTTCTGTTTTAATATATATATATATAACTTACTAATACTGGGCATGGTTCTTCTGCATTTTTTTCCTTGAAGTTGTCATTCAGTTTAAGTGATTGACATTAGTGAAAGAAAATTGGCTTTTGAAATTGATCTCAAAGCAGCAGAGAGTTGTTTAAAATTCTTGTGCATGGATGAGGGGAGATCTGACAGTTATTTAGTTATGAGGTGAGTAAAAACAGGTGTGAATGTCATATCTTTTATGTACAATCATCATTCTAGCAATCTTCAGATTTGTTTCAGTTAATCATAAGGGAAGACATCATAAGGAACTCCTCTGAATGAAGCTTCTTCAGTCATGGTTGCACTGAAGCCACTAGGGGAGAGTCCTGATGTTAAGAAATTCTCTCCTTTGGAGAAGTTCAAAAAAGTCATTCCCTCAATCCTTGTAGAGATTTTCAAAGGGCTATTAATGTCCAACTCTGTTCTCTGGATGTCAGATATGAACAATCCTTTTTTTTTTCCCCAGATTTTCTTTTCAGCAATTAGCATATTTTGAGACGCAATCCATTGCACAACCTTTCCTGACAGTAAACCCTATTTTATACAGTGTAAATATGAGTAGGATTGCTTGTCTGAGCACAGTTCAAATTTCAAAACACAAACAGCCTATCCAATTGTTTCCTTCCTTTTGACTAACCAGAAGGCTACAGGGAGTCCATATGCAAGAAAACAGTACTAGTCTCTTGTTCCCAACAACTTGCATTCAAAAATGGTTTGTCTCACTCAAGCTGAAAATAATACACAGTCAATTTGACTAGTAGTCATTGATAGTCCCATATTTTTGGAAAACATAAAATCCTCTATAAACCTATCCAAGTTGGTGATTATAATCAGAGTCACAATTGTGAGATGCTCAGTATATGAAGCAACCTAAAAATAAATAACATTCAGCAGTAGCAATCCTATTATGGTTTCAAACACTACACAATCTCAAACAGTGTGCTATCAGGATTTGAACTCCCATGTACATCTACTGCCTGTGTGAAGTTCCCCACTGTGCAGACTTGGGAGGAAAAAGTAATTTAGATCCAAGAATCAGACATTAAATACATTTATAGGTTCTATAATATAGAATATTATCACCTCAAAATCTTGTTCGGTTAGTTTTCATTAGAGTCAGTAATTGCACAGAATTTCCCTTTACTTTTGAAAGTAATAATCCTGTGAGCATTTCCTCAGAAGTAAGTCCAGTTATATTCACTGAAGAGAAAGCTAACTTTAGGTATGTCAGCACAGAGTGGTGTCTTTTACTGCAAAAATGGAAATCAGATTTCTTGCTTATTTAGTGAGGAACAATTTGTCCAAATCAGTCCTAAATATGTGCAAAGAATTTTGTGTAACAGCTAGTGACTTGCATAGAAAGATGTATTCAATTTACATGAAAAGATCCATCTAGTAAGTGTAACAAGTGTCAAACTAACAGAACAAAAGAGAAATGTGTGTTTCATATTAAATCTGCTGGATGTTTGTTTTAAAGATAATGTTTATTTTTTTTATTTTTTTAAAACCCACCTGTTCAGATCTGTTACCATATACTACTTCCCCAATATGGAAAGTATTTTAAGTAACATCCTGCAAACACTACCGCTGATAGTTTAATTTGTATTGATTGATACCAAGTTCAATGTAGCTACAGAGACCCATCTCTGCTGATAAAGCCTTGGAAGTGAGCTTTCTTAATAGGTGTCCCTACTCTCTACAACCCTCTTCCCATGGAAGAGTGATCAGCCCTATCCCACCTGAGTTTTAGGAAAGTTGTTTGGTCCTATTTATTTCCTCTAGCACAGGGGTGTCAAACTGCCGGCCCACGGGCCGGATACATCATAGCGAAACTGCGCCCACCCCATTGCTGGCAATGGGAAAAAAAAGTCACGATACGTCGCGACACGTCACGTGATGTTGCAAGTTTGACATCCCTGCTCTAGCACAAAAAAAGGGATGGTTTGATTGGCAATGAGGTTGTGAGCACATGATGGTTACACTGCTATTATTATTAATATTGTTAACCTGATTTGGTTTTATGTATTTGCTTTTCTTCTCTTTTACTGATGTATTATTTTTATGAGATCATTAGTCAGCTAGTGCCTTTTGGGATTGGGCAGACAAAGTAAGTGAAATAAAATGCAAATATTTTGAATACTGACTTTAAAGTTGTTGATACCACTAACATGCAGTACATCCTAGTGTTCCCCAATCCACAGGGGCAGCTTTTTAAAAGATGGGGATGACCTGCCTTGGAATGGATTGACAAAAAATAGATAATAATAATAATAATAAAGTTGGAAGGGACCTTGGAGGTCATCTAGTCCAACCCCCTGCTCAGGCAGGAAACCCTATACCATTTCAGATACCTGCATTATTCTGTAGCTCAAAGTCATGAATTCAATAAATAGCAATAGCAATGACACTCAGACTTATATACCAATATATAGTGCTTTACAGCCCTCTCTAAGTGGTTTACAGTGTCAGCACATTGCCCCCAACAATCTGGGTCCTCATTTTATCGACCTCGGAAGGATAGAAGGCTGAGTCAACCTTGAACTGGTCAGAATCGAACTGCTGGCTGTCGGCAAAGTTAGCCTGCAATACTGCATTCTAATCACTGTGTCACAAATCCCATACAGTAGTTCTGTTGGCCTAATATAGCATATTAGAAATAAAGCATTTAACCAATCCTTCTATTGCATCACTGTAATCCATGGCGACTTTGAATTCATACTGATGAATGGTGTATTTTGTTCTAAAAAAACCACTTTCCAGGTTCTTTTACTTCCCTAACATTGGTTTGAGTAGAAAAATCCAGAGCCGTTAGAAATAACTGAGAAACACTTCCCCATGCACCTGATTGCCATGGCATTAAAGCAAAACAGATCTTTTATTTATTTATGCTAGCAGAAGGAATAGAACACACTTCTAACAGCGTGAACTTATATACAAGACTGTCTTTAAAGAGAGTTACATCTCTGCAAATGAGTGTAACTTGTCAATCAAGGGAAAAGGAGGAGGAATAGTTATTAATGATAGAATCCTTGGCAAATACTTGAGGATATTTTTGTTATTAAAGATGTTAATAATTTATATTTCCCAAATGGAAAGGCAAATGAGAATGCAACAATAGTTTTTACTAGTTCTGCATGCACTACTTTATTTTATTTTTTAAAAATAAAGATATTAATAATGTACATTTGAAGGAAATTGCACACATGCATGAAAATACCATAACAAAAAGCATATATTCCCTGCTAGGGAAAAAGCTTACCAAAAAAGTGTGCATATTAAAATCTCTCTCTCTCTCTCTCTCTCTCTCACACACACACAGTATATCACTTTTTTAAAAATACACAAAATAAAATAGCACAAAATGGATCTGAATTTGAAAAAGAATAGAGGTGCTGAAATAAAACTACTTTCTTCTATCTGGCAAAATATTTAGTAATAAGAATAATAAATGTTACCAAATTAGGATAGAGTAACCTTATGTAGGTGTCATCTCTTTGGGGTCTTTAATCAAAGGAGGTATAACAGATCAAGAATATGATAGCTAGTTTGGTGTACTGGTCAAGGTGCTGGACTAGAAACTAGGAGATCATGAGTTCTAGTCTTCAAGCACAGAAGCCTGTAGGGTAACTTTGGGACAGTCCTCTCACAGGACAAACTATCTTACAAGGTTATTATTGTGGAGAAAATAGAAAGAGGGAACATAATGTACACCACCTTGAGTTAGACAAAACAAAGATGGGATAGAAATCTAAATATTAATAATATAAAAGTTTCAGCTACAAGATGTGAAGAATAAGTTCTTGAGGGAGGAAATTATATCACCTATAAATAGATAATGAAGCCTGCAACAGATGTTCTAGAAATGTGACTAACATCTGATGTAACTTCTGCATTTAATAACACACAATTTTCATATACTCCAGCCTTACATATAATAAATTATTAAGCTCCTAAAGGTGAGCTGTGTGACATTAATGATAGCACTTCTATTTTAAAAAAAGGACAAAGTGAAATATATTAGCCTATGTAGGACAAATAATGAGATACTCCAGCATAATATGTGAAATTCTTAACATAATTTCTCATAATTTGGAATGTAGTTGTTACTTCATAAAACTACTGAAAAAGAAAATGAACATTAAGGAACATTATTAATTCCTTAAATGGAAATGGTTTGCAAGTTTTTAGTACCTTTAAATGCTGTTTGTTCTCAAGATTATTTCAGAAGAGTAACTTTAATCAGGTACTGCATTTCTAAACAGATAAAAGTCCAGAAATGTTCCCTTTCAAATTGCAAAGAAAGACTTCTAATAAAATTAGAGTTTTCCATGACCATCAACAAAATCAGTTAATGCTGGATTACTTTTACTCAAACCAGTTTTCTGTCATTGGCAATAATATGTCATACATACCCTTATGAGTTAATAGCATAGATAGGTTAGCTTTGATGTTAAAAATCTTGTTGCATAGATCAGTAATTGAAAGGATTTGGAAACAGGATCCTTAGATCTGAAGATCAAACAAGAGTATTTATTTATTTTTATTTTTTTGTTAAATTTTAGGGCCACCCATATCCTCTAAAAGGTGACCTATAAGAGTATATGACACGGGTATCAAACTTGATCACGTCACGTGACATATCATGACGTATTATGATGTTTTTTGCCTTTGCAGAGCCAGAGTGGGTGTGGCCTGCACGTGATGCATCCGGCCTGTGGGCCGCGAGTTTGACACCCCTGGTATATGAAGACCTGATAAGATAAGCAGCTTTTTTAAAAGACAAGAGATTCAATACACATGAGGAACACTCCATAGGAGGGGAGGATGGAACAATTTAAGAGTTTGGAAGACAGACACAGACAGACATTGTGAATACAAAGTAATCTACTGGCACTGACAGAAGCGCCAGGGAGAAAAACAGAAGCCATAACTAAGAAAAAGAGAAGGAAATCAATAACTCAGAAGCAACAAGACTCAAAGTTACTTAGGAATAACACCCATCTTAAGAAGATAAACAAAGGTAAGAGGTAAGAGGTGAAGCTTTAAGGTCAGGAAGAAACAAAAAGACAACTTGTGAGTAAGAGATAAAAGGACAGAGATCATGAGCAGTGGTGGGATTCAAATATGTGAACAACCGGTTCTCTGTGTGGATGCCACTTCTGGAAGTCCATTCTGGGCCTGGGCAACAAAACATTAGCTACCGGTTCTGCCGAAGTGGTGCGAACCGGCTGAATCTCACCACTGATCATGAGGCAATGGTAGCTCAGTCAGAATTGAGTGGGAAGAGCAGGAAATTTCACCAGCAAGGAGCACTCAATGGATCTCTTTAGAAGACTCAAGAGAAAACATTGAGATTCCTGCCTGATTTTTGTTCTTCCAGCAAACTGATCAGGAGACTCTCTTGAGCAGCAGGGTGGTAAATACCTCACTCTTTTGGTGAAAGTGGAAATGATGCATTAGAAGACAGCTAGCAGACCCTATCCTTTCTCTTTCACCCTTTCACTTCTGGCATGGAAGAACCACCCACCACCCCAGGTGCTCAGTGAAAGAGTATACATTTGATACTGGAAAGTTGGCCAGGCCTTAGATTTCTTGGCAGATGGAGCATGATGGGATGTATTACTTGCCACGATTGGAAATAAGTTTCTTAAATGGAACTGAGAGTGAGCAGCACTACTAAAAAGAAATTCATGAAGTTATTCATACTAACTAAATGTGCCTTAAAGAAAGCATATGTGACCTGTAAAAGGCTTTACTGTAGAAGAAAAGCCATAACAGAGTTCCATCCGCTCAAAGATAACAAAGGCTTAGCTTCAAAACAAAGGCCATTGTGACATCACGTCCTTCCAATTGATTCATGTGATAAATGGGCAGCAGAATACCACTTAATGTTTCAGGTTTCCAAGATCAATTATTCAATCCAGATATGGAAGAGATATCTTGACATGGTCTATGGCAGGCATGTCAAACTGCTGTCCCGCGGGCCAGATGCATCATACTGAAACCGTGCCCACCCCATTGCCGGCAATGGGGAAAGGGTCATGATACATCACGCGACATCACGTGATGTCGCAAGTTTGACATGCCTGCTCTACGGCCTCTCCTGAACTGGCTTTTTTCTTCTTCTTTGCAATGCCAGTCAGCTAAGAACTGTAGGTAACTCCCAGTTTAAACCGGCCCTTCACAATTACTATATTTTGCACAAATCTCACCAAAGAAATAAATGTGAATACAATTGAAAGCTTTCTGTCTGGTGGCATCCCAGCCATGGAACATCCCCCCCCCCCGGAAGTAGAACAAATAAGATTCCCCCCCCCAATATTTTGGGCACCTGACTATGGTTTTCAAAATACTGTTAGCATTTGAGGTTTCTATGTGACACATTCTGCTGCATTTGTTTCAGCTGCTCTAAAAGATTCTCTTTTCAAGGTTTTATATCAGTATTTCTGCTGCATAATTTGGTTTAATCATGCCAATTGTATACTGCTCTGTTATCTATGAAAATAGTGAGCATAAAGATTGTATATAAATGATGCTAAATGAATTCCTTTATCTCCTGAGAATAAATTTAGTCTAGGCATATACAGTACATTGGGAGGTAAAGCAAGCTATGTTTCTCATCTTTTCCTCTTACAATGCTCTAGGATATGAAAATGATGAAAATTGCTTTCCAACCCAAATGCAAAAAGTGTCCTTTTTGTACAGAAAAAAATGGTGGAAGTAGAAAGAATACATATCAATCTGTGGGGCTTATCTATACTTTGGAATACAGGTCAACTATGTTCAGGGAAGCTTTCTAATTTTTTTTTTGTCTCCAGGGTAGCTTCTCACCTCAATTAAATTTTTTTTGATATCCCATACCTTCCAGTGAAGGAGAACATGTTGCTTGTTGCAGTTATTCTTTCAACTTTTCTCTTTCTTTCCTTTTTTTTTTCTCTTTCTTTCTTTCTTTCTTTCTTTCTTTCTTTCTTTCTTTCTTTCTTTCTTTCTTTCTTTCTTTCTTTCTTTCTTTCTTTCTTTCTTTCTTTCTTTCTTTCTTTCTTTCTTTCTTTCTTTCTTTCATAAGTAGTTGGCAAAGGCTTTTGGAGGAAGTAAATCAGAGAGCTGGATGGAGAATCCACTTCTCTGAAAGAACAGTAACAATTTTCATTAAGAAACTGGGAAACAGATCTGCCTTCCCTGTGTAAATAGTATGGATGGAAGTTTTGAAAAAATCTCAGAGAAGGCTCCATAGAGATACAATTTAATTATTTTAACTTAATTCACTTTCATATTTTTATTCAAATGAACACCAAGGGAATGAAAAGTGAAGTCTCTT
This sequence comes from Azemiops feae, assembly GCA_023970755.1. NCBI lineage: Eukaryota > Metazoa > Chordata > Lepidosauria > Squamata > Viperidae > Azemiops > Azemiops feae. The sequence continues at coordinate 3,223,106 of JALGBA010000683.1, forward strand.
TCAGCCCAGCCCAACTTCTAGTAGCTTTCTGGACAAAACTGTATCTTTTGTTTTTTTTTAGTAAAAGTATAGAAGACTGGCCAAAGTTGGCTTAAAAATAAGTAAACAGTAACTATGAAACTAATATCCAAATCACCAGAGATAGTTTATAAATCAGCCTTCACCAATCCAGCTTCTTCTACTGGTGGGGAGATAATGGCCTTGGAAAAAAGATGGGAAGCTATTCTGAGATTTGGAAACAAAGTGATAGTCCTTCAAATAAAGTCCTTCATCCTTTATGTTTAGTCTGTGACCATAAGTTGTAGTAAACAAAACTATTCTGTCCTCTGATGGATGCTGCATTCTGGATTTGGTGCAGCTGCCTAGCAGGCTGCAGTAATACAGGTTAAAGGTCATTAAACATAAGGATCATCTTCTCCAGTAAAAGGCTGATCAGTAGGACACAAGGAGCCTTCATAAGTAATATTAATATTAGAAACACCTCAATAATGACAAACGGATGTTTTCAAGGAAATACTGTACTCCCCCTTTCTGGACTTTCCTATTATGTAACAGAATCTGTGTCAGGTCAGGATTAATACTCATGAAAGCAACTGTAAGGTTCTGTGGATAAGACCATCAGAGACAAAACAAAGAGATGCTGCCTAGGGAACAGTCAGATAAGAGACAGCATGGACTGCAACTCGATAGTGGGTGAGGCGAGAAGCTCAAAAGGGACCCTCTTTAATTTTTTGCTCTGTAAAGGAAACAGGGAGATATATAATTTCAAATTTAAAAGATTCCTTCAATGTAGCTTTACAATACACTAGCATCAGCTTCCTGCCATCCTAGCAGTTCAAAACATGCAAATGCAAGTGGATGGTGTTCTGTTTCTTGAGTTGGTAGGCATTGAATAGAGAGCTCAAAACAAGTATAGTACTTCTTTATTAGCATTCAAACAGAACAGAACTGAACTGACACAAAATGGCTCCACCCCTTTTTATACAATCTCCTGGGGCGTCACCGGCCAATCATTCCAACGGATTTTCCCACGTGAGTTGCATGCTAGTCATTGCTTGCAAACAGCAAGTCTGACCCGGGCAGGCCACGTGGTCTGCTGATTGTTCTGGTGCAACTCACTGCACCTGGTCTTAGTTAAGCCCAGTACATAACAAATGGATAGGCACTATTTGGTGGGAAAGTAACAGTGTTCCATGTGCCTTGACACACATGACCATGGAAGCGACTTTGGACAACACTGGCTCCCTCAGCCAGAAAACGGAGATGAGCACTGCCCTCCTAGAGTCAGACACAACTGGACAAGGGGATCCTTTTACCTTTACCTTTTTTTTAGAATTAGCTTATCTGGTCGTGTTTCCTGTCCGGTCTACCTGATAAGACTGATAGCAACACATACCTGCCTAAAAGATATGAAAACACCATTAGAAAAAAAAAATCAACTTTCCATTTGATCCTTTCATTTCTGGTACCACCTAAATGAAAACTTCTGAACATATTAAGAAGAAACTTACTAAATTATATTACATTAAGTAAATACATTCAGAACAGTGAATGTAATGAGCAATGAGATTCCCAACATACCCGTTCTCTCCTTCTCTCAAACCAGCTATAGTTTGCTTGTTTTCCCTCTTTCTCTCCAGTCTCAGAATAAAAATGGCTGCAATCATTTAGTTAGATGGGTGCCGCTGAGTTAGACTTGACTCCTGATGAATGCACAGACAAATGCAACCATCTCAAACTATCAACCCTCTTCAGTAATAACCTTTAGCTCTTCAAAAGCCATTCTTGACATCTGTCTGATCCCATCCATCTACCTTATCTGTTGTCTGTCCCCTTCTTCTACTTCTTCAATCTTCCCAAGCAGTTAGATGTTGCTAAAGTAAGATACTCTGCTAAGAAGAATTGCTCTTGATACCCCAAGAACAACTATGCTATCGGATGTTCCGATGCAAGTCAATTTTTCAGCTTCTTGAAAAGAAATGTTGCATAAAACTGCATTTCTATGGCATACCACAACAGAAGACAGTTGTGTAGGAATGAGGAAGCAGAAACAGAGAGGTGAAGCCTTAAGTCCTGGCACTCTTCTAAATGCCCTTTGGGAAGTGGAGATAGGTAGGCATCTTTCCAAATAAGCACTCAGCTTCAGAAACCTCGTATTTAAATTTTCTAAAGCCAACTACATGGGTGCTTGTTGCAAAGAAATCACGTAAGTTTGTCATGTTCTTCCCTAGGATCTCTCCTCTCTTCTCCGAATTTCTGAGTTTGCTTTTCCAGATAAAATATTATTTTCTCTCTCTTTTTTTTTCTTTTGCATAAATAGGGTGATGTTGGCAGGAAAATTAAAATTTCAGGATACTTGAAGACAGTATTGAGTACAATTTTATTTTTATTAGTCCATAGCAAACAATCATGTTTGTAGCTGGTGGTTCTCTGAATAAGTAAGAATGATCCCAGTAAGGACAGATTTTTACTGAGTGCCAGAAAATTCTTTGAACTCAAGAGGAGACTGCCAGATTCTAGCTAATGGTCTATCCCTTGACAAAGGAAACTACTGATATTGTTCTGTCACAGATCCTTTGATGATCCTTGAAGACCCTGAGCCTGGTTTCACCAAAGTCCTGGTGTCTTGCTATCCCATCAAGGGTTTTGGTAATGCTGCCATTCATAGGGGTAACATTTTACATTTGGGGGCAAGGGGAACTTTGGAGAGAAAAATACACTGTAACCCTCTCCTCAAAGTACTATTCTGTTGCATGTAGTTTCTTACTAACATTGTTCGAGTATTTGGAAACTGAAAAACTGTAGTGCTGTTTAGAATTCCATCATTTTATATAGCGAGGAGGTTGGCTCATTATTATTGTTAATGTCATTAGAGATTCAGAAACTGAATTACTAGATCTGATGAAATTGTTTTAAAAAATTAAGTTGATAATACATGTACACCAAATCTTGGATAAATCCTTATTACAGTTAGATTAAGAAACATGGCAGCAGAAGAATCTAGAAAAGAGAACATGGTTGTGTCTTCTTATGCACATGAAATCAGAATTTCTTTTAGCAATTAAGACTTTGCCTGTGGAAAGTTTTAGGTGGTGCTATATTAATCGGTGATGGACAGCAGAAAGTGTTATCCAAATGGGAGCAATCGAATCTTTGCCCTTCTTTGCTGTTTGCTTTTCTGGTTCACCCTGGAGAGTGCTGCAGGGCTATATTTCTGCTCCAATTATTTAGGGTGAATTATGCTGAAGAAAAGCCTGCCAACTGGGCCTGAAAATGGGAATGATGTTGCCATTCCTAGGAAAGGACATCCTGAACTGTATTTGTTAATGGAATCAGCAGGGCTTTCGGTATACAAGAGATTCCATTGTGGAGCTTATGTGGCAAAAAGTCTATAACAAGATCAGGCCCTCTTGCTAAGGAAAAGTGATAATTCCCCACTAAGGTTGCATTGTAGTTTCAAAAATAAAGCACTGGTGTGATTGGTTGACTTCATATTTCTGGGCAGTAAAAATGCACTCTTCACCAACAAAGGATTTTTTTAAAAAATTCCTTTGTTGATGAAGACCGGAAATTTAGCATGTTTTATTCTCTATGTGAATAAATAGTAAGAACCAATACCAATTGATTTCTATGTATATTTCATAATAGATAGGTTATTTCAATACTGCATTAACTTTGAACACAATGCAAATAATCTTAAAAATGCTAAATTGACTTCAATATATTTCTAAATAATGAATACAGAGTTGAACTTGCTTTTTGCTTGTTATTTGCTTCAAAAACCCACACACCCAGAGCACAATAGCAAGTATATCTCTTCCCACATCTTCAAAATCTGTTTTAAAAGATCCTCCAAAAACAGGCTTTATGGCCCAGGAAGATAGTTAAAAGAAAGAAGGAGAACAAGTTGTCCAAACAGAGAGCTGCTTGCATAATTCTAGCCCTTATTCACAAAATGATTTAAATGTAATACTCATTATCAAGGTACAATGAAATGCAAAATTAAAATTCAATAATTATAGTTCTTTTCAACAACTGTCAAAATCTGTTATATTGACTGGGCTTAAAAGGAGCAGAGAAAGATATCATACAGCTGTCCCCAGAATAATACTCTATAAATTTATGGACTATATTGTTCTTATCATCCTAAACCACATGACCAGAAGTGAAGTTGGAAAGAAGTTTAGGGGAATTGTAGCTAGAGGACAGCTGGTCAAGATGAATGCTAACTTGGAGATACATACAGGCAGTCCCTGGATTAAGAACATCCGATTTACAGATAACACATGTTACAGTCTGCCACAAAGCATATTATATTAAAAAACTAAGCTAAATACAATGGTTTATAATAACAAACACATGTACTATTTTGTGATACTCATGAAAATATTGTGTGGCTTTAGCAATTCATCAGCTTGAGGACGGAAAAAGTTATCCACCATTTTAAATCACTGCCATTTTAAATAATTGCATAAATAAAACTGTGTTGAGTGTATAACTTTCCATTTGCTTACATTTTTCTCTCATTTGCCTTTGTAACTATCCCTCTGAAGTGTCAGTCCAATATAAGGAAAACAATGACAATTGGAATTAAAGTGGAAATAAAAAGGCAATAAAAAGAGGTAAAACACCATCTTTCATTGCAAAAGTGTGTGGCTACAGTCAATAACAATTGGAACAATTTTAAAAGATAAAGTGAGAATAATGGAGCATGTGAAAGGCCCTGCCCTGGTGAAAGTTACAATTATTGCTAAGCAACACAGTGGTTTAATCACTGAAATAGAAAGACTATTGATAATTTGGTTAGATTTGGCCTATTAGCCTTACTTAATTGCAAGGAAAGGCTCAAAGACTATTCAAGGATTTAAAACCTGCATGTGCAGCCCCTGAAGGTGATTGTGATGAAGAATTTGTTGTGAATAGGGATTGGTTCAATTTGCCTTCAAATAGAGGGCAAATTTACATAGAGTAAATTTACATAAGATTAAAATAGAAGCAGCAAGTGCCAATTTCATTGTTAAAACAAATACTGAGATTATTTGCCAGACCAATTTTTTATACACACAAACACCCATGTGTGTGTGTAGGTGTGTGATGTATAAAATTTATTACAGTTAAATGTATATATATTGCATATATTGTATATTGTATATATACTGTATATATACAGTATATATATTGTATATACTGTATGTACACACCCACCCACCCATGGATGTGTGTAGGTATATAAAAGTATATATAAATAAAAGTATATAATGAAGAAAAAAGTAAAAAGAAGAAGCAAAAAGTGCAAGGAAAGAAAAAAGTTGAAGGAAATTAGAAAGAGAAAAAGATATAAAGTGGCTTCTGATATTCTTCAAAGCGGTTATATGTACAAATATATTTTAACCTTTCTAATGTTATTTCATATTACTCTTCTTTCTATAATCTGTCCTATCTAATCATCAAAATCATACATCACAAGTTCATTTTTTCATTTTTATGCAAATAGTCCCCAAAAGGCTTCCTGTTACCAATAAATGTAGATAATGTCTTTTCTCTAATCAAAGAACTAAATTTATCCATTTCTACCAATTTTATGATTTTATTATTCTTCCATAGTGGATAGTGTTGAATCTTTCAATTTCTGTGCATATAGTTATCTCATTGCACTTAATCATATACTGAAATGATCTTTCATGGCTTTTTTTCCTAATTGTTTATCCATTAATTGTAAAAGGAAAAGCTCTGGCTTCAATTAAATATAGATCTTTAAAATCCTCTGTATCAAAGTATGTATGTGAATCCAATTTTTGTAGCTTTTTTTACATATGCACCAAGCATGATGAAGTGTTCTTCATTTCCAACCTACAGTACATTTGATGTACTTTGTACATTCTAGATAAATTTTCTGGCACCCTGTATCAATGATGTATCATTTTATAAAAAAAATCTCTTTTGAGTTCATAACTCAGTGTAAATTTTAACCCTTTTAACCACATTTTCCCATTCACCCATCTGTATATTCTAACCAAAACTCATAACCCACCTGATCATGCATTCTGTAACCTGTTCTTTGTTTCAAATGTGAACAAAAGTTTGCATATTTTAGCAGTTACATGTTCATCATCATTACACAATTGTACCTCAAACTGTGTCCTACTTTTCTTTATTTTATCTATTTGTTATCTTTTTATCATTTTATTTTGAATCTTTCTAATAACTATAAATGGGGAAAGTACTGACAACTTTATCATCTGCTATTACTTGGTATCCTGATTTAGTTTTAAATTCTCCTTGGTGGTTTGCCAATCAAATAGTTAATGTAGAGAAGACTGACTTATTTTGGATAAAAATGCCTACAACGACCTACTATTCAAAAAAGGGAAAAAAAGTGAACCAGGGCATAAGGTATTGAAGAATAGGCTAAAATTATTGCTTGGGATGATGCATGCAGGGATTTTAAGGATAAGCCTTTGCCTGTGGATTGGTCCACCTCACTTGTGCTGGCCTACTGCAGATCCCTTAGCCAAGGAACTTTGGCTGGCAGGGTCTAGGAGAAGAAACATCAAATTCCAGAACTGAAAAGGTTTGGGGTGAGTTAGCTAAAACCTTTAATCTCACTGAAGCAGGAGTGCCAAACTTAAAGGCTAGTATTCATTAACTTCCTAAACTTAGGGACTCTATCTTTTCTTGTGCATACAAATCAAAGGAACTTACCAATAATTATTGTCCAAGGCTCCAAAAATCATGAAACTAGCCTTGTTATAGGAGACTGATGACTTTGTGTCAAAGGCATCTGCTGCTTCAGATGTTTTTTGTTTTTTGTTTTTTTGCATGATTGCAATGCAAGCTCTTCTCACTTTGTATCTATGTGCAACATCACAATTCATGTTTAAAATGGGCCAAGCTTACATCCCACCAATACCACTTCCACCATTTCACCTCTCTTGAAACCTTTCACAATGGCACTGATTTACAGCAATGTTCTTAGCTAGTGTGGGATTCTGGTCCCATATTTAAAATTAAGCTTGCTTACAGTATCTCACAGGAGCAAATGGGTCATGTGTAGAAGGAGAAATAGAAGAAAGGGTTAAATTTACTTCCCTCCTGATTCCTTGCAGCAGTGAAGAAAAACACTTCTTTGAACCTGAATCTGTTTTTTGGTCAGCAAGACAGCAATGCTAAAAATAATACTGACATAAGGTTTAATAAAGAAATAATGTGAACACTTATTCAAGTGTATAATAAGATTTTGACATTGCAGGGAAAGCACCCAACACTTGTAAAACAAAGAACTATATTCTATTTTCCTGTTTCTCCACCACATATTGTTGATTACTGTGCCGTTGAGGACTATTAGAAAACTCACTTCATAACAAAAGAAAGAGCTGTTCGCCCCAGATTTTCTGAATTCCTTCTTTTGAACTTAGTCTGTTGTTCTTTGATAATTGATGGCTGGGAAGCTAAGCCACCCTCCAAAGATAGCAGGTAACAGTGCCCTGGCAAGATGTTGACTTGCACTCTGCATAATAGATCTTCAATTTCATTTTGAAAATAGAATTTTAAAAAATAGGCAAAAAAGAAAGATCAGGAAAAAAATAAAAGGGGCTACTGAATTTGTGATTCCTCAAGTGTATTCTCATGTAACCCCTTCTTCCTCTGATTCCTTCTCTCATTCTTTGGCTCCTGCAGATGTTATAAAATAGATGGATCTACAGAGAGATGCTAGTGAAACATTCTGAGGGGGGAAAAGCCCTTTATAGGAAAACATGTTTTCCCCCTGCAATGTCCTGGGGAATGATTGTGGAAAAATAAAAAGAGGACTGTCCCAGAACTGTGAAAGCAAAATAGCATCAGTTCTCAGAAGAAAAGCAGAAAGAATTAGCAACACTTTAATGGTTGAAGGTTGCACTCGTTTTGGGGAGGACTACAATGGACAGGGTGTCATGCAAAGGGGTGGGGCCACATTCTGCTCTGTGAGCAGAACTTGGATTTTAGGGGTTTTATTAACAAGCATTTGTCACTTCTTCCATAACTGATGCTTATTTTAGAGCTTATATCACAGTTTCCATGTATTCCTTAAACAAAACAGGAGGAAAATATATTTCATATTTTAGAAATCAGAGAGCTATGGATTCATGCACACATGGTTTGAGGAACTTCATATGGTTCCAGGACCACCTCTGAAGGACAGGATGAATGGAAAAGTAGAGTAAGAAACATTTCAGAGAGCACAGAAGGAAGAAAAAGCTAGTGACCAGCTATAGCAATGGTTAAAAGAAGAGAAATTAATCCATAAAAGCATTACCTCCCACACTGTGAAATTAATATTTGCAATTAGATTCATAGACTAATTTATCTCATATGCTCTTCTTAATAAGCATGGAGGAAAATGACCTTCTTAAAAATAAATCTGAAAAAGGTGAAAAAAGCTTAATCAAACCTAAGAGAGAAATGAATGTGGTCAATGTGAACATGTGTGAAATAAATTATTAAGAATGCTAAAGAGTCTTTTCAGTGGAAAAATGTGATTTAAAAAATCGATGTTATCTATGCATAAATCATTTAAGGTGATGTAACAATGATTAATATGAAGAAGACAGTCAAAGACATGTGCCCGCTGGTATGATAAAAATAAACCTCTCTGAAATAGGAGCTCATTGATGTCCAAACTTGACCCTTCTATTAGGCAGCATTAAGCAATTGCTTAAGCAGAAAGCAAGGTTGGGGTGTCAACTGAGGCCAAGCCCTCACTCAGTGCCTTCTCAAACCACTACCCAGAGCAACTACTTCATTATACCTGTTATACAGCTATTTAGGGTGTCTATATAGCTGAGGTAAGCTATATAATATTTGTCTTGCTGAGGAGATCCTTTAAATTATACATGCTGAGCTGGTTGCACCAGCTTTCTATGTAGACAACTTTTTCATGGACCACTTAGGTTGAATTCTAAATGTAGTCAGCTGGTTGGACAGAAAGTGAATAGTAAGGCTATCACTAATGGAGAAGAAATGGAGGGGTGGAAGCCAAGGTGGATTATCAGATTTTCTTGGGGCCACTCTTGGTGTCGTTACTAGCTTTGGCAATGGGTTCAAGTCAGCATCTGATTATAATCATGCTAAACAGTTGTGATAACAGGAACAGCAGCAGCAGCAACAAGGGAAACTCTTGAGAATATACATGTATTGCTCTATCTGTGGTATATACTGGTCTCTTCAAGTCTAATTAGAAGCAAGTCCCATTGCTCCCAGTGCTATCATCATCTTATTATAATTACTAACATCACATATTTCAGGAGAAAACCATTCCCACATGATTACAAGCAATATAAAGAAGAGAAAAGCAACTTAAATTTCTAGGATCCTTTCCACAGGGCAGCTGTGACAACAGTGTAAAGGGGTAAGGCAGTGTCGCATAACCCTTTGGGCACCAGGGACTGGTTTCCTGAAGAGAGGGGTTTTTTTGTGGACCAGAGGGGGCATGGTTTTGCATGCTGACTGCATCCCATAGATGAGGCTTCACTTCTTTGCGGGGCCTGCTTTCTGGCATGCCGCTGACCGGTGCCACTCCATGAACCCGAGGTTGGGGACCCCCGGGGTAAGAGGAGGAGGAAAGAAACCAGCTGAGCAGATTTCAGGGACAATGTTTCTCTGCATTCTTCTCTCGCTCTTTCTTTTAGGGATAGTTAAACATACAGACATCCCATATTGGTCAACATTTCAAGCAGCAGTTTTATTGGCAGCCTATATGTGATGCTAGTATTGTATTTCAGTATAATTAAACTCTGACAAACACATTGATGAATATTATTTTTCAGGGGACCAGATTTAAGACAGATACGATGTCACTCCAATAAGTAGCACAAGGCATGCAACTCTAGTAAGCTCATACATAAATAAGCCACATGCTTTTTAAAGGTAACATAATGTCTGGGATAAAGACCATCATGACCTGACCTTCCTTCAGTTTTCACTCTTTTCTTGAATGTTGTCTTAATTATAACAATGAAAGTAGGAACAGTAGAAGTCATAACAGAAAACGTATCAATAGTTCCAGTGAATGAGGCAGTAGCAAAATAGTAGAATTTATAGCAACAGGTTAATAGTGGATCCAATGGCAGCAGTAGCAGTAGATTGCATATCACATTAATTATGCATCAATGTTGATAGTACGTCACAGGGGGAAAATGGATCTGTCCAGAACAGCATACAATCGAATGTTTAATAGTGGAAGAAATTACAAAGGGAATGTAAGAAGCATGGAAAGTAAGACAGAGGATGAGAAGATATTGTTTAGTTGAAATAATTCTGTAGGGTTATCCGTTTGTATTTCATGATCAGTGTTTTCTGTAAGTCATTTGAGTTGCCCTTTTTTGCTATGATTGATCACTTTAAAGTGTAAAGGCATTGCTTGTGCCTACAGTGATTCAGGATCAGCAAAATTCTCCCCCATCCATCGTTAAGTAACATGTTGTCATGAATCTAGGGAGCCCTGAATGGAACAATCTTATTAGAAAAGGCAACCATGAGCAATAATGGTTCTTTCTTCAGCTCCCACGTGTAAACCTGTTCTTTCCCCATCCCTTAGTCTCTCTAAAAGACAAGTCTTTCAAAGAACAGCCATTTTTTCTATAGAACAACTGACCTTTGTGTAACTTTGAGTGGCTTTTGATAGTAAACCTGTTTCAGCAGTCTAGTTTCTCTCAATACATGGCCAAAGATTGAAATAAGAATAGCTCTACTGCCATAGTGGCCGCTACCATTCCTTGTCTGTCTCCTATTTGTCCTCCACCCCTCCAAAGTCACTCATTCTGCTTTCTTAATCATAGTTCTCATTTATCTTCTTGATCCCATTCAGGAGAGAGGGAGAGAGGGAGAGGGAGAGGGAGAGGGAGAGGGACACACACACACACACACACACACACACACACACAGAGAGAGAGAGAGAGAGAGAGAGAGAGAGAGAGAGAGAGAGAGAGAGAGAATAATGACATTTAGTTAGTTATTCCCAGAACCATTTTCTCTCTTGTTCTGTTCTTCTTTTAATATTTAAAAGATGGCGGCGCCTTGCTTGGCTGCGGCTGCTTCAGCTCTCAAAAGTGTGGGGGTTAGGGAGGGAAATGAACAATCCAGACTGAAACAGAAATAGGGACAACTAAGCTGAGTTGGGCTGCTAAACTTTCATATGAACGTCAGTCCATATTGGAGGGGGAAACAGCATCGTGCTCAGTGTTTTCAGCAGCAAAGGCAGCAAAGGCAGCATTTCGGGCCGCAGGGGCAGAGTGGAGGAGCATCCATTGCAGCTGGGAAGTTTCCCTCCGCTGCTGTTTATCTTCAGAAGAAAAGGAGGAGGTGCGACCGAAGGAGGAAGCGTGGCAAACGTGGAGGCCTAACATCTAGGCTAAAAGCTAGACCTTACAGAGTGTCTCTTCCATCTATTTTGTTTGCAAATGCTCGCTCCTTAGAACCAAAAATGGATTACTTGAGGCTGGATTTAACAACAAATCGGGAGGTGAGAAATTGCTGTGTCATTATTGCAACAGAGACTTGGTTAAAGCCCTGTCCCAGATAGTGCTGTTAGCTTGATGGGATTTTCAACATTTCGGCTGGACAGGAGTTCTACTCTTAGTGGCAAATCCAGGGGAGGGGGTGTCTGTTTTTATATAAATGACAGATGGTGTAATAATGCCAAGGTGGTTTCAAGTCTGTGCTCCCCAGATGTGGAGCTTCTGACCATCAAATGCAGACCCTTCTATCTGCCTAGAGAATTCTCTGTTACCATTATCACAGCTGTGTATATCCCCCCTGATGCAAACAGAAAAGAGGCCCTGAAGGTTCTCTACCATACCATCAGTGACTTACAAACTACTCACCCAGAGGGTGCATTTATTGCAGTGGGAGACTTTAACCAAGTGGATTTGAAAGCTACCCTGCCACATTTCCATCAATATGTGGACTTTGCAACCAGAGGGGACAATACACTGGATCTTGCTTATTCCAATATCAAGAAGGCTTTCAAAGCTATCCCCCGCCCTCACCTGGGCTCCTCTGACCATCTCTCAGTGCTGCTTATTCCAGCATATAAACCTTTATTAGTCAGAGTGAAACCTACAGTAAAGCAGGTGAGGGTTTGGACAGAGGGAGCTATAGAAGCATTACAAGACTGCTTTGAGTGTACAGATTGGGGCATGTTTAAGGAAGCAGCTACTGATAACCAACATACAAATGTTGAGGAGTATGCCACCACAGTGTCTGCATATATCCAAAAGTGCATAGAAGATGTCTGTGTCCTGAAAAGCTTTGTTGTGAGGGCGAATGAAAAACCGTGGCTGACTTATGAGGTCCGCAAGATGCTGAAAGCACGGAATGTGGCTTTTAAATCTGGTGACATGCTGGCACTTAGAACAGCCAGAGCAAATCTGAAAAGTGCCATAAAAGGTGCAAAGCAAGCCCATTGCCAGAAAATTCAGAACTTTTTTCAGGACCCAACCAACACCAGGCGAATATGGCAAGGGATCCAGGCCATTACGGATTACAAGGTGGCTCCATCGAGATGTAAGGATGACACAGACTTCCTAAACAAACTGAATGCATTTTTTGGTAGATTTGAGGCATCAAATAGCACTCCTGCTAGGAAAGCTGTGCTCCATCCTGATGAGCAAATGCCAAGCTTTGATGTTACCTCTGTCCGGAAAACACTGCAGACAGTTAACATTCGGAAAGCAGCAGGCCCAGATAACAATTACAGGCCTCAATGATTACCGTCCGGTTGCACTGACATCCACCATCATGAAATGCTTTGAGAAGCTGATAAAGGACACTATTGTATCTAGCCTCCCACCAGCATTTGACCTGCTTCAGTTTGCCTACCGACCAATTCGCTCTATGGAGGATGCTATTTCTTCTGTTCTCCATCTGAGCCTGAAGCACTTAGAGGAAAGAAATACTCATGTGCATTTGCTGTTTGTCGACTTCAGTTCAGCGTTTAACACAATCATTCCCCAGCATCTACTAGACAAACTGGGCCTTTTAGGCTTACACACTCCTTTGTGCAACTGGATTCTTGATTTTCTTACCAACAGGCCCCAATATGTGCGAGTTGGAACAAATACCTCTAATACCATTTTCTTGAGCACAGGTTCTCCTCAGGGCTGCGTCTTAAGTCCGCTGCTGTTCACCCTGTTGACCCATGACTGTTGTGCTAGGTTTGCTACCAACCATATTGTGAAGTTCGCAGATGATACAACAGTAGTGGGCCTTATTCAGGATGACAAGGTGGAAGCTTACTGCAAGGAGGTTGAGGGGTTGGTGATCTGGTGTAAGGAAAACAGCCTAGTTTTAAATACTGGAAAAACCAAAGAGATCATTGTTGATTTCAGAAAAGGCAGGCACAGCCACACTTCTCTGTGCATTAATGATTCACCTGTGGAGATGGTTACCAGCATCAAATTCCTGGGTGTGCAGCTAACAAGTAGGCTGACTTGGTTGCTCAACAGTGAGAAACTGGTGAAGCGGGCACAACAGCGCCTGCATTTTCTGCGCCGCATGAGAAAAGCACATCTTCCTTCCCATGTCCTGACCATTTTCTACAGGGGGACAATCGAGAGCATCCTGTCATATAGCATCACAGTCTGGTTTGGAGGCATCACTGCTTCAGACAGGAAGGCGGTGCAGAGAGTGGTGAGAATGGCCAAAAAGATCATTGGCAGTTCCCTCCCTCCCATCCAGGACATAGCACAGAAGCGTTGCTTGAGCAGGGTCCATACGATTATCTGGGACACTACACATCCTCTTCATGACCTGTTTTCCTTGTTACCTTCTGGGAGGAGGCTTCGTGGTATCCGTAGCAGAACATCCAGATTCAGCCATAGTTTCATTCCATACAGCATTAACCTTGCGAACTCTCAAGCTTCCTCCTTGCATTATATATTCAAGATGGACAGTATTTAATATTTATTTGCTATGTATATGTAGGGATGTGGGTCTATATATATGTTGTTCATAGTATTTTTAGGTGTGTGTCATGTATGTGTTTCACTTTGAGAGCGGGCAACTAAATTTCATTTTTGATGTGTGCCGTTGTGCCCACAATATAAAAATGACAATAAAGGTTATCTTATCTTCATGCCCTCAAATCTTGGTTTTATGTCCTAAGCTTGAGATAATGCTTTTTCATGCTGAATGTTTCTTTTTCTAGCTGATAGTGTGAATCACCATTTTAAAGAACATTCTGAAAGCCCATTTTTAGACATCGTGCTTCATTTTTAAACATACCTACTACAAACACACCTCTTCCCCTCTCTCTCTCCCATCATGATTGATGCATCTGTCTTTGCTTTCCTCCTCTATTCCCCTCAACTGTTCTGATTTAAACAAATCTCTCCTCTCCCTCTTTCAAAGGAAACTTCACTCTAAAGTGGACAAGAATGATAAAACAGCACTGACTACAATCATATTTTGCCTTGACACTGTTTCACTGTCTACAGGCAGGCAGGGGGTTATATCTGTTTGGAAAATAATAAGATGGAAAGCAGAGTTCCACTAAAAGATAAACTCGGGGAGTAAAAAAAACAACCAGTGTCAACAAAGCCTCATTTGTAATGCATATAAGCTTAAGATTTATCCAGTGTTAAGTTTTTTCCTCCCCTTAACTTCACTGCTGGATAGGGAGTAGCTTTTTACAGCAGAAAGAGTGCATGAAGAGAGAACTGCTAAAGTTGGAAGCCCAATTTTCGTATGTAAAAATTCCTGAGGCTGCTGGTTATATCAAAAGAAAATTTAAAAAGCTCTGTTTGGGAAATAACTTAGAAATAGGAAAGCCTAGGTTACTTACCTATGCAGATAGTCCTCGACTTACAACAGTTTGCTTAGTGACCATTTGAAGTGAAAACGTCACTGAAAAAATAACTTATGACCATTTTCCACACTTAGGACCATTGCAGCATCCCCTTAGGCACGTAATTTGCATTCGGATGCTCGATAAACTGACTCACATTTATGACTGTTGCTGTGTCCCAAGGTCATGTGATCAGATTTTGCGACCTTCTGGGAAGCCAGATTCACTTAACAACCGAGTTACTAATTTAACAATTGCAATGATTCACTTAACAAATGTGGCAAGTAAAGTCGTAACATGGGGCAAAACTCAACAAATTTCTCACTTAGCAACATACATTTTGGGTTCAATTGTGATCGTAAGTTGAGGACTACCTGCATTGATACCCAAGAGACTGTAGCATTCTCTCTTCCACTATGGAGAGAAAGGTGCTTTCAGTTTTGCCCTAGTTTGTAATGGAAAAGGCAACTGAACAAGGGTTTGGCCAGAAGCCTACGATTATGATACCGATTTAACACCCAAGATGAAATGTTCCTTTTAAGATGATGGGATTGCAGTTTAAGGCAGTGTGCATTAGCAGAAAGGCAGGAAAGAAATCCAAAAGTAAAACAACAAGGCAGTCAGGAAACATTATTTAAAAAAATGTGAAAGAGAACACTATTAATAAATGTTAGTTGGACATAGAAGAGCTGATGGGAAGGCTGGGTTTCTTCATTTCTATCTCTGTTCCCCTCCCCTTTTTCTTCATTCATGATTGGTCAGTTCAATTCCTCCATGATAAAGTGAAGTATTGCAGGCTTCAGGAAAATGGACAGTGCAACAATATATATGTGCAAGAGCTGGAATAACAGATTGGAAAGAAGGGTCAGTGACTGAGATGTGGGAAGAGGGTAACCTACTGAGAAGTGACTTAGCAGAACCGTATCTAGAAAGAGGTGGAGGGACTCATGGAGAGTTGGTAGAAACAACCTAAAATAAAAGTTGATTTATTTTCCAGCTTGATTTTCAAGTAGTTTCAGAGAAAACATCACTTGAAAAAGTTTGCCCATCCTCATTATCAGTTATTAATCTTTTAAAATTTGATTATCCAATAGAAATGAGCTTTTGTGCCAGTATTAAAGGATCTCTAGTTTTCTTAGATGTCATCTTCTAGAACCTCGGTTTATCATCAAGAGCCACAAGGAACATTCCCTTATTCTGTACATTAAGGCTTCTTTGAACATGGCTTTCCCACCAGAAAAAAAACCCCACATTATTCCATTTTATCATACCGGTGTAGCTAAATAGGAAGTGTAAGTCATGAAAAGGAGTAAAGAAATGCATTAAAGGAATAGATGTCAAAAGGCAGGAATGATTGGGTGAAGGTAAGGATGGGGTATGATGATTAAACAGTGAACATTTAATCTTCCTTCTATCTTTCAATTTGAAAGAATATTCTAACACTCAGGGTTTTGAGGACCACTTAGAAATTGAACTGCATGTCCTAGTTTATGTGTTTAACTTTCTTTACTCTTTGTTTTTAAATAAGCCAACACTGGCTGAAAAGACCAATAATGGCCTATTCATTCTGGTTTGAGAGCATACCTGCTAGTAACTGTAATGCTGTTCTTTTTTTTTCTTTTCATTTCCCTCATAGTTTTTTACATAAATAATGACAGTAGCTTCATTCTTTGCAACAACTCAAAGCACTAGAGAAACAGGTTAATTCTGAGGCTTCGTTGAGACCAAGTTTCTGGGAAAGAGTGGATTGAGAACCATGCAATCCATCCTGAAGAAATTAAAAATCCAATCCAGTTTATTTCAGGAACCGGAATTTGATACATGCTATACATGAACATATGAGATATGCTCTACAGACATGGACTGATTTAGACCATTTCAGAGATTCCTAACTGTTCCATCTGACTCCATCAGTGAATCTTTTCTGGACCCATGAATCTGTTCCTAACTACCTGGTATTTTTAATCTTGACGTATCTTCTATTTCATCAGTGTCAGTATCATTACTCAAAGTATCATTACTCAAAGCACCCATAACCCTCATACGCAATCACTGTTTGCTGTTTCCCACATTCTCCAGCTCATTTCATTATTCTCTAGCAGTATTCCAGTATTTAAGGGGCTGCCCCAAAGAAGAGGGGGTCAACCTATTTTCCAAAGCACCGAAAGGCAGGACAAGAGGCAATGGATGGAAACTAATCAAGGAGAGAAGCAACCTAGAACTAAGAAGAAATTTCCTGACAGTGAGAACAATTAACCAGTGGAACAGCTTGCCTTCAAAAATTGTGGGTACTTCATCACTGGAGGTTTTTAAGAAGAGACTGGACAGTCACTTGTCTGAAATGGTATAGGGTCTCCTGCTTGAACAGGGGACTGGACTAGAAGACCTCAAAGGTCCCTTCCAGCTCTATTCCATTCCATTCCATTCCATTCCATTCTATTTCATTCCATTCCATTCCATTCCATTCCATTCTTTTTGTTCCTCCCCGCCACATTTTAGTCCTCTTTCTTCCATTTCAAGTCATGAATGATGTAAATAGATGGTGCCATTTGCTGCTCATTAGGTTAACATAAAGGATAAAGAAAATCCAGCAGCTTTGATTTTCATCTAATGCGTATCCATCACATTCACCTGCAAATAAGCCAATTGTCCTGTGAGCTGTACTGCATACAGATCAGTGCCTCTGTCCATATCCATGTAGCTATTTATATCCAAACAGAGGTGTATTATTAATTATAGATTTGCTGGGAAACATCCAGCAGTGCACATTTCAGAAAAGCACTCATCTGAATGTAGCTCCCACATAGAAGTCCACTATTATTCTGCGTTCTTCTGTATTCACTCTAATCTTCTAAGGTACAAGATAGAATAATTGAAAATCTAGAAAAGCTCCCAGAGTGCAACTAAAGAAAATCAAGTATTCTGCACTGGGTTCATTGAAAAGTATATTTCATCCTGTCATAAGAATATTGTTCATAGCAGAGAAGAAAGAACAGAAGGCAGCATACTGAAAGCATGTTGCCTCTCAAGGCACTTTGGGGGCTTATCTAGGCAGCAAGGAAGAGTCTGATGCATCCTTATAGTAAAGATACATTTCTATGGATAGACTACAAAGGTTAACTGTGCTCCATTGAATATAACATATATTTCTGCTCATACAGGTAGGATATTTGTCACATACTGTCCTGCCTTCACAGTTGCAAGCAGATTCCATATAGTGTCTGTCTAGTCACTAACTACTGAGAGTCAATTGTGGAGAGCAACACTGCATAAGGAGGTAACAATACAGTAACAAACAATCCTATTTAATAGTATACCATGTAAAGAGAAGCTTTCTTCTATCTATTAGTAGATTGAAAATGATGAAGTTCTTATGTCTTATGTTGAGTTGGGTCAGGACCAGCTCCAGTGGTGGAATTCAAATATGTGAACAACTGGTTCTCTGTGTGGATGCCACTTCCGGAAGTCCATTCTGGGCCTGGGCAACAAAATATTAGCTTCCCGTTCTGCTGAAGTGGTGTGAACTGGCTGAATCCCACCACTGACCAGCTCCCACTATCAAGCAGTTCTCAGCAAACTGTTGTCCTATTGCACTGATTGTGATGGACCAGCATAGCAATAAATGACTGCAAGCTTTTGGGTGTAGAGGTCTGACACACAGTACTCTGAAACAACATCTGATAATGATAATAATAATAATACTCCAGTAAGGTACCACCTTGATGTGGTTATGGGACTTATAAGCTCTGAGGAAGATGAGAGCTATGCCAAGAGGTTCCACCATACTGGGCAGGTCTCATCAGAGAAGCCAGACAAAGAGTATCTCTCCCATAAAAAGATATGATCAGAAACCTATACTGGTTTGATCATTATCTGGGTCAACAAGGACTGAACAAGGTGCTGGATTTCCTGGACATCTGTTGACAAATAGACAAGATTCAGGAGTATTGGTTGTGTAACCAGAACTACTGGAAGAAATGTTGTTTACAGTATCTGTTGCAAATATACAAAGATTGAAAATGAAGAAATAATAATTTGTGATTACAAATCAAGTCCAATGAGAAGAATGTTTCTCAAAAAATTCACTGGTCCTATAAAGAACAATGTCCAGAATCAGAATTAACAGAACACAGGCTGTTGATTTATAATACGAAATAAACTATTCACAGAAGTAGAATTGAAAGAACAGCAAAGGTCTACTGCAGACAAACAAATTGAAGTCTTGCCAGGAATAGCTCAGACACTGTGTATCATTGCATACACAGCTGGAATAGTGGGCTAGACTCAAGCAGAACTAGAAGTCCTGGATAGGAAGACCAAAAAAATAATGGCAATGAATCGTGCCCTTCATCCACACAGTGATGTTGATGTACTCCACTTACCAAGAAAAATAGGTGAGTGTGGAATATTGCAAATATGCTAGACAATTGAAGAGAGAAAGAAAAAGGGCATTGGAAGAATATCTGAAGAACGATGAAGAAGATGCACCGAGTCTAGTATATCAGGAAAGGTTACTGAATACTGGAGAAATCAAACTGGCCTACAAATGAAGAACAGAAAAAAGGCAAAGGCAAAATATCACGTGGTCAGTACATGAAAAAAAAGCAGGCAAAGGCAAATGGTTATGGTAAGATCAAGAAATCTGAAGAAAGATACAGACGGGCTAATTCTGGCTGCACAAGACAAAGCCTTAAGAACAAATGCATATAAAGTCAGAAGTGAGATGACAGCAACAGATAGCAAATGTTGCCTCTGTAAAAAATTTGAAGAAACAGTGGACCACCTGGCTAGCTGCTGCAAAAAAACATTGCACAGACTGACTACAAGCAATGGCATGACAAAGTGCCAACAATGGAGTATTGTGCATGATGCATGCACTATATGCAAGAAATACTTGTCTACAAGCAAGAACTGGTGAGATCAAAAAATAGACAAAATAGCCCTTTCTGAGTGCCTAGAGGCTGTTGAGTGTGGATGGCGAAGAACAGGTTGAAACAGAACCCAGTTAAGATGGAGTGGGTTTGGATTCAGGGCTCCTGGAAACACAGGGAAAATAATAATGGTCATTTTGTTGCTGGTCTGAGATATTTCTCAAAAGAATCCCTTGTCTTTTCCTTGCTTGTCTTTGAAATGTCAAATTCTAGAATAAAATACTGCAGAATGTTTTTAATTTTTAAATAAAGGCAGAAATCATTACAATATTTATTTCCAAACCGAGATGGAAAGGGGTAAAAGAGAGAGAGAGAAAAATGTGTGGAGCTTTATTTTCAGTTAATGCTGAGGATGTAAGTGTTGTGTAAAGTATCCTTGACACAAATTTGTTGACAATCACCTTTGTTTGCTAGTTTTACAAAAAGGCAGTATACTATGACTCATTTTTAAAATGGTTCTTCACCTTATGGTTTCCATAAAAGCAAGCTCTCTGTTGAAACTCTATTAAGCCATCATAATATTCTTCTCAAGGAAATGAGTTAGCAAGCAATTACTTGGAGCTGTTTTCCACTTAGGGATTGTTTTGTAAAACTGAATGCTAACATTTGAAATGGAATAATTACACCCTGGCTTGTGAAATACCTCCTGAGAAACAATTTTTTAAAGAATAAATAAAATTCTTCCCCCCCCCCAAGACCAATAAGCACAATAAGAAATCTTTTTAAAAATGTTCCCTGATTTGTATAGCCATATTACAAATAAAAATGGGAAAAAAACAAACTATTCTGGAAAGAATACAATGTCATACAAATCTAGCTGCTAAAGTAATTACTATATGAATTTAGTGAAGTTTGGTTTACTTATTTGTAATAATACATCCCAAATTTTCACTGTTAAAAAAATAAAAATAACACCATGCCAAATTCGGATCACTGACTTTCAAATCATTGCCTTTCCTCAAGGAAGCAAAAATTCTGTTTTTTTCTACCTCTTTCTCAGAAACTTATTTTGAATTTCCTTTGAAGTGTTTTGAGTCTCTGAATTATTTATTTATTCATTACAATATTTGTATTCTGATCTAGTCACATGTCTCTATGTTGTCCACAAAACAATCCATAAAACAAACTCTATAGCATCTGTCCAAAACCCACAATCAACCTCATCCAAACATTGTAGCAACAACAGAACACAGCAAAGGCTCCTCTGTTTACTGACTTCACCAGCTGGTCAAGGAGGAGCTATGAATCATGGACCTGCTCTTTCAAAACAAATGCAACCTCATCCAGAACCAACCAATTGTGATGACTCCCCTGGATGCTTCCCCAGATACCTCTCCAAATGTCAGCTCGGAGCTGGATGAACCAGTTCTAGGCACATCTGGGGGCAGGAGTTGAACAATGGCTCCAAGCAGCCATCTGAGAGGGATTTGGCTGAAGCACAGCTGCAGCAGAACAGCCCTGAGGCTTCAGGTGGGGAAAGTATGCAGCTGCAGTGCTTCAGTGACGAGGAAGAGGAACTGCCTTCTGCACCTGATCCAAGAACACATAGGGCAGTGATGGCGAATCTTTTAGAGACTGAGTGCCCAAATTGCAACCCAAAACCCACTTATTTATCGCAAAGTGCCAGGGCTGCATCAGCATTGTGGTGCCCTCAGGGGGGTGGGGGACGTGGCCCACTGCAGTGGTCATGGCAGATTGGGTGAGTGTGGCCGGGGCCAGGGAGGCAGGGGCCAGTCACTCACCATCTCCGGGGCATCCCCAGGGGGCCAACGCCGCTTGCTCACTCACTTCCTGCCCTGTCACTTACAAACGCCACATGCTCGCTACTCTGGCAAACTCTGCTGGGGCAACGGCGCGCGTGCCCACAGAGAGGGCTCTGAGTGCCGCCTCTGGCACGCGTGCCATAGGTTTGCCACCACTGACATAGGGCAAAGAAAAGGCAGGAGCAGTGTAGGTCAGCGTGATTACCCATGAGAAGGCGGCCTCGCCCTTCTTGATGGGCTGCACCGGAACATGACTATTTAGCACAGGAGACAGCTGGGAACAATGTGTTTATTTTCTGGCTGACATTGGATTGACATTGTGCTTTGTGAATTCTGGTCTTTTCTTGCCTTGTGAACCCTATTGTATTGTGGATTTAATTTTGCCTGGTGGGTTTATCTTGTTTGGGAAACTTTCAAGTGCCTTGTGGACTCATTGGCCATTCTCTGTGGACTAGCATCAGTCTGCTTTTGGCTGGATTTAATTGGGACAATTCTGGGTGAAGGGAATTGCTGGGTAATATTAATAAACTCATTAAACCACTGTTATGTGTGCATGTGAGTGAGCACGGCAGCAAGCGAATAAGGATGAGCTCTACTAAAAATCTCTACAAAATGTTTATCGAATATGTAAAAACCTGAAGGAAGATCTTCCCTTCCACTCCTACCTAACAGTTTAAACTTAGATTCTAGGTAGCATTCTGTTACTGCAGTAAATGTGAGATGTAATAAAGATTTGTCACTCTTATCACCACAATGCAAGCTTCAATTTGGATTCATATTCCTTGTCTTATGCCACTGGTGCTCTAGGTATTACTTCTCCTGTCTTTTCTTCATTAGCTTTTTGGAAATCATAGAGGTCAAGAGGCACATGGAGAAACTACTTGGGTACAGTTTTGTACAGCATCTTTGCATTGTACAAATTTCAGAGCGTAACAAGACCCATGGAGAAATGACCTTGTATATTGGTTGAAAATCAACTGGATCTACTAGATGTCTGGGTGGAATATGCTTATTAATCTTTCACTCTTGCAGAGGTAATAAGAGCTGATTAGGTATTTGTCGATCAGCAAGGGAATGATGATGATGATGCCCTCCACTTTCAAATCACACATGTGAACAAAGACTAATGTTAACATTTGACCACCTGTGTGAAAAGGACCAAATATTATTTGGGACATGTCCATGTGTTTCCCATGAAAACCACAAACCTCTAAACCAGGCATGTCAAACTTGCAACATCATGTGACATTGCGCGATGTATCGGGACTTTTTCCCCAGTTTGACATGCCTGCTCTAAACCCTCCCAGGATTCTTCCCAAGGCATGTGGGCTTCATCAGCTGGGGAGCATCAACCACTAAACAATGTGGTTGGAAGAGTCTACCCACCAAATCTCTTACTTGTCCCTACAATCCAGTTTCAACTGGACTCAAGTCCAGTATCTGTGAAATAGAGTCCCAGAGTATGGTCAAGATGTCTCAAACAGTGAACAACATTAAATTTTCCCTTCCTTTCATCCCTCTTGAGTCCTCCTCTCCCTGTTTCCTGAACTCAAGAATGTTGATGGAGGGAATTCCCTAATTTTTTTATGATTTAATTGAAGGCTGGAAAACCAGCATGTAAAATTATACATCTTTCAACCACCTCAGATCTAAGATATGGATAGGAATCTTATATCTCTCATATGAGAATTTCACTCATATTTTCTTCTGTTTTGGGTAAAACAATTTATTTTCCATCAAATTGATGGAGAATGGCTAACAGAAAGGGACCAGACAGCTGTAAAGCATACCACAAGTAAAATAGAACAGCTGCTAGTTATTTCCAAATTGGAGGTTTTATTCCCAGTGTATTTCAGTGTATACTCTAAAATATGGTAGAGTGAGAGGTTCTTGGTTGGTAACATAAAATAACTCTTGTATTGTAAAAAAAAAAAATGCATTGAGACTAAAAAGGCTCTTGGTCTGCCAGCCATATGTTAGAATGTTCTTTGATAAAAGATTACAGTCCAAAACACATTAGGAATACAACCTACTATTTGGAAATAATTAGCAGCTGCCTTGTTTTCCTGGCTGCAAGAAAAAAAAAATGCAGAAGACATTTCTAGCATAGTACCAATACGTAAGCATAAGTTGTCTCATGGCAGTCATTAAATGTGTGTGCATGAAGATATATATATCTATATATCCATATATCTATCTCTATCTATCTATCTCTATCTCTATCTCTATCTCTATCTCTATCTCTATCTCTATCTCTATCTCTATCTCTATCTCTATCTCTATCTCTATCTATCTATCTATCTATCTATCTATCTATCTATCTATCTATCTATCTATCTATCTATCTATCTATATCTCTATATCTCTATATCTATCTATCTATCTATCTATCTATCTATCTATCTATCTATCTATCTATCTATCTATCTATCTATCTATCTATCTATCTATCTATCTCTATCTCTATCTCTATCTCTATCTCTATCTCTATCTCTATCTCTATCTATCTATCTATCTATCTATCTATCTATCTATCTATCTATCTATCTATCTATCTATCTATCTCTATATCTCTATCTCTATCTCTATCTCTATCTCTATCTCTATCTCTATCTCTATCTCTATCTCTATCTCTCTATCTCTATCTCTATCTCTATCTCTATCTCTATCTCTATCTCTATCTCTATCTCTATCTCTATATCTATATCTATATCTATATCTATATCTAATCTATATCTATATCTAATCTATATCTATATCTATATCTATATCTATATCTATATCTATATCTATATCTATATCTATATCTATATCTATATCTATATATCTATATATCTATATCTATATCATCTATGGATTTCACTTACTGGTCAGGATCCATTTAAAGGTTTTCAGATGCTAACATTATAATAACCAAAGAATAAAGAAGGCTTGAATAGCATTCCTATATAACATTATTTGATTAACTGATTATTTTGATAAAGCTGTTTTAGGTAAAAGCAACCGATATATTGCCATGGTCTACTGAAAATAAACTTTTATGAAATTGTGCAGTAAAGCAAACAATTATTTCCCTTATTGTTATGTGCCCTACTTTATTGCTATGTGTTGAGGATATTGGCTGTTTATATCACTAAGGCGTATTCATCATAACAAAGGGGTTTTTCCAAGATGCGTGTGGCAGCCTGCTGGGAAGGACACAGATTTTAGAGGGCTTATACATGTGTCTAAGGTCAGTCTTGGCTTTCCCTGGGCAAGCTGGCTTGCTCACGGAAAAAAAGGAACCAAGCTTTCAGTGAGTTATGGCAGAGTGATTTCCTTTATAATTGGAAAGCCCAAAGAAAGGATAAAACCATTGATTGCAAACAAGACTTTGGCCAGGGTGAGCCACTACAGCAACTTGAGCAGGAGAAAAAGTCACACACTGTAGCATGTAGCCTCTCACTTGAATGACAACCATTGTGGAGATGCTTCTAGTGTTGAAAGAAATAAAGAAGGATCAGGTCCAAACAGCTATTGGGGCAAGAGCCCTGCTCTCCTTCTATTGGGACTTGTGGGCCCACCTCAAATTCACCCATACCATTGCCTTGCTCTGGTGGAAAAGATGAAGGAAACTGTTTTCATCCTACAAATTCAAGGTGATGTACATCTTGGCCAATGCTGGCATTATTCAGACTGGTTGTTGGAACTGGGAGCCCAAGCCATTGCTGGTCTCTTTTAGACTAGGAGCAGCCAGTCCTATGTAAATAGGTCCAAGATTTTGCCAGAGAGCTCAGTCCAGCTCAGACAATATCGATATCCACAGCCCAAGAAAGGAGGGCAATAACAATGGTTCCTGTGAGATGGCTCCTCCCATTCAGCAGACATTTAACAGCAGGACAGGTGAAGAAACAGAATCCCACCATGCTTAAAGATTTCCTACCTGGAGGCTGCCAATAAGAGACTGTTTGGTTGATCATAGGAGAAGAAGGCATTTGTGCAGGTAGATGTCAAATGCGTCAAGTTCTACTCTAGCTGATTCAGGGAAGTCAGTTGTTTGAAGCTTGAGTCTGGAAGTTGTTGGTACAGAGTGGAGTGGAAATGAAGGAGATCACCTTGGCCTGCAGGTCTATCTGTTTACCTTGCAAATATACCTTTTTCCAAATTGCTTTCTCCTTTTTTCTGCTTTCATTTATGTTCCACTGATCCTATTGGGTACAATCAATCAGTCGATCAATCAATGAAACTTATTTCAGTCTTTGATCAGGAAGGAATATAAAATAAGCAATATAATATGAATCACAAAATTATGAAACATTTGTGTATCATAAAGTCCTTCTCTGATAGTAAATGTTAATAACATATTTAAATGTAAAATATGTTAAGATTAAAATCTACAAACTAAAAACTACACGTGAATAACGAGAGTGAAAGAGTTGAGATGGAAATGGGCTGGTCACATAGCAAGAAGAACTGATGGCAGGTGGAACAAGGCAGTCATAGAATGGATCCCACTTGATAAAAAGCATCCACGAAAAAAACCTAAAACAAGATGGATTGATGACATCAGCAAGTACTGTATTGTGGGTCCAATTGGCAAAAGAAAACTCAGGACCGTATTGGTTGGAAACATGCAGAAGACGCCTTCATCCTGCAGTGGATAGACAGTGGCTAAAAATGAATGATGAATGAACATGTGAACAAGGCTATAAAATTATATTTGTCAGAATTATTTAGAAGAATAGATGGTGAAATTACTGGAGTTAATGGAGATGGCAAAAATTGACTGCTTTTATTAAAGAAAAGACTTTAACTTATTCATTTCCGTTTGGAAAACCATTCTCAGATATTTGTTGGAAACTGAAATAAATGAAATGTTAACCTTGGTTTTGATGATTAGACTTGTTTATAATGATGGAACTACTGTTTGTTATGGTTTATTCCAGTTCAAAAGACAATTGATTTTTTTTATTTTATCTGTATCAAAAAATGGTCAAAAGTTATCTTTTCTTCCTATAGCTTTTTTCATTTGTTTGCACTCCCCAATTTTGTTTTTTCACTGCCCCATCCCTTTCCCTTTAACATTTTTCTTTGCTTTTTCATAATTTTATACTTTTTTGAAACGTAATAGTTTGAAAGATAATCATTCATTCTTGCATCAGTAGAACGATGCAAATGGTTCATTAAAAAGAATTTTCCTGAGTCTTTCTTCTATCACAAACAGGGGAAAGACGTTAAGACAGTCCAAAGTATAGCTTCTCCATGTTGAAGAACATCTAACTCCATTAAATACAAACAGATATCATTGATGAGCAAGACTGAAAAGAGGCTGAGAAAGAAATAGGAAGAGCTCTGGACCTCAATAGTTAACAAATGGGCAGAGTTTTTGGTGTCATTTTCAGAAAGACATGGAAGAAAAGTTTTAAATCTCATTACTGAGGTGAGGTGAAGTGAAGTGAACTGAAGTGAGACTCCACCTCACTAATAATAATGGGGAAAAAAACCCTGGAAGTTTCTATTGCAGTTTCCAGGATTCTGTACCTTATTCCTAATACTTATATTTAAACCCTTTATTAAAGCCTGTGCAATTTTTGTTTCCTTGTTTGTATCCCGCACCAAGGGACTGGACAAGTATATATTCACAGCTTTTATTCACAGGAAAAATGGGGGTTTGGGGGAAGTCAGCTGGTGCTCTGTGTCCATTGTGTATTGCTTCATGAGAGATTTACCAGGTCATATTCCATTGACAGTAAATAGACATAAACTAACCTAGATGTAAATAATCTGGGTAGCATATTAAACAAACAAACAAACAAACAACAAATACAGGTAGTCCTTGACATATAACCATTTGTTTAATGATGATTCGAAGTCACAACCATTGGGAAAAAAATGACTTATGATCATTTTTCATGACCACTGCAGCATCCCCATGGTCACATGATCAAAATTCAGATGCCTGGCAACTGGTTTGCTGTGTCTCGGGGTCATGAGATCAAATTTTGTGACCTTCTGACAAGCAATGTCAATGGAAAAGCCAGACAACTGTGTTATTAACAATTGTAATGATTCACTTAACAACTGTAGCAAGAAAGGTCGTAAAAATGAGACATAACTCACTTAACTGTCTCGCTTAGTGACAGAAACTTTGGGCTCAATTGCGGTTGTAGGTTGAGGACTACCTATAAATAAATCTTCTTCCATATTTTTCCCCCCCATGAACTTGATCATTATCACTAGAGCCAGTGGGACTATTCTGTTGGATTCTAATTTTGGGAAGAATCATCCTGGTAGCTACAGGGCAGCAACTCATAGACCATCCACAACTTAAAGAACATCAGATTGCTTGTCTGGGCAATATCATCAGATGCCAAAATGGTTATTGATAGAAAGTAACAGCAAACACAAGGTGGCAGATGGTTCCTTCCTTCCTTAAGGGCTTTGTGACAGCTACCAGAGGTTCCTTATCAGTTGATATTACCTATAGTGACAAATAGTTTGCAAATAGTTAGGAAAAAGAGGGTGGTATTACCTGGCCATTCACACCAATGGTTCAAAGAAACAAGGCTATGCATGCAAAGCTGAAGAGCTGCCAGAACTTGCTCCCATCCTATATATGGAGATTGTCAATCATCCAGGTCATGGTTGTCCCAAAGGTGCTTTTCCAAAAGGCAACTGGACTTTCTTCTTTTTCTTTGAAAACCTTTTGCTTTTCAGCCAAGAAGCTTCTTCAGTTCTGTTTAGTTCAGTTCTTCTTCAGTTGCTCCCATCCTGTTTCCCATGAATTCTGAGACATCACAAAGTAGGGAACAAAGCCCAAAGAGAGTTTTCATGCCGGAAAGTCTATCTTTTAATGAGATAAATATTTGAATAATTTCGTCAAATATTCAAAATGATATATGTGTTTCAAAATTTGCTTCAGCTCTATTATAGCAAACCACGCTGGGCTTAGCCATACGAAACAGGGAGAAAAGCCTTGGTGAGTTTTGGGAAATGACAAAACCTGTCTGCTTTAGCCAAATCCCTTCACCAGCACAACACTTATGTTTAGTTATTATTTATTTCTTATTTATTTTTTTATAAGAAGGGCCCCACAAACTTAGTTATCATTTTAAGAAGTCACAGTATCAGAAAGATTGAGAAGGCCTACCTTAAACTCAGCTATTAGTTCTCTCTCTCTGGGTCTGTGTGTGTGTGTGGAGAGAGAGAGAGAGAGACATAAAAAGAGAAAATACATAACAAATTGCTGCCACTGTCACTATGCAATTGTAGTTGCTTGGTTTCATGTACAACTTGTGCCATGTATTTATGTGAAGCTATGAATGAATGTGCATTAAAATTTGAGTACCTGAATCTCCCTCAGAATAAGCCCTAAAGCCAGAAGGATTTGTTCTGGTAGATTTCACCTTATACAGCAAGTGGAAAATACCAGAATGAAACTTCTAAGAAGATACATCAAAAGATGGGTCTTAAAACAAATGATGGTTCCCATGAGAACTGGATGAACAGATAGCTTTCAAATGGAAAAGTATTATGAGGCATGAGATGAATATCAAGTTGGACTTGACCAAGCCTTGTACTAATTTCAGAATATGTGCTACCATGGTTATAAAAATCATGGGAACTTTAGTACCTCAGAGTCATCACTTAGACTTATTTTTTTTCTGCCTCAGGTCTTCCCAAACTAAAACTTACTGGGGCTAATTAAATATTTAGAAAGATAGCGGTGGTGGGACACTGAGTGAAGTCCATAATTCAACAAGTGAACAATTACAGTTATAAACCTACATTATTTTCTGTATTACGAATCTCTAACTAAATAAGAACAACCAATCTCATACTTAGATCTACCCACTGCAGGGGAAGAAAAAGAAAGATGGGCCAAAAGAAAAACAGAATGTTCCAGAACTAGTTGACTTCCTAATGCAACATTTTGGGATGCAAAAAAACATCTAATTTTGGGATGCAAAAAAAATATTGTTGAGAATTCAGGCTCAAATTAGCATTTTTCTTTTCCTTTCCTACCTTATTTTTTTTTTAAAGAAGAGAAGAAGTGAAAAAAAAAGGTTATAGAAAAGTGTCAATTCCTTCCCATGGGCTTTTAAAAATCAGACAGATACTGAATTGCTTTTCTCCTTTATTTTTCATTTCATTTAGGCAGCCTGCACATGCATGAACACACACAGGCACATATCCTCCATGTGTCTCAGGGGGACTGGCCTTAATTGGATCTAGTGAACAAGCTGAAAAAAGAGGCCTGATTTAAATATTTATAAGAAATACATAACTTCCAACTGCAAATCCAGTGCTCACAAGATACTGTCTCCCCTGAGTTTGCAAACAACAGACAGACAGACCTATAGTTGTATATTACAGCTACTAAGACTGACCCAGTCTTAGTAGTCATGATATACAGATTAGAAACTCCCAAACAAAAGTAATTACAAATACACATGCACAATATAGTTTGATGAATTTTTTTAATGCTATTGATTTGAACTTCTGATCAAGGATAGACTGAATGAACGGGAAAAAAAAGGAAAAGTTATTGCAGTTAAATGTATGGAAAAATATTTAAAGTTAAATATCAGTGCAATCTTCATACAGTGTATAACGATTCAGTAAATATAAATATTGCACCATATTGTGCCATTCTTCCCTTCTGACCATTGGTGGTAAACCTTTCACAGATGGAAATGTTGAAATTCTGTATTTCTCTCTAGATTGTCAGCATTTTATGAATCACTAAGATAAAGTGCCAAAGGACACATCCAGATATATTTATTTGAAAATAATTAAATATTATTTATATCAATGTGACATGTTTGTGAGTAAATGTGGTGTAAAATCGAGTCATAAACATATTTTATACAGATAAATAGGTGGCTACTTTTTGTTGCAGGGAATTCTGAGTCATTTCTCATTTCCTAAAGAGTGTTTTCTTAGAGTAGGCAAGATGCATATTTTCAGGACTCCAAAAATAATAATAGTATGAAAGTCAGGATTTTAAGTGTTCCAATTACATGACTTTGACAATGAGAGATCTGCTAAGCTAAGATCAGCAACTCTGGCTCTATTGTTCAGAAAGATGGTGTACAACCCATCCTGACACTTTCTGTGGATTTTTTTTTTTAAATTAATCCTTCCTAAAAAAATAATAATAACTTTTTCTAAAAAAAAATAAAAAGGGGGTGTAATGACTTAGTGGTTAAAAACACTGATAAGCTGACAGCTCAGGTTTGAGACCCCATTAATTGCCCCAGCTCCTGCCCACCTAGCAGTTTGAAAGCATGCAAATGCAAGTAGATAAGCAGGTACCACTTCGGTGGGATGGTAACAATGTTCCATAGTCATGCTGGCCACATGGCCATGGAAGCCTATTCAGACAAGGCTGACTTCCTAGCTAAGAAACAGAGATGAGCACTATCCCCTAGAGTCATACATGACTGGAAAGGGGAAACTTTTACCTTTACCTTTAAAAAACAAAAAAATGCAAATTAAAGGAGGGATCAAGGAGAGACATTATTTTCAAGTACTCCAAAGTGAGGTGTCTAGCTAGCATCTATGTCAGGCCCTCAGAATACAACTGATTCTGGAATCCTGTGCAGAAAAATTAATAGCTATCATTTAAAATGTTTGTGCATTGCACACATATACCAAAGCTGTCACCATAATCAGATTCAATTACCATACTAAATTATAGAGTAAAGTTGGAAGCCACTTGTGTTGGATCATAAGGGGCAAAAAGATAATTTTAATAATAACTTTCAAGGGTGGTTGGATCACTCATGAGCAGGAGAATCTCTAATTGTAATTTCCTATCCTCAATCACTGAACTGAATTACAGACTAACAGAGTCGGAAGGGACCTTGGAGGTCTTCAAGTCAACCATCTGCTCAAGCAGGAAACCTATATACCATTTCAGACAAATTATTGTCCAATTTCTTCTTAAAAATCTCCAGTGTTGGAGCACCCACAACTTCTGGAGAGAACTCATCCCACTGATTAATTGTTCTATCAGGAAATTTCTCCTTAGTTCTAGGTTAGTTCTCTCCTTGGTTAGTTTCCATCCGTTGCTTCTTATCCTGCCTTCAGGTGCTTTGGAGAATAGCTTGACTTCCTCTTTCTTGTAGCAGCCCTCAAACATTGGAACACTGTTATTATGTCACCGCAACCATTTTTCATATATTTTTACCTGATTTCCCATTATCAGTGTTATATTAGTTGGTAGAAGGAATCATGAAGACAAGGATCCACAAAAATCTGTCATTAGCAGAAAAGGCTGAGTTTTGTAGGTCTCACCTAAAACAAAATTATGTTAAGCCATCAGATACTTTAGTTTTGTAAAAAGACAAACAGACATATCAACAAAAGTGCAGAACAGTTTCCTACTAGGAGAAATTTCTAGATTGAACAAGCACTAGTCATTCACATATATGGCTCACCACTTTTGTTCCTAGGAAATGCTTTATTGTCGACAGTGCAACCATTAAGTCTTCATTACTATAGGATGTAGAAGATGAAGTGAACCTTAAGATGACCCTTTTTAAACAGATTATCAGCTACTTCTATTGATGTGTTAGAGCTCTGTTCTTCCTTAGGCTTGCACGGATGGCTATTTTTTCATGAAAAAGAAATAAATGGAACTATTAGAACAAGGCATTTTCTTTCTCTCTTTCCTACTGTGTAACTAATGTACCCTTTTGATTTCCATTGTATGAAAGTCCTTTGGGAAGTTTAAAAGAGATCTTTGTTGCACAGAGCTATCAGACCATATTGGTCTTCAAGGCTGGTTAGTGAGAAATTGTTTCCCCGCAGCATTTCTGTTGTACCCTTCTGTTGCCCCTTATGACCTATGATACTAAATTTTACTTTAGGGGACTGTGTAAGATACTTTTTGTATCATGGTTTCCATTCCATAACATACTATATGGAATATAAATGATAAGAAGATATTGTTAAAAACAAACCAACAGTTTTAAAAGTTGGTTGGGGGAAGCTTGGTTTAAATATGATTTATTGGTTATGAAAAGAATACATACCCTTCAATTAAAAGTAAAAGAAAAGCAAATAAATCATTACCTCTTTTTAGGAATAGAAACCAGAGACTTAAGGATTTCTTTTATCACAGATTCACATCACTATCTGGTTCATCTTCAGATTGTGGAGTAGCAACTCAGTTTCACTAGAATAGAAATTAGTTCAAGTGGGAACTCACATTTTTTAATGAAGAGTCAAATTTAACTTTTTGTTCTCCAAGTGGTGTTCTTCCTGATACTTGCAAGCAGTAAGACTTCTTTTCACTGCTCCTTTCATCCAAAGTCAAATGTTATTTGAATATGAATATTATTTACATTAATATCAGTATAGCTCAGGAATAAGCCCATCAAACACAGTGGGATCTTATTACCAGAAGTGTTTGTATAGGATTGCAGTGCCTAGGTGGCTGTTGGCGAATTCTTGTGCTAGAGAAGCCAAACAATTTCAAGCAATTACTCAGTAGTTCTGCTTTGTTTACTTTCTTGTCATAAGCTGTTTCCTTGGGAATTTAGTGAACTTCTTTCTGGAGCTACTGAAATGTTGACCCTGGCTTCATTCGGATAACTTTATTTTAATGATTAATGGAAGGAAGGCTAGTTCCAGAATAATGTATGTTCAACAAGCAATGGCTTATTACCTCTATTCATGTTATTGCCTCATACTTCTTTAGAGAAAAAACTATTCCTTTGCTTGACCTAAACTATTGAGCACATCTTAACTTTTTATATGAGCTTGTTACTCTGTTGGGAAAACTGAAACTACCAATGGAAATTGAGATTCTGGAATCATTTTATGGTGATTTGTAGTTTACAGTTCCTGAATCTCTGTAAGAGGGTTCAGACTAAAGCAGTCATAAAAGGTTTGAAGCACTCCAATAATTTCAAATCATTGTGCACAGTGGAGAGCCATTTAAAACTGTTTGAAGTACTTTAATATTTTTGTTATAAGTGCATCAATTTGGAAATAAGTCAAGCTGCATACTCTTTGAATAGTTCATGAAATACTGAATGTAAAACTGGGAGCTAAAATAAAAAAATGAGCATAAATGTGTGCGAGCGTGTACATACAGTAGATATGGATGAAAAGATAATACCACAGTGCAAAAAACTTTAAAGCTACTGTCAGAGGAGAGATAGTAGAAGTAAAACCTAGAGTAGTTTAGATAAGGTTGCTTACAGCCAACAATATCTTTGTGATACAATGAAGAACACTGAACGGAAATACTATATTTATTGCTTACTGACAATGGCAAGCAAAGAGTTGAAATGGGGCTCATTTGGGAAACTTCTTCAAAGTACTAGTAAATTCTAGTTTGGCATTGAAAAAACTCCCTTCCCCCCTTTTAATGCATAATAAATCACAAATAATAATTGTGACATTGATTTCATATTAGGAGGGAAATCTTACAGAATTTCAACAAATAAAGATGAGATGGGATCTCCCCTAGTGTTGCCATTTACTGGTAAACCAGACAGGAAACACAGCTAGATTAGCTAAATCTACCTTATTGTAAAGCTACATTAACAGAATCTTGCAAGTCAGAAAGTACCAACTTCTGCCCACCACTTTAAACTGCTAGTCCTTCCTAAGTTTCTTTCTTTGATCATAACCAATTGGGGGCTCCTGGTTCTCTTATCTGATGGCTTCCTAATCAGCATCTCTTCTCCCCTTTCCTCAAAGTTATCCAGGCATTCCACTACACTGATTTTAGTGCTGAGGTAGCCAAAGGGTATGTGTCAATGTCCTCTTTTTATTATACAGCCTTGCTGTCATCTCATGTTCCCATTAAATCAAGGGAAGCCATCATGAGAGAAAGGCTGTTTTTTTTTTTTTGGCTCACGTAGCAGAGACTGAGGAGCTGAACACTGATGTTATGCTACATAACCGAGGAGTAAAAAGATTTCCCCCCCCTAGAAATTGGAAGATATTTATTGGTTAAATTTTATACCTTGCCTTTCTTCTAAGTGTGTGAGCACTTCTCACAGAGTGAAAAGACACAGCACCTCCTACTGTGACTTTTCCGACAGCAGTAGCCTTGTGGACAAGGTTTGAGCTGAGAAAGTGATCAACTCAAATGCAATCACAGCCAGAAGAAAGAAATAATTCATTAAAGATCAGGCTCACACAAATCTCTTCAGCTAATAGGCTAATGGCATAATT
The DNA here is from genome assembly GCA_023970755.1 of Azemiops feae. NCBI lineage: Eukaryota > Metazoa > Chordata > Lepidosauria > Squamata > Viperidae > Azemiops > Azemiops feae. Next base: position 3,257,800 of record JALGBA010000683.1, read on the forward strand.
CCCTTTATCACTGCTAAACTGTATGATAATATGTAACTAACAAAATATGAAAATGTGAAAAAAAGGCTTGCAGCATAGGAAGCATGAAAAACCATTGGTCCATTTGGCTCAGAACTGTACAGAAGGGGAGGTCAACTTGTGGCTCTCCAGTTTGGCTGCAACTCCCATCATTAGCGATCACATATTGCCAGTTGGAGTTCAGTATTGTAGACACACAATTTTATCTGCTATTGAGCATTAGTAGGGATTAAGAAGAGATTTTGGTAGCAACCATGGATTGTCTCTGTGGCAATGTTAAGTTGGAGAGTAAGGGAAATCAAATGTAACTGCATGAAACAGTTTCCTGACATTCTTGTTTCTCCCATATTGCACTCAAAATCTGCCATCTTAATCAACTAAAAGCAACACAACCAGATCATTTAATTAAATCATTTAATGCAATTAATTGCAATGAACTCTTGTTCATTAGCAGTGAAGTGGAATGATTAAAAACAGAAATTTCTGCTGATGTGGGGGTTATAATCCAATATTCAGACTTCACATGTGTATAACAAACTGTTATACAGAGACTGCTTGCCCCATTGTATGGCCTGATCCAGCTCTAGTTTAGGTAGCGAAGGGCTGAGGAGTGGGGCACTCCCTGCAACTTGCTCTCAGCTCTGATATTCGAAGAAATGGTTTCCTCCCTTATTTGGCATGGCCGTGTCAATTGCCTTTTTGCTGCCTATCAGAAGGGAAATAATTTTTCAGGAATGTTAGGTGATTATCATGAAGCATGTCAAATTGCACAGAAATTGATATAGAGGTTTTCAAGTTAGACTCTCTTAAAATTTGGTTTACTGAACCCACCCATGTCTTTCTTGATTTTTACCAGATGAAATTTATAGGAAACCACTAGGCCATTGTGAGGGAATAAAACATTCCCGATTTCACAGAAATCAGTACAGGGTTCTTAAACCGTAGCAATCACCTTGACATACTACTTCTATTAATCCTTTTTATGGGGGGGGAGGGGAGAGAAGAATTTGATTAAGTCTCACTTTCCTCCCTGAGCTACAACTGTTTTCTCCTATTGGCATCATCTATTCGTCCAACTACAACATTAACATAAACAGAGGAATGTATTAATACACATATAAACACATTTTCCTACCCAAGGAGCTAGGACCGAGAGGATAGGATTCTGCTTAGAAACCCAAAAGACAACCAAGTATTTCCAAATTATTAATAATTTTAACACAGAAAGAATTGAAGCTAATTAATGAAACATTTGGAATAAACAAGAAAGGAAAACAGGAAAAGAGATGACTTAAAATGCTATGGTTTCTAAACAAAATAAAGGATTCAAATATATGTTACTGTGAAAGAAAAGCTATAAGGGAAGAGAAGAATGGAAAATCAGAGGAGCCATTTATTTATTAAAGAAACTTTTGTCTAACTACTTACAATTCAAACTGCATCTTAAATAGTTTACAAGAAAAAGATTTAAAAAAAAAAAATGAAGAGGATCAAAAATGATTTAGTGCTTTGCAAGAAAGACACCATCTTACCCAATATTGCTCAGGCCTAAAGAACAATGAGGTGCAAGATGATGTTTCTATTTTTCTTTCCATTTTCCATAGGTTTCCCCTTGCCCCAAAAGGGTTCACATGGGACAACTGGCTGTAAAGTTCTGTTTGTTTATAGGACAGATTCTCAATATCCCGTCTTCTCCTCCCCTCCCCTCCCCTCCATAACATCACAAAACTGAGCACTTTGTTGTGCTTGTCGAATATCCCTTTTTATTATATTGACCTTCCAAACTAACAATGTAGATACATCTTTAAAAGGGATTTTGAGCAGTGGTGAGATTCAGCCGAACTGATACCTACTTTTTTCTTGAGTTTGGCAAACCGGTTGTTAAAATGGCACTTGAAAAAAGTGGAGTCCATGTGCGCACCTGCCTCATGCTCACCCCGTGTCCACCATGCTCTCCATGGTGCACTGCAGCTGATCCGAGGTGGTCGACCAGACACCAAAGTGCTACCTAAAATAGTGGAGTCTGTGTGCGCGTCTGCCTTGCCCTCGTCAGCCATGCTCTCCATGGCATGCTGCAGCTGATCCAAGGCATGGAGAGCATGGCTGATGGGTGAGCACGTAGCAGGCGCACACACAGACTCCACTGTTTTCGATGGCACCTTGGTGCCTGACTCAGGAGGGCAAACCCAGCTGCCAATGCAGCAGCAGGGAAGGTGGAAGGCAATCCCGCCCACCAGACCAGCCTGGCAGCACAGGAGTTGTGGTTCCCCTCAGCTTCAGGAAGCCTGGGCAATAGAAACCTTAGGCCAGGCTCCTCGCAGCTGAAGCAATCCGGCTTGCCCAGGATCAGGTTAGCCATCGTGGGGAGGCTTGTCCTGTATGTGCGGCAGAGCTGGAGGACAGGTATGGGCCATGCCTCCTGCGACAGCCAACCTGACTCTGGGCAAGCTGGATTGCTTCAGCTGCGAGGAGCCTGGCCTAAGGTTTCCATTGTCCAGGCTTCCTGAAGCTGAGGGAAACTGCAGCCTGCCACAGCTGATGAGTTTAGCTGAGCCGTGAAGTTGAACACACCATTAAAGCAGTGGTGCGTGTGCACTCCAGCGAGGAAGTGTTGTGAGAGTGTCTGTATTTCTGTGGCTCATGCGCAGAATTCAAACTGTGCCTTCCCATTGGCATTCAAGGAGGCTAACTGTGGTAAATACAAATCGTTTTTTTGAAAAAATTAAGGGGCAGATTACAATATTGATGATGAATGTAAATGAAAAGGCAGTTTCATTCAGAAAAGTTCCATTCTGTTCTACAGACTTCTTGTCAAGTGAGTTAAAACCTGGCCCTAAGCAGCAAAGCTGGTGAACAGAACTCAGCTAGAAGGACCATTTTTCATGAACTCTTTAGACCAGCATCATTTCTGCTGAGACTTGGGCCTCGAAAACTACTGAATAGGTTCACTTGTGCATAGTGAGTGTTATCATAACTGTACAGTAGAGCATGACCAGAGTTAGACTAAGGCTGAATAGGCCCTGGATTAGGGTGCCAATGCTGGTCCTCCTTCCAAGTAAGTTAAAAAGTGGAGATTTTTGCATTGACGGGAGGTGGTGCCATCATATGAAGCCTAAGGAGGTGCACCATATGTTCTTGAGCTGCCCCTGCAGTCCAGTCTAGGAATATAGCACCATCTTTTCTGTTGCCTTCCAATTTACTGATAAACTTGTGGAATTTCAGCATAATACAAGTACATCTAGTATAATCTTAACTAAATACTGTAAATGCCCGAGAACTGAAGAGGATCATTTTATTTAGCAGCCATGATTTCTTACACCTGGGGGAGCCCAGAGCAAGCATCTCAGGAATATATAAAATTTATAAGGGATTTGATCAAAGAAAAACAGAGTGTGTACACAATATAATGAAAAAAAATGCTTCCAACTAATACAGGAATGGGAGATAAGATCTGGAATGTTCTCAGGTTGCAAGAGAAAACAAAAGACCTGCATCCTTGATTATAGGCACTGTAAGTGCTCTATTGTTAGCCTATCAAGTTTGTAAATGGCCTCCTTAGCTACAATTGCAGAGGAAAAGAGAAGAGGCTAACATTCCAATTTCTCAGCAATTTCCAAGGACACCAAAGTAGGTCATAAATTCTAAAGTTATGTAGGTTCCATTGACAAGAACCTATTGATCTTTAATTATATAGAGGCCTGCAATTATATTTAGCTGGGGGTTCTACAAGATATAAACATCACTGAAATTGTAGGGAGAGAGCATAAAGTATACGTAAATATGCAATCAAAGGGATACACAGTTCTGTATGGGTATATATCAAACAGACATGCAAAGCTTTTATTGCTCTGTGAATTATCATTGTTATAAACAACTCTATAAAATTCCTACCAAAGAAGCATACAGAGATGCACAATAAGAGCAGCCAGAGCTTCAAAATTAATTTCTACTTCTTCCCTGTTTTCATCTCAAATGCTAAACAAATACATAATCCTTTGCCACTAAAGGCAGTAAAATAGATATGAGCATAAGCTGAGGAATAAGACTTAGGCCTGAGTTCTTTAATACCATTTGAATAATTTCTTGGTTAGGAGTTCTAACAGTATTAGAGGTTATCAGCACCCATTCCTCTCTACATGCACATATGAGGAAGATCTATTCAAGTTTTAGAAATAGAATGCAGACCTTGGCAAATGATACAAGTGCATCCATTTTTTTTCTTTAATCACAACTATTCTTGCTAGAAAACAAATCCAGCTGCCAATACTAAAGACAACCCCATTCTAAGCAGAGTTAAATACCGGTATGTATATCAAGGCATTTAAAGCAAAGATAAGGAAAAAGTATTGTTTTAGCTTTGATTCACCTGCATTGTGTGCATCCAAGCCTCCATTCTAATTTCCTTTGAGAGCTAGAACCACTTCAAGAAAATAACTTGCAAAATGATATGTTTCCATTCAAAACCTGGTCTGCTTTTTCCTGAAAAAAAGTCAAAAAAATATTTGGCAAAGCACTGACAACAAGAAACAGATAAACACGATGTGAATTTTATAACAGCTTCCTTGTGGTCCATAAGTAGTTAGGGTAGCAGAACTAATCTACCTTTAAAGGTGAGATGTCATCTTTATTGCTACAATATGTCTTTTTGATTCTTTTTAATACAATAAGCATATTTTAAAAACAACAGGCAGAGCACCATTCATATTATTCTATAGGGAAACACAAAAAGTTACATTGAGTAGATAGCAGGAATACAGGCTCTTTTCAAGTAAAAAATGACTTTATAACACATAATCAGTCAATCAATTCATAAAGTATACCTCTAAATAATAAATAATATCATAAAAATTTTGTAGGGATCCTTTTACTCTAGAAGGAAACCAAAACCATCCTACCAAGAGAAAAAATGAGAACCAAGAGTGGGTGATTTGCTGCATTAAAGCCTGGCTCACACTAGCAAAGCAGAAGGGAAACAACATATTTTATTTACTTTGATTTTTTTTTAATGTTCTCTCCCCTATTCCAAGATTTTTACCATGAGCAGAAAATGGGGGTGGTGGTGTCAATTAATATACATCTATTGTTGGGTTCATGTAGGAGATTTTTTCCTTCCCAATGTGTAGATTTAAAATTACAGAATTCTCAGCAATGTTGGTTGAAAAAAAATTGAAGTTAAAATCCATACATCTGTAGGGCAGTCATGTTGGACATGGCAGATATAAATACACTACTAGTTTGTTTGACAAGTTGGCAGATGAAATCTTGCAGATTCAAACCTTCATCACATCTCCAGACCTAGTAAACAGTGTGTTTTGTTCACCATTACCAATACTGGAATTTTGAAATGTTGCTGAGGACAAAGCTGCAGATGGTTGACATAATGAAAATTGTAGGCATTTTATTTATTTGTACTGATTTAGTATACAAAAGAAAAAAAATAAGAAAAAGAAGGGTGGAGGAAAGCACAAAATCACATTACCATATTTATCAAAAACACTCATCTTTTAAATAAATTAAACATGACTACTTGAAATGATGATGTTAAATCATCCCATTTTATAGTCAGTCTGATCATTGAAAAACAGAAAATGAACATATTCCATAATTCCAAGACTTTGCCAATCTGGATCTATAAACCTTTATTGCAAGCATTTTGTTTTTGGCTAAACGTTGCCCAGGCTTAATAAATCTACAGTTTTTCCTATATTGATAAGTTCCAAATTATTAACACGTAATACAAAAACACATTCATGTCTTCAAATCTTACTACTTTTCCCAAAATCATATTAAGAACTTTGTGGATATTAAAGAGAAATAAAATCACAATAGGGCAAGCCTATATTTAACTGCCTCCTTCATTTTAAGCTGATTCATGTCCAATAAACACGGAAGCATCTTTTGAATCCTATTATAAGATCATGAGAACCATGCTTCATTTTTTTTTAAAAAAATAGTCATTAGTTATTATTAGTTGTAATAATATGAGGTATTACAACTCTTTCTTCCAAAGTTCTTGCCAATAATTGATTCAATCGTGAACATATTTTTAAATACCTATTAAAAAACTTTGTGAGGACTACAAAGTTGCAGTAAAACTTTTTAAGCAACAAAATAAAAATGATGAAATATAACTCAGGAAAGATTCAAGAAAAAAACCCAATATATAATAACCAATATATAAAAGTTCCAGGCTTAAATAAGAAATTAAATAAGGAAACACTCCTAAGGGAATTTTAGCCTGACACTGACAACACATCAATCTGGCATGATTCTTTCAGAGAATATTCCACAAGCATGTTTCCATAACCAAAAATAACTGAAGGTTGCCATGTTTATTGGATGAAGACTCCAGGAAGAGTCCAGACAAATTCTTAAGGGCAGAAGCAGTCTCTGAAATAGTATTGTCTCAGACTGTTCGGGAAGATTTATGTGGAGTCTTAGAGGTAGTTTCGAAGGCTGGATCTCCCATCCTTTCCACCCTAAAGAAGATCTCAGCTATTTTATGGCTTCTGGCATCCTGAAGGCTACAAGGAAAAGTATGAAAAGTTAGGCATACGAACATAATTGTTTATGTCTGTTTAGTTTAGTTTGTAATATGTTATTTTTTTTTTAGTATTCCTGTCATACCAGTGACACACTTTTAGACTTGATTCTTAATGTCTTGGCTATCCACATATCTGCATATTTACAGAACAAATTAGTTGGAATATAAATTATTACTGCACACGAGTCAGATCGAATTCCATACAATGCTGTTTAATCTGTATGCTGTAAAACAATTTCTGTAAGGGAAGGAGGAAAGAATTCTATTTTGCAATTCACTTTGAGGTCTGGATTTCTTTTCTTCACTTCAGAAACAATTCTCTTTTACTGACTGTGTTGTCAGCTTGATTGACAAAATTGTGGGTAGACTTTCATGAAGCAGATGTGTGGGGGATGTACTGCATGTGGTTTAGATAAATACCTGGCAGTATAATATCTTTTCCTCATTTTACAGGGATGAGAGATACTAGAAATAGTTGGAGATTATTATTCCCCCCCCCAAAAAAAAACAGATTGATTGTCCTGAAAACAAAAAGAAAAAAAAAATGCTTTATCCTGGGTAAGAAAACTACTTTATGCTCTGGTTTATTAGGAAAAAAATGGCTATGATTTACAGCTAGTCTATGCTTATACATTTTTAACAAAATATTCTTCTAGTAGTGAAATTGTTCTTAAGCATCTAATATGAACATGTCTTCTATGGCACGTATAATGCCTGAGAGTAAAGGGAAAGATCCCACTTTAAGAGATACTTCAGTCATGAGCTCCCTAGGTGCTGTGGAGTACTCTTTGATGGAAAGTAAAGGCGGGAAAAGGTTCTGAGAAAAGGTATATTCTTTAGTGTCCCAAAGTCCCAGCATATTTTGAAAGCATTCCTCTTTGTCAGAAGAGTATTTACCAGGTTGCACATAAAAGACCCTTCCCGATGCAGACATCAGATAGATATTGACTACAATATTTCTCTCCCAAAATAATTGCAAGGATAGTTGTGCTTGAGAATGCAAGTAAAATTCCATTTCAGAGCATTCTACTCAATACACGATCCTGACTGGGCTGGTGGTGGACAGGACCACATGGCACATATATAAACGAAGGAGATGGTCACGGATAGCATGCAGTACCATGATTTTCAAAACAGTTAATGCTTTTGCCATTCTTCATTTGGCATGAAGGGATTCAAGTTACAATGTTTCCTCATGAATACAGAGAAACCTCTCACAATGAAGAGATTGCAGAAAATCCCGACCAAATATACACAGCATTGTGGTCCTTCAGATTTTAAACAGTGGTTGTGTTTTCTGTAAATAATATGTCAGTGTTACAGTCATGACATATGGCCTTAGAAAAGATGTGTGGTTCACTAAAAATCCTAAAAAGCAATTAAAAAAAAACACTTTATAAAATGTTAACCATTTACATTAATATATTCCATAGTATAGAAAAGCTTGGAACAATGACACCCATAGACTTCTTCTAACTTATATAGCTATTCCCCAAAATTGTCAAAGTTCTCTTTCTGTAATGCAAATTATTTTGCTTTTATTCTTTACCATTTATATTGCCCCTATGCAGGTTTTAAAATGCAGACTTCTTCAGTGTAAGCGTTTTAGCAATTTATATTTGCATACAAGTCTCAGGAATGGTTTCTTTCTTTCTTTCTTTCTTTCTTTCTTTCTTTCTTTCTTTCTTTCTTTCTTTCTTTCTTTCTTTCTTTCTTTCTTTCTTTCTTTCTTTCTTTCTTTCTTTCTTTCTTTCTTTCTTTCTTTCTTTCTTTCTTTTCCTTCCTTCCTTCCTTCCTTCCTTCCTTCCTTCCTTCCTTCCTTCCTTCTCTTCTCTTCTCTTCTCTTCTCTTCTCTTCTCTTCTCTTCTCTTCTCTTCTCTTCTCTTCTCTTCTCTTCTCTTTTCTTTTCCCTTTTGTACAGTGGTCACAGTGGGGTATTTTGATCCTGGATAGCAGATATATGCTAGTAGATTTGTCTGATGCCAATATTTATTCTACTGAGAAGCCCAGCAGAAGCAGAATGCTCAGATGCACCTCCCAAATAATGGCAGATTTTTTTTTACATAACTAACTGTTAAATATGTGGAGCAGTACCTTTCTTCTGAATTATCAATTAATCTGCAAATCAGAAGAAAGAATTCAAGTAGTGAGCTTTTAAAGCTTTTTGTTTGCAGAGCATCATGGACAATCTTCCAAAGTACTTAGCCTACATTTCTCAAGAAATAATATTTTCAGCCAAAGGTTAAAATATTTAGTTTTTATTATAATTAACTTTGTGGGTGGAAAACGTTTTCACTGATGACTACATAGTGATGATTGAAAATGGATACATGTGGACACTACAGTGGTAGACAATGTCAGCTACTCCTTTTTCCATTAAGGAAGAAGGTGAAGGTTGCTCTTGCACAATGACTGAACAATCTAATGGTACTTAGTTGAATGTATTGGCCTCTTGCTCAGCTCTTCCATATTATCAAGGGATGCCAAAAGCTGTAGCATGATACCAAAGGATTTTACAAGTGAATATAATGATTTTGGGGGGGGGGGGGTCATGTTAAAAGGCAATTCACATTAAAGGATGTAAAGAGAGCATCTGCTCTAGGATTTGAAAAAAACACATTGTTTTTTTGCTGATTGTGGAAAACTTTTATGAAGGAAAATAATCTCAGGACCCCAAGTTAATGTTCTGTGGTACATTTTGTAATATTTGGATACAAATTTAAATGTCAGTACAATTTCTGCAGCAGCAGAATCTTTCTTTCTTTTCTCTCTCTCCCCCTCCTTCCCTCCCTCCCTCCCTCTCTCCCTCCCTCCCTCCCTCCTTCCTTCCTTCCTTCCTTCCTTCCTTCTTTCCTTCTCAGAAAGGAGAATAACAAATAATGTTTTCCTTACAAAATGATTTGATTAGGTAGTCATGTGGCTTGGATAAAAAAATTGTGCACGTTTTTCACACAGTATCACATATAAGAATTATTTAATTATTCGGTGTTAGGTTTGTAAGTGAAATCTTAGTGGCAGTCCAGAAAAAAAAATCTTGATTTATATAAAATAACTGTGCAATTCCATCAAGATGATTGAAAAAAATATTTTGATTTGCTTTGGGCTTCAAAGTCTCCAAAGGAGTGTCCAACTTCCTTTTCTGTATAGCTCTGTATCCTCAGCTATTATGGAATAGTAGATGTGTATGGATTACAAAGGCATAACCTACCCCATCTCTTGTCTTAAATGAATTAGGGTGCTAACTTGTCTGATAACTGTTTGATTGTTCCTTCAGCTTAGCTTGAAAGTTCTTGAGAAAAACTCTTCTTCACATTTGCAAAGAACAGCTTAGATATGCTGTTCAAAGGAGAGAATTCAAGTATAAATATGTGCTCCAGGATACAACCTGACATGTTTTAAACAGTAGTTTAGAAATCAGAGCACTTTATGCCACAACTGTCTTGTTAAATCAGTCAAGCAAAGATATCAATCAAGTATGTGCTTAGAGGTCAGGATATTTGGAAGGGGAAAAATGCTGTAGTAGGACAAAACATATTTTTAGGCTCTTCTATAATAAATGATAATAGCAAGATGGGGAATAAAGCTGCCTACTTACTTAGGACTTATTCCTTAAATCCAGTGAGACTGAATTCCAAGTAATCATGCATGGGAGTGTTCTGCACTTTATGCCTCTATGTTTATCCATCTATGACTCTTCCTTCAATTATTTATTACTCTAGCCCTGATCTTTGCTCAACATGTGTTCAGAAACACACAGTAATATTCTTACTGAGTTCATTGCACTAGTTTTGTAAATGAACCTGGCTACTAATGTTAACAAGAGTATTGAAAGTGGTGTCAAGTTTTAATAATACTTGATTTACATAATAGTACTTTATTACAGTCATTGACTGTTTCAGAACCCAAAACAAAAGCAAATTGTGAGACAACAAGTAAAAACCAATCAATGTTCAGTATTTATAAAATTGGTATGTAAAAGTATGTCATATTTTATAAACCTAGCCCTGTTGATAAAATCACATTGAGTGGATAATAACTGTAAATAAAAGGATCCATGTGACCTGGAAATCTGACTAGATGAGAGTTCACCATATCAATTTTATAATGATTGGGTTTTACTGAGTGTTTTACTCTCTGTCTCACCATTTATTTTCTTTTTTTGCTTTGAGGTGTTAATGACTGTAATAAAATGCAACTAGTTCTTGAATTGCTATGGTTTTTATATTCTTGGCTCTGAATTAGAATATTGAAAAGCAACAGTGTTTGGTTACATCTATAAGCCTAGGACAGGGGTGTCAAACTGCCGGCCCGCAGGCTGGATGCGTCATGCTGAAACCGTACCCACCTCATTGCCGGCAATGGAAAAAAAGTTGCGATACGTCGCGACACGTCATGTGATGTTGCGAGTTTGACACCCCTGGCCTAGGAGACCAAATGGCTAGTGAAAAGCTCATCTTCCACCTCCCAGAAAGAATATCCTGGCAGTATGACTCCATCTATTAATCAGAACAATATTACTCCATCTATTAATCAGAGGAGGAGCTGCTATTTCAGTCTTTAGTGTCTACTACCTCCCTGTTATCTCTTCTTCACTCCTTTAAGATCATGGTAGCTCATGAACCTGAAGAAAGGGGATATGATATGCTATCTCTATTATGCTTTATACACTTTATTATATACAAGTGCCTAATAGATCTATTATGTAGCAATATAAGAACAATATAATAAAAGCTATTCTGCAGTGAGAAATTTGAGGCATGATTGAGGGATGTTTCTTCGTATTTCTGAGTGCCTGTCTGTTATAAATGCCAACCTTCTGAACAGTCTCCCAATAGAGACCAGTCTATGCTATTGCTGTTGGGGGCAGAGGGAGTATGGTCTTTAACTCCTGCACATGTAATAACATTGCAACAGTAAGCAGTACGACACTATTATTTCATTGGCAAATACCAGGCTCTACAAATCAGCACAATCTGCAGTCTACATCTTTCTGAAAAGCTCAACATCAACAGAACACAAAAGCAAGATAGATAGAAATGTTAACATTTTTAAACTCAACATCAACAGACCCAAGAGTTCACATTTAGCCAATAATGCATTTCACAGAAATATTTTAAAAGGACTGAATAGCTTCCTTGAACTTTGTGGTTCTTGAACTTTGTGGAACATGCTTTTGTGTTTGTTGATGCTCCAGCATTCTGTGTCACCCATATCACCCTGTCCGAGTTAAGACGTCAGCATCAGGGATAAGACCATCTAGTTCCTACCAATTATCCCAGTTGAAACTACCTAAAATAAATATTTTTATTGATTCAAGCTCAAGTGTTTTGATTCAAATTCAAATTACTGAAAATAGTTGCAAGCTTAGAATGTCAGATCCTGAGGACTCAGCTATGTCATCAAGCATGAAGGTCAGAGGGTATGGTTTATAATGTTTATTTCTATTTCATTCCAGATGCTGATTGTGTATTTGTTGTTGTGCTGTGTTGGTTGTTTAGATTATATTTTAATTAGCTGACCAAAGTACAGTGATAAGTTGGGTGGCTACATAAATTGAAATAAATTAAAATAAATGTTTTGCACAGGCCTACTAGATGTTGCTTTTATGATACATTGATCCCAATCCTTGACATGGAAGGAGACTATTTCTCCTTCTGTTAGAGGTTAAATAGGTTAAAAAGAAAAAAGGAAAATATTTCCTCTCTTTAGACTGACGGTTAAAACATACACATAAACTATTAACATAAGCTGAGTGATTCTTAGCATTCACAAAGACATAATTGCTGAAAGTACTTCACAGTGAATGGCTAATGATATAGCTAGAAAGAAATATAAATTCATTAAAATAAAAATCAAACCTTACTTGCACACATATATATTCTGTTATATTATTTATTTTAAATAAACTTTACATATGCATGTTTCTATACATGCATTGTTTTTATTTAATTCTCCATCCAGAGTGCACTTCTCATGAAATGGACAACTATATCAATTTGATAAATAAACAAATAAACAATACAACTCATAAACTGGAAGAATAAAATGTATATGCAGACCAACATTTATACAATTAAATCTCTTTCTTCCTTGTAGCTAGCAATCAATAACCATATGGCCACATTTTACAACTAGGAAAAGGTAGATTTAACTCACCTACTCTCCCCAATGTATTTACTTAAATTAAACTAAAATTTTCTTATAGATAGCTATCTCACCTGATAAAAGAAGAGAAAAAGAATTACATGTCTTTTCCCAACTTCCACTTTTCTGTACCAGCAACAAATTCCCACAATACAAATCATGTAAAAATAAGAAAAAGCTTTAAAAAAACAAAAACAAACCTTTGCTGCACTAGGAGTGGACACACTTGATTTTTTTCTTTTTCTTTTCTTGACTGTCAGTGTTTTGCATGGATTCATTCTGACTTATTTCTGCATCCATTTGTGATGCTGAGGGGCAAACAAATTGTGTGATAATCTACATATTCCACAAGGCAATGACACTTGGAAATAATTGATCCTCATTTACCAGACCTCAGATACAATGGACAAAATTGACCTTCAGATATCCCCCAGAAATAGATAGCAAAAATCAGGTGCATCTTAAATAATCTGAACAAATCACTGAAATCACTATTTTATTTTTACCCATTTCTGTCCTTTGTGTAAGGACATAATTATGCAAATGATGTAAATGGATGCAAAATTGGCTTTAACAGATACTTTTCAAAAGTAACTAACATCTTCTGCCGAAGGCTTTGTAAAATTGAGGTTTCCTGAAAAATATTTCCGGGAAAGGAGAACAAATTTTAAATTAATCTATGTGCGTTGGTTTCTCAGTCAGTGGGAAAAAAGAGCATTCCCAGATAGTTAGTCACTCAAACTAAATTCAAGGATTTCTGTGTTTTGTTTTTTGCAATAATTTTATTCAAGATTATATTATATAAATAAAACTAGTTCACTAAATATTTCAAAAAGAAAGGAAAATAAAAAATAATTTTTTAAAAAAGGTTACTCTGGTTTGGTTTTAGAGCATATAAATTGTTTTAAAACATTGTCTGCCCCACATCCCAGTTTCTTCTCAAGCAAAGAAACTTGCTCTCCATTCTTCATGGACCAGGGGAGATTAAAGTAATAGGCTGAGGAAACAACTCCATTTAAAACTTGCCAACCAAGTCCTGCATTGTATGAGGAGTTTCAATCTTCTTTTCTTCGTATTCTCTGTGACTAACAAGGTTTGTGTGTATGTGTGTGTGTGCGCGTATGTTTTATTTCATTTGTATTTCATTTACTTTTTGTTTTGAATTAGATGCTAATTTCCCCATTTAAATGGATTTTGTCTTTTTTTAAAAAAAAATCCTCACAAAATTACTTGAATGAGTTGATTTCAAATCCATGCTGGCTTTTAAACAGCAAAAAAAAAAAGAAGAAGAAGAAGCTAATATGAAAATAGAATGTAACTGACGTTGAAAAACTGAGGAATGGTTTGAAATCAGACTATTTAGATTCAGTTCTTTCTACATGACAGATGCAGGTATCTGGCTGTTCCCCATTCTGTCTTTGGCCTGCCAGGGATGGGATGAAGCAAATCTATATTTGTATTTGCTCAAAAGTTTACAAGTACCTCCATTGCATTTCAAAACTAATTCAGATCTTCCAAGTGGAGGGACATAGATGTGAATATTAACTCAGTACAAAAGGGAATGGTGAGTTATTAATTCTGTTGAGTTTTTTTATATATACATATATTTTTCTGGGAAAAACAATCTATTCCGGATATCCAAGTGGGTGGTCAGTGACTGTTCTCTAGGCAACACATTTGGAGATGGTACAAGTACGGAGGTGGTAGAAAGTGCAATATTCTCTGCACGAATGAAGGATCTCACAGAGTTTTATTCTCTCCACAACCAAACTCTTGTCTTTGCAGAGGTGGTTCTTTGTGAATATCCTCTCCCAAGACTTTGGTTACTGTTGTTCTAATAAGGGATTATGCAATCACAACATTAAAGTACTCTATGATGTGCAGTGCAGAATTAAAGACTTCCCACACAGAGTTCATTAAGCTCTGAAGTTTGCTAATTAATTAATTAGCACAATTCCTGGGGATTACAATAAAATTAGCATTTGAATCTGTTTTCCATCAAGCCAACTTTAGAACATACTTCTTGGGCATTCTGTCACCTGGAAAGTGCTGTGAATTGAACCGGAAAAGTGATAAAAATCCATTGCTATGTCTCTTATGGAGATCCAAATGTGGGACATACTGTAGGCAGTTAAAAGATGACAATATTTCACTCTGTGTAATATTTTTAGTAATGTAAGTTTGCTTAGAATATAAACTTGGAGAGTTGAGTTTGTAATCTGATATTTTGATAAAGAAAAGAATTGTCTAATCCAGAACAGACGTTAACAAAAAACTTAATAGTAATTGTGACTAAGCACTTGGTTTCATATTAAAAAACATTCCTTTTGTTGTTATTTGCAAAGAATGCTTTGGAAAAAGCCCCAATATAAAATAATGCAATGAAATAAATTAATTCAAAAGTCATTTTAGGTGAAATTTAGTATACTGGAAAACCAGATTGTAACTTTTGTTGCATCAACAGTATTTAAATCTTTAGGAAATGGGTTAACAAGCTAATTCAGTGCTAAACAATCTTGACTCTTCTAATTTTAATTATTGCCTTACTCATATATCTCCATTTTTAATTATATCAATAAAGTAACTCCTAATAGATCCCCTTTATCTATAAAAATGTATTTTTCAGATAGAAATGTTGAATATGGATATTTAAAAACTTGCATCCATCTTTAACATAACCCCCCCCCTAATTTATGTTTGTTTTTTATTCATGTTGGCTTTTGTATAGTTTGGCCCTTAAATATTTAAAAATCCTTATACATGTGCCCATGTACATGTATATATACATTTTCAATATTTTTGATTTTCATGAAACATAAGAATGCCCATTCCTGAGGGATCAAGAGATAGAGCCGTGGTGGCACAGTGGTAAAAAAGCAGTATTGCAGGCTGACTGCCCACTGCCAGGAGTTTGATCCTGACTAGCTCAAGGTTGACTCAGTCTTCCATCCTTCCAAGGTCAGTAAAAATGAGGATCCAAATGGTGGGGGCAACATGCTGACTCTGTAAACCCCTTAGAGAGAGCTGTAAAGCACTTTGGAATGGTATATAAGTCTAAGTGCTATTGCTACTTTTCTCCAAATAAGACCTGTAGAGGAAAAGGGACATTTGGTATGAAAATGCTGTGATTTCTGTCAGGAAAGACTCTGGCATTCCCAAGTTACTGCATTACTGGGTGACCTTCTAATCTTTCACATATACAGCTATTTGCCATGAAAGTAGATCAGCTTGCAGCCTGCATTTATGTTTATGATAGAAGACCCACAAAATTTAGCTTATTAGAAATGATGAAGCCTTTTGTGTTTTGCTTGAAGAGCAGAGCAGCAGATGGGGAAAAAGAGAAAATACAATAGGAGATGCTTGGAGATTCATAATGAAGAAATAGATTTACCAACAAATTTCTTCCAGTGACGCAGCTATTAGCAGTCTACTAGTCCTTTGATATGTCTGGTAAAAATATACACTTTTATGTTAGGTTGTACAATATAATGGAACCAACACATTTTATTTGGACCCATTACAAAATGTTTATTAATGTTTCAGTGCATTTTGTGGACACATAAAATTCTGCTTCTTGGGCTGATTGCATCAAACATCATTTAAACACATAATAGAACTAACCTAAGAATCATAATTAAGTATTATTTTTTGTAAAGAACATATTTTTTAGGAGATAGGTTGAAAGTTTAACCACCTGTTAACTGCAGGATATGCCAGGAAGCTACAATAGCTTGACACAAGACTGCCCAGCTTCTGTTTCAGTCTTTATACCTCCCAAGCCTTTGATGTGTGTGTTTGTATGTGTGTCCTTTATTGTTAGGAATTTATCTTGTTCTATTCATATTTTGTTTCCAATTAGGCGCAGCAAATAACAACTCTCTTACTTCTTCAGCAAGGCTACTTGTCTATATATTCTAGTGTCGATATCAGTGTTATTGAATACATCTTCTCCTTCTAGGGTCAAATCTAGACCCTAGACCAGTGATGGCGAACCTTTTAGAGACTGAGTGCCCAAATTGCAACCCAAAACCCACTTATGCATCATCGAGTGCCGGGTGGGTGTGGCCCATTGGCTGGGTGTGGCCAATTGGGTGGGCGTGGTTGCGGTGGTAACAGCAGACAGGGTGGGACTAAAAAGTTTAATCAATCAATTCCAACTTTGCAATATCTTTTTTTTTCCCACAAGAAGTTGAAATTGACTGATTGAACCTTTTTTTTTTTTTTGCACACGGTGGCGGAGGCCTAAAGCGAAAAGGTTTTATAAAACCCAGCTGAAGGCCTAGGACTGGGGCGACGGCCCACGTGCCCACAGAGAGGGCTCTGAGTGCCGCCTCTGGCACCCGTGCCATAAGTTCACCACCACTGCCCTAGACCAATGTGATATTGGTGTAAGTACATATTTTTCTAGAACAATCAACCATAAAATTCAGCTTTACGTATATAGTTAATTAAAGGAGTTCCTTTAATTAAACACTATAATTTACTGTAAGCGGTATAAATAGTTTTCTTTTCCTATGGCTGTTCATTTCAAAGGCCATTAAAGAAGGCAATATCCTTGTGAATATATATGAGGGGTTTATTTCAAAATTCAGAACTGTTATGCTATTCAGTAGACAAAAGAAAAAAAGTAAAATGAAATTAAAAACAGAAAGCAGCCACTAAGACATATGCATGTATACGGAAGCACACACATAGATACACACATACACACAAATAAACAAACACACACACATAAATAAGATAAAGACTGTTTTAGCAGTCGAGAACCAATGCTGAAAAATAATGGGCATATCAACATTATTTGGCAAATAATCAATGGTTGTAGGACTTTTATTTAAACTAGCGTAATCAACAGTTGTAATGTTCCATGTTGCAGAAAGGCATTAGCATTATAACCTAGTAATATTTACAAATGAGTTTACTGTTCTAGGCCACTGATCAGTGACCAGTGTATAGTTGATAATCCTAAATGATTATAATGGTTTAAATCAGGCTTTCTCTTGTCTAAATCTAATATTCATTATTCAGCTCTATGTGTGTGTGTGTGTGTGTGTGTGTGTGTGTGTGCGTGCATGTATGATTTTAGAAGAAAGGTTGTTCTTCATTTTTGCAGTGAGGGTATTCCATTCTTAATCATCCAGGGAGAAGCTTTGAAGTTCCAGATGGATAGGTTTTTTTCCTTATTTTTTTTTCAAGATTAATTGGCTTTCTAATAAAAGTGCCCCGTCAATGCTAATTTGAAGGTCTGTTGTGAAGGAACACCTGCCTGATAGGACTGAGATTACCAACTCTTTGCTGTTAGCAAGCAAAAGATGGTGATTATTGTTGACACATGTGAAATGTGTTGTTGAAAAGTAAGGTCACAGATGGAGTATACTCCTAAATTTAGCAGCATGTCCAAGTTGCATGTAATGCTATGTATCAGGAATGTGTATATTGTGAAGTTATTTGCTTTGAAGTGATTCATAAGAATGCAGGGAACACAAATGCAGAACATCTTGAAAGCAACACTTTTAAGGGATTGCTTGTTTGATTGTGTGGCATCAAGAGTAACAATTCTTAATGACCACATAGATAGACTTCCTCCATAATGGTCTGATTTTTCAGAACTTCTAATAGTGCACACATCACAACTGTAACTAAGTCCATTCACCTTGCAGGTGGTTATCCACTTCTCTTTCTTTCCACTTTTCCCAATGTTAGAGCCTTTTCTACAGAGGTCCTAAAAAGATAATGCTTTAAAGAGGTTCTACACTGAAGCTCCCATGTATTCCAAAGTGCCTCTTTCACATTATTTTATAAGCACATCTGGTCATATTATCATATTATGATCAGGCTTCAGCAGACATAGTTGTTATATGCTACTCTATGTATTTAGTGTCTAAATATTCTTGATTTTATATCCCAGGGAATACACCAAAGTAAGAACTGAACACCCTCCCTTCTCCTGAAGTCCTTCAAATAATAAAGAGTGTATGGGTGTATGGGTGTACATATAAGGTGTATGCTGAAAGAAAGCATGGCTGATTGGCTGATTTGGGCCATTCCAAATGGCTGCATTTTATAGTCAACATTGAATCATGTAAATCTCCCTCTCTGTCAGCTTTGCCTGGCTTGGCTGGGGCCTCACAGGCATCCTGCCATCAAAAGAAAAAGGGGAGAAAGATGAAAGGGGGAAAGATGGAAGGACAATAAAGCTTTGTGTGTACATGATAGGAAATCAGGAGGGGGAAAATGACAGATGAGAAGGACCAGAGCAGCCGGATTCTGTTTGTACCAGCATCCCATGAAATATGCGGATTACCCCCAAACAAGTTCTCAAAACATCTTGGCAAGCTCCGGTTGGCTAGAAACGGACTGGTCATGGAGGGAGGGATAGGCTGGGGCAAGCCTACATCTTATTTTGCATCCACTGAGCTCAGTGATTTCAGAGCTGGCTTGAATTTACTGCAACCAACACTCTTAGTAAAAGAACCCTTTGCTTTAATCAAGGCTTTTCTTTCCTAAGCGATTGAATTGGGGCGGGTCTGACACACTCTCTCTCTCTGTAGGACATGAAGTAGAGCTTATCCCTTCTCTTCTTCAACCTTTGGATACGTTGTACTACAATTCTCATAATCCCCAGCTATACTATAGTACAATATCCCTGGAAAGAACCAAAATAGGTACTAATCTAAATTAGATTATAAATTAATTTGGGTCAATGTCAGAATAAAGCATGCAAAAAGAATTGGGGAAAATGAAAGTAAGTAACAACTAGGCATAGATTAATTGACACATATCAATCCTAAAGCATATGAATATTCTAAAAGAAAAGGAAATCAACTAAATATTTTGGCAAGACATTTTCAGTACTCCCAATAGTTTGCATTTTGGTCTTTTTAACTGCAGGTCCTGAAAGATCAGCTTTATCAAAGTAAGTGACATGAATTGCTGAAATAATACATTGCAACAATAGGAAATAAAAATAAATAAATGACAACAGATCTTTTCCTTTTCCAAGAAACATAAATAACCCACATTAATTATAGTAATGTCACTCCTGTATTGGTGAACATTAGATTGACAACACAGCACAAGCCTTCCAGAAAGCAATAAAGGCTGATATAGTCCCAAGAACCTTAGAGTATCTGTGATATTCTGTAAAATTATTTATGTCTAGTTATGGGACTATAATTAAGTAGTCATTTATTTTACTATAATTGCATTGCAGATGTTTATTGAGTGTGTATTTTGTATATAGTGGATGTTTTGTTATTATTACCATTGTCTTTTTTTTTTTTACTATATATTGTTTCTTATGGGTGTGTTAGTCCTGTAATTAATCAGGGGTGTTTTACTTGATGTCTTTGTGTAAGCCATGAGTCTCTCAAGGTTTGGTAGCATTCAGAACTGTTAAATATATTAATAAAATTAAGGTTGAATTGGATTCAGTGATCAAAAGGTCTGTCCACAAACCAAGGTGATTCTTTGAAACAGATCGACATTGTTTGTCCCCATTGCAAGACCAAAGATATCTTCTAGTTTGTTGGACTCTTGGGGCAGCACGATGGATTAAGCACAGGACTGTTTTTTGTGGAGCCAATGGATTTGGCCAAAATAGGACCCATTTAAGGGTCATATTTGGGAACTCTTCTCCAAACTAACACAACAAGGATTACCTATACAGATTCTCCCTGAGAAGATACCACAAACCAACTGTCTCCAGAATGGTTTGAGAGGTTTTCAGGCCAGGGGAATATTCACCTTGCCTAAGCCACACTGGGTGCCTTTCAAACAGACATTGCATCTACTTCCTCTCTTAATCATTCTAGTGAGCTGCTTATTACTGATCTCTTTGAAGTTAAGAACTTTTCAAAAGTCAAAAGACTGGGAGATTTTCCTTCCATCCTGGATGAAAGAAGCTCTGAGTAAATTTAAGGATTAACAAGAGAACCTTTAATTTTTGGAAAACAGCAAAAATATGGAACTAGAACACTGATTTTGAAAAGTTAAATAGCTAGATAAATATAATAATAATAATAATAATAATAATAATAATAATAATAATAATAATAATAATAATAATAATAATAATAATAATAATAATAATAATAATAATAATAATAATAATAATAAAGTTGGAAGGGACCTTGGAGGTCATCTAGTCCAACCCCCTGCTCAGGCAGGAAACCCTATACCATTTCAGACAAATGGCTGTCCAGTCTCTTCTTAAAAACTTCCAGTGTTGGAGCATTCACTAGACGTTTTTAAGAAGAGACTGGACAGCCATTTGTCTGAAATATTGAAAGAATATTTCCTGTGGGGAGTTCAAAAAATTATAAAATAGTATATGCAATCTTTGAAAATAATAACAAATCCTCCCACAGGAACATTTTGCTGACTGGTAAATAAACAGATGATAAGAGGGAAATTGAAGAATGATGACAAGGAATCAGAAAAGACAAAGGATTACTCTTAAAGGAGATTGAACACATTAATACCATGGAACAGCATTATTTGATTATACAAGAAATTAAGGTTGTTTGGGAATAATTTACTTAGAAGTTACTTAAAAGATTGTGTGACACTATAGCAGAGGATATAGAAAAAACAACCAATTTTATTGGATAAAACAGAATGAGATTGACTTGAACGTAGTTTTGGAGTATAAAAAATGCTGAATTATGAAAGTGATATGTAAAAAGATATTGATCTGAAAATGGATTTAAACATGGCAGAATATAAGAGTCATATGGAAAATAAAATCAACACAGATCTACAAGTGGAACCATTTGATGTTTTAATGATTAAAGGAGTCATACAAATAATAAATCAGAAAAATGATTTGGAAAGCATTACTTTGGATTTACAAAAGCATTGTATGGAACCAAGGAAACTCTCTCTGAGAACAGTAAGGAAACAAAGAGAAAGTGATAGGAAATTAACTTGTGGGACACTACTTGATGGGATTAAGGACCAAATGAAAAGGAGATTTATAAAGTGAATCTGTTTGATAAGGGTATCCAACATATACATATACATATACATACATTCATTCTGGTACTGTAGGTGTAATTGGATTTCCTTTTGACTAAGATTGTATGACAAAGATTTATCGATTTGTTTATAAGTAGGAAGAAATTTCTTCTGCTTTATTTCTTACAGAAAATGATAAATTTGGATATAAAACTGAATTTTTGATTAACATTAAAATATATATGTTAATATTTTGGTAGATCTTAATAACTTTTGGTGATTAGGACTGAAATATTTGTAATTTAACTATTGATAAGAGATGAAATATGGGAAAAGGTACTAAAGAAGGGGCTAAAATTAGCCAAATTGTTTATAGAGGAGAGTGGGGGGGTAGTCTTTCACATATCTTCTCTTTTCTGCCTTTGTTTCTTTTCTAAATTTCTAATTTTTCTTTTTACTTCTTATTTTCTTTATTTTTTATATATTTCCCCCCTTAGTATGCATTATTTTTTATCTTTGATTTATAAACTTTCATATATTTTTTTTAAAAAAGTGATATTGTAGGTTATTTTTTAACTTTTATTCAGATTTACTGTTTCCCTGTGAGATTGTATTTTGTAAACTAAATAAACTAGTGTTATCAAATCATTCTGTTTTAGATGAATTGGAGAATGAGGCCATTTCTAGAAATAGAAGGCTTCCAGAAGCAGAAGACTTCCTCTTTTGGCTGGCAATGGCTTAAATGGAGGAAGAGAGATTCAAAAATCATTTCATATCTAATCTATGAACTTCTGATCAAGAGTCTAGCTGACTTGACCTAGAACTGGAAGAATCTGGGATTCCCTAACATCATCATGATTGAAGAGTGTTGCAGTGGCATCAGTAGCAACAGTCACTGGTCTCAAGATTGATGGACACATTCAGATGATCAAAGCCCACCCCTGCATTGCACACAAGTAAAAAAGGAGTGAGACTTCAATTGTTGAATTGTGCCCACCATTTTGAAGCCAGTGGCTGATATTATAGATGCTCCTGAATTAAAATCTTGGACTCCAACTTATGGGGAAAAAGGAAATACAAAATAGAATCAGCTGAAACAGAAAAGGTACAAAAGCCTTAAGGTATACATAATTTTATGAGTTGAATTGATTTACCGAACTCACCCATTATCATAACAAGAGGTGCAAAGCATTTCAAACTCAAAATGTCTTGAAGTCAACCTAGCTGTTTCCAGTGGCTCATGCTTGTGCATTCTATTGGATGTGGTTAAAGCATAATTAAAACAGGTTGGTCCAAGCATGAAGCAAACCAATGTTATTTTCAAGGGTATCTCTCTGGACTTACTCCATGAAGTTGTCTTGCTTCTTTACTGCTGATAGTGAGAGGACCATTTTGGATCTGATCATTCATTCCCATCTGTGATATCACTGCCAGAATGGTATTTAATCTATGTAGATTTCTTCCTTTTATTTGTTTGAATGAAGCAGTTGGATTTAAATAAGCAAAACTTTTTGAAAATTCTTTGAGCCCCTCCCCCCCCAAAAGATATAAAGTTTGCTTCTCTCATACTTTAACCTACTAGGTGTTTGATGGTGTGGAGATTGTGACAACAGAACCCTCTACAGCAGATAGAATTGCCCTGTTCCTTGTTTGGCATCCATGAATAAATCAGCTACCTCAGAGCAACAGCTACTGAAAGTTTATCTGGCTCTTGATCTCCATAATAATGCAGTGAAAAAAATCAAAATATATTGGTAAAGAAGTGCAGAATAATATGCACTGCTGTATGAATGAGCATGAGACAGCTCTTGCTCAAGAATTGGACCATTGACAACCAAAATGAAACCCCTTCAGTTGCATCCTCTATAGTCTATAGCACTAAGAGAGGAATTTTACATCCTTGAAGTAGGTAAATACAAACCTATGCAAATAGGGCTTATGTTCTGTACTAAAACTGCATATCTTAAATTACTCAAGTTGCTAGGAGGAGAAAATGTTGCTTTTGTCTTCATTTCTGACTCCTGTATAATTATCACAGCCTTTATTTGAACATTTTACTGCCTCATCGGTGAAATAATCTCCTTCTTAAGAACATTCAAATTTATGCAGTGCCTTCTCTGCTTCTTTTATTTCTTTTATTCTTCTTTTGTTATAAAGAGAACAATGCCAGTGGAATGTACAGGCAGAAATTAGAGCTGTTTACTCTCATTAAACTACCTCACAAAGGAGATAAAATGAGAGAGAACACACTGCTCACTACAATTTTGTCAAATTGTGACTTATGTTGCAGTGTGGTAACTTATGAATATTTGAAATGGAGATTACTTTTTGTATACAATCAAGATCACAGGTGGCAAATCAATTTTCAAATCTATTTTAGTTGCAACTTGGTATCAAAATGTCAAAGACATCTCCATAATATTATTTCCATGTGTCACTTTTTACCTGTGGGCTGTACTCATCTCTTATCTCTTTTCAAAAAAAGAAAGCTCTTTAAATTACACCGAGATTTATAATTTGTTGTATGCCAACCAGAGTCACTTGTTTTGTTAAAAGGGTGGCTACATAAATTTGAAAAAATAAATATGTAATAAAAAATGAAGTACCTTCCAGACAACACTCTGAAAGCACTTATAACAAAACACATTTATTTTAAAACTATATTTTTTGAGGGTGAAGGTTCGTTCTCTGAGCTTGTGGGTTGGTTTCTGAATATTTCATTACCAGGCTAGGTAACATCTTCAGCGGAGTTTAGTGAGTTCAGTGCTCTTTTGTTTATAAGGGCTGTGGGTGTGTCAAGTGAGGGTCTTGTGATCGGTCAGGTGTGAGTCATCAGTGAGTCTTGTGATGGGGAGGTTACATCAGGTCACTGGTGGGGAGGCTTGCATGGGTTGGTTGAGGGTCTGTGCTGTCTCTGGTTGGCTGTGTGGTTGATTTGGATTCTGAGGGGTTTGTAGGCTGGTTGTAGGTCAAGGTGTCTGTTGATGGAATTGCTTGTGGAGTGCCAGGCTTCAATGAACTCACGAGCATGGTGGGTGGTAGCATGGCCAATGATTTTTATGTTGCTCCAATGAACTGGTGCTCTTTGGTGTTGGTGTGGGTAGAGATGAGGGATTTGGGATCGTGGCATTTGACTGCCAGCCAGTATTCATGGATCCTGGTTTTTAACTGACATGATGTTTGTCCCACATAGAATTGGTTGCAATTGTTACAGTTGATTTTGTAGATTACCTTACCTTTCATCCTTCTGCATCTTGTCTTTGGTTCTGGATAATTCCTGACAGAATGTGGCTGTAGGTTTGTGGGCTATCACTATTCCTAGGGGTTGGATCCTAGATGTTAATGTCTGAAGAACCACCCATATTTTTAAAGGCATTATGTTCTCCATTCTTAGTATTGATTGGTGGGGCAAAGAAAAAGGGAATGTTCATGTTCATGTTTTTCAGGTAAATATTTTTAGAATTATAAAATAAAAGCAAAATAAACTACAATCTTCATAGGAAAATACTGAATGCTTGTATACACTATCATGATGGAAAGGTTAATCTCTGGTATAGGTGAAAAATTTTCATTTAATACTAAGTGTTCCATAATAGTGGAATAATTTTACTGAGATTGTGCCTTTCCTTATATACTAGGCCAGTAGTCCACCTTGCTGCTAATCATATTATTATGCTAAACAAGTATGCTAAAGTGTCTTGAGCATTCAATTGAAAAGAAAGGTGAAAAGCCAATTGAGCATATTACATAAATAAAACAAGGCCCTGACTTATGCAGCATAAGACAAATTGCACATGCATATACATGTCAGATGCCAGATGTATTAAAGTATAGATGGAGTAAAAGGCAGAAAAAATGTATCTATGGTACATTGCAATACAATGCAGTAGATAAAGACAACATATCAAAAGTTAGAAGTGTCTTTTATCAATGAGATGGAAAGAATTTGACTTAAACCTGACATCTGGGCTGAAAGTAAAACTCATAGATCCATCCCACCAGGGGGACAGTTTGCAAGACCCTTTAAAACTGGCTTTGAATTCTTGTGTATTCTTTCCTGTTGTGATTAACTGGCATTACCCCTCTTTCTGAGATATATAATTTTAAAAGCAACATTTGTTGTCTCTCTCTGATTGACAACAGTGTTGCATCAATGAACCCTATCCCAGTGCAAAGGAAGGATGCTCACCTTTGTGTAGTGCAGCAACAAAGAGCTTGGGCAGAAAGGCAGACATGGGGGAAAAAAACCCCTATCCCTTGTCATCTTACCAGAAGAGGACCAGTTATGATCCATGGTGGTGCAGTGGTTAGAATGCAGTACTGCAGGCTACTTCTGCTGACTGCCAGTTGCTTGCAGTTTGGCAGTTCGATTCTCGCCAGCAAAAGGTTGACTCAGCCTTCCATCCTTCCAAGGTCGGCAAAATGAGGACCCAGATTGTTGGGGGCAATATGCTGACTCTGTATACTGCTTATAGAGGACTGTAAAGCACTGTGAAATGGTATATAAGTCTAAGTGCTATTGCTAAGTGCTAATTGACCACAGTATTGACTGCAACATTGTTTTTTGAGACTTGGGGCCAAATCAATGTTTTTGATGGGCCAGATTGGGATGATATGCATCCATAGAATAGGAATCTTGTCACAGACCCTGAGGAAGGAAGCGGCCTTACAACACAGTCCAAATCAACAAGGCCTTGGCATTTTCTCCCCTGCCCCCTTCCCAGCAATGGCTAAAAAAAAAAAATCATGTGAGACTTATGCCATGTTAAGTCACACATCAGCCAATGTGTTTCCAGCAAGCTGGTGATGGATTATGTAGCTAGCAGAAAGGTTGATTTTGCATGGTATTTGAATCCTGACCCAGTGGAGCCCCAAGGATCATGTTTGCTGTAGCCACTGAAGTTGCATCTAATATTTTCCCACTTTGTGAAACAAATGGGATTATTTGTTGACATCCTTTATCATCTCTGCCTTGCCATATGCTGCATTTGACAAATTATCTGGTAGAGATGAATAAGAACTTTGTATGCTTTGTTATTATTATTTTTTTTAAAAAAAGAACTTCCCAGAATTCATGCATATGGTCATGAACAGAATAAAAATGATTTGGGTTAATTCATGCATATGTGAAGAATAATAAGGAGAATCCTATGATTCATGCAACTCCACTGGAAATCTGAATAGATTAACAGACCCATTAGCAGAATAATCCTATAATATATCAAGGGTAAACATTGATCCAAGTCATATGGAATCTCCTGAACTAGGCTAAATGTGTAAAAGAAGGGATGAGCATATGGAAGTCTATAGCCTCAACTGATATTGAGAAACACAGTGTCATGGTTCCGACAGACAAAGAAAAATAAAGCAGAACTCCGAGGCTTGCAAATTCCTCAAAGAACATGTTTATTGTTACAATGTATCAGCACTTCAAAAGTGAAACCAAGACTGAAGAGATACATAACAATTTCCCAATATAAAGTTAGAAAATCCCACCCCCAAGTCTATGCAAAACTATGTTTCTCCATACAGCTTGTTGGTGGGCTTTTCATGGCACACCCAGCCCACAATCCCAGGAGCAGAGGATGACCTTGGTTCTCACCAGAGAAAGCCCGAGAAAAAGCCCCCTCCCTCCGTGCTGAGTGTGTCAACTAAAAACGAGAAAGGAAAATGGCCACAGCCATGCTCATTCAAAGTTGATACACAGTATTTTAAATATGTAAACACGTGGTCACAAAAGGTTTAAGGACCTTCCTCAGTTTATTTAATTATTGGGTGTATGATTGGTTTATTTTGATTGGCAAAATGGTATTACTATATCAACATGGGACATGGGCATTAAAAATGATTGTGGGCTGTAACTAATACATTAATGTTAAAATAACGAGAGTCAATTTGGAATAAGGTGAAGGTACTGGTCTAGAAACCAGGCGTCTATGAGTTCTAGTCCCACCCTAAGTATAAAAGCCAGTTGGGCCAGTCATTCTCTCTTAATCCAACTCACGTCACAATTATTGTTATGGGGAAAACAGGAGGAGGAAGGAGTATTATGTATGTTTGCCACTTTGTATTACTTATAAAGTAATAAAGGTGGGATAAAAAAATCTAATAAATAAATAATCAATGAGGGGATGGGTTTGAACTGTTTCAAAAGGATCCTCTTGATGCCAAATACAAACCCATTAATTAAAAAAAAAAATCCAATGAATTGTAATTGCTAAGGGGCTTTCAAGAAACACTGGTTTTAGATGAGATAACAGTGAAGCTTAAAAGCTTTGAAACAAAAAGGAAGAAAATGGTTCATATTTATGTCCTTGGTTTGTTTCATACTTAATCACAGGCATTTGAAAAAAAGGTGCATAAAATCTTGAAAGGGCGAAAATGGATAATGAATAAAGAACAGGGGGAAAAGAATTTTTTTAAAAAGGTTCAGCATAACCTGATTTTCTTCAGGCGTATTGGAAAGGTGATGCATTACCATAATTTAAGAAGTAGTATGAAGAAGAATGAGATGTGTTAAATTAATATGCCAACTGAAATTCTCAAAAGGCCAAGGTAAGTCAGAAAATATTAAGTGACTTCCCACAAATATTTAGAGGTGACCCTATCTGTGAAACAATACATACTACTGATACTATTACATTCAGAATTGTCACTTAACTTCAATTTTTAAGATACATTATGTATTTTTTATCACTATAGTTATAATAGCAGTTAAGGTTGCTATCATATTATCTGTTCTGAGCTGCAGACTTTTCTACATTTTTCTTCTGCAAGACCACTGTAGGGGTTTTGCAGATGAAGATGAATTCAAATTTAAATAAAGCCAGATTTCAATCTTGGGCCTTGTTTTCCATGAGGCATCATTTCTAATATATCAGGCACAAAATAATAGTTGTAAGACCTTTTCCTGCTTGCAGTTTAACCAGAATACAAATGGCATTGGCACCTTTTTTTATTATTATTATTTGACTGTGTCCTTCAGTTCACCCTGAGCCTATGAACAAGACAGGTCTGGAACATCCTTAACTGTACTAGTGTTACAATTTTCCCTTTATTCAAGCACTGTCCAGCCAACTTTCAAAATATGCTAAAACGCTTAGGCTTTACTGCCAGTGACTTTGGAAGAAAGTCAGGTGACCTTCTAGATAGGGCAGAGATGGGCAGTGAGGCAACCAATCATTGGCTGGCATAATTTTGTGATGTTTCAAGGATGGACGGAGACAATAAGGTTGAGGGGAGGTAAAATAAGAACTCACAGGTTTTTTTATACATCTTTTCTAAGAATTGAAAAGACAATCTATTTCAACTTAGAGAAGTTTTAGGGCTATGTTCAGGCACTGGTAGGCTACAATAGATTTTGGATGTCAAAATCTCTGCCTCCATATATGTGGTATATTTGAGAATTCCATGTGTTTAGCTTGAAGATCTGAATAGGGCTACCAATTAATTTGGATTAATTTATTGACAGCTCTACTCATTTCCAAAAGCTCAGGTAAAGGAGCTTCCCAGATCATGTATACAACATTTTAGATCTTGCAAAACATGGGATTTGTGAGCATGTAGAGGAGATTGCTTGTGTGTTTTATTATTTCCATTATTTATTGCATATGTACTCTAGTGTTTTAGTGGTTAGGATAATGGTCAGTACACTGTCACTGAGATGTAATTAAATTGGTTAATGCAGGTTTGGTGGATAGATAGTGAAAAGAAATAGCACTGAGGGGGAGAAGAAAAGTGCTTGAAGCTAAATAAGTTTTCAACACAAATTTCACCTTCTTTCAAAGCATAAATCAACAGATTTGCTAGTATAATTTTTTATGGAGTAGAGGAACCTATAAGAGGTCTCCAGCAACACCTACAAATTGGCCTGTTACAGAGGTTCTGCACTGCAAGTTTGTTTAAGACTGAAGAGGCATCAAGGAATTTTGGAAGGTCTAGTGAAACATCTGCATGGCTTTGAAAGCAAATGCTTTCTGGAGATGGAATGAAGTTAAAGCAAGCTATACTTGCCTTGCTATTAATTGATTGATTGATTGATTGATTATCTGGGACTCTCATCTTTCAGTTTGGACATTCATGCCAACAAACTAGGTGTATTTTGAAATACAGTATTAATTAAGAAACAGAAGCTAGTGTAATGAGGTATTGTGATGAGGTACATAGATTGGTTTAAGGCATCTAACTGAAAGAAGCAGTGCCACATAGCTTCTAGGCTCCCTCTGGGTTGTAATCACTTTTTAAAAAGTAAGAAACAATTTTAGATAAGTTTTATTAGAGCAGTAAATAAATTGTGTGTGTGTGTGTGGTGTGTGCGTGTGCACATATGTGTATGTTCCAGCTCTGCTATAATTCTGCTTTTGGAGAATTGTCCTGGTGGTGGACAAGTTGATAAGCAGAGTCCAGAAGCCTTCACATGATTTCTTTGCCACATTCTATGTACCACTTTCCACTTACAGTACAATAGATAAATAAAAAGAAAGGGTGATCATCCTGTATTAGTCAATCCAGTCCAGTGTAGTCCAGTCCTGTCCATTTTCTTTTGGTCAATGACCAGCACTAAATATAATGTAATAAAAGCACCAATGATAATATAGCATTTTTAAATGCAAATAAACTACCACATCACATTACTAATACTAATTGTATAAAACTAAGACTAATATCTAAAGACATAAAGAAACAACTTGCTTAAAGAATAATACAATGAAATAGCAATATATATGTGGATTATAATATCAAGTAAATCTAAAATATAGAGGTTCAACTTCTATCAACTTTCTTTCAGACACTGTAGGTAATATAGCAGTATCTAGAGACAATAAATGAGATTCTATTGCTCTGATTAGACAATAAATACTGTAGGAAAAATAAGTGTAGTTGCCTTTGGTGATTTATTCTTACCAATTTTATATGCAGGTGTATCCCCCAAAAAGGATGGTTGAAGAAAATGAGCAGCAGTTTCAGTACCATCTATTTCAAAAACATGATCCATCATTGTAAGGAGGTTCTCAAAATTCCATTCCAAAAGGACGGTTGGAAATATGTTAGATTATACTGCTTATATATGGATAGGCTAATGTATCTGCCCTGTTTCAATTTAAAGAGTTGAACAACTAAATAATCTCCTATCGGCACACTCAATTGGATTTATTGAGTTTCTATATCCGATATCCTTTGCCTTCATTCTGCATTGACTAGTGAAAACCTAAATCTTATAGACCATCCTGTAAACAGTCATGGTTCCTCAGTTTTTGTGAAATGGAGCCATTTACTGATTCATTTATCAGAATATAATAGAGACTAATCTGATAAGGAAAAAAATATTTTATAAAAAAACCTGCACAGCTCATTTTAGTAATAACAGTCAATTTTTCTCTGTATTAAGATCAAGAGACACTAGAATTGTTTAAGTCCATTCTAGTTTTTATTTTATATTAGTCATCTATTCCCAAAGTCTCTCAGTAGTTAACACACAAGATCATCAGAAATAATAAAGCTACTCATAATATAATACTATGATAATAAATAAAAATAGAAAATATCCAAAGATGTGTGCCTGCCAGATTTTAGCTTTCATAAACATATCCTCCTCTTGAATCAGATGGAACAATCAGGTCTTATTTGCTTTCCTGAAATCCAAGAGAGAAGGAGCCAGCTGAATCTCTATGGGGAAAAAAGTATGGCGATAATGACAAAAAAATCTGGTATTTCCTTGGAAGTGTTTCACCTACAAATTAAAAAAAAAACATTATGTCGCGGAGGGACTCAGTCCGACTCTACTTTTCTCCATTTAAATCCTGCCAACCTCCAGGTGCTGGGTTAGTACTTATGCCTTTTTGACCTGGGAATGAAATGTTACCTAGATATCATCAACATATTGATGATACTGGACCATATGATACTGGATTATCTCCACCAGCAGTTTCATATAGATATTGAAAAGAGGAGGCAGCCTTGAAGCAAAGTCAACCTCTATAGGCAGATCTCTCCCCCAGCTTCCTTTGACTGGAACTATCTCTTTAGAAAGGAGGAGAACCACTGCAAAATAGTGCCTCCCATGTTATTCCCACAGAGATAATACAGAATCTGAATCAAACCACAGTGTGAGATGCCCGTCCTATTTATGTATCTCATGTTGTTTCTACATTTGCTTAATATTTATAACAATGACAAAAGATTAGTGCAATTCTCCAGAACAGATCCATCTGAACCCCTCTCCATGATGGTGGAACAAATTGTTGTGTTTTTTTCAGATTATAATACTGAAATGTCCATCTGAGATGCTCATTTAACTTGAGTCTACTTCAGAATCCATAAGAGATATAACTAGGATTCAAGTACACACTACTACCAGCAATTCTCAAACAAAGAACAATTTGTTTATTTGTTCCCCCATATTTATTTTTTGTCAAGGCATATACCTTATATACCTGCTGTTTCACCTTCACCCCTCTCTCCCCAAAAACATGAGGGGATTGGACTAAGATAATTACTGGCTCAAAGTATCTAACAGAAAACAATCACTTATGATTAGTTGTAAACCACTCAATCATAAATATGAGATGGGTGACTATGTATATTAAATACAATCATTCAGTCACAGTCAGGATGCATAACATTTGTAAACTTCATCAAATAAGAGGCCAGGGTTCTTGATACTGTGATATAATCTATCAGAGAAAGGCTTTCAACCAAATATATATTACTAACTAGAACTGACAAAGAGCAACCTAACTCCAACCCAACTTACAATGAATAAGTAACATATGCGTCAAGAAATTTTATGATTCCAGAATGAAGATACATTGTCTGATTTATGTATGAATGGCATTTGATCAGAAGCTTAATTTTATTCAAAATAAAAGGCCACCAAAAATTGGGGGCAAGAAAAGATTCATTCATGATGATTTTGACATTTCCCTTTTAAATTAACATGATTCTTTAAAAAGCATAACCTTCATTGGTGGTAGACTTATGAGAAATATTTATGGCATGTTTGTGCTTTCTAAAAAGAAGCTGTCAAATATATGTAAATCTGTGTAGATTGTAAGGCATAAATTGGTTTTTTGTACCTTCTGCTCTTATCTTAATGATTAAATTTCAGAGTTAGTGAAAGTTAAATTTGTCATGCTCTGATTTTTATGGTGGGGAATGCAACAATCTGATAACAAATCTATATTATTGTTAGTTCCAATCTAATAAAAAAATGTAATTATGACTTTTAATTAGGGAAATAAAATCTGACTCTTTACTTAACAAAGAAGGTTTTTTGGGGGAAGGGGGGGAGGAGGAGGAGGAATCTTATATTTTCAGGTTTCAAACGACAATGGGGAGCCTAATGGGTGACATAAGCCCACTCATTTTTAAAGTGCCAAATTTTATTTAACTTAAAAAGTCACTCACAAGTTCTATTGGGTAAAGATGGACATATTTTGTAAGCATAGATTTGCAGTCCAATTTCTGAAATATTGACAAGTATTTGTACATTTTAAAGAGAGCCTAGTAACCACCTGAGAAACCTTTGAATTTTTCCCTCATGCTATTATTCACTTCCATTTGAAGCTTCTTGCAAGCAAATATCTTGCTGATCCTCTTGTGAATCTATTGTTTTCACAGAAAATTGGGCTGTTGGGAAATGTATATAGCTGCAGGTCTTAATGAATTACCAGCAGGTTATAAATAGAAAATCTTAAGGAAGAAAAAAGTCATTATATCCACTATATGCATCTTTTCTTTTAAAGAAATACCAGAACCTCATTTAACTTTGGAGGCCAATAAGGGAATAAATGGCTTTCAGAAGAAGAATTGCAGCAGCTCCTTCCGTAGATGCTAAAACAGTATCTAGAGCCAAATATACTTTTATTTTGCCAATTTTGTGGCACTTCCTCTTAAGTCATTCTCTAACTTAATTTCTATGGAGATTCTCAGTTATCCAGGTCAGGGTTGTCTCAAAGGTGCTTTTTCAAGAGGCTTCTTCAGCTTCTTGGATGAGAAGTGAAACGTCTTCAAAGAAAAACAAGAAAGTCCAGTTGCCTCTTGAAAAAGCACCTTTGGGACATTCTCTAACTTGTAATTGTAAGCATGGAATAAATCTTTTTCCTACATGACATTGCCTTTCCTCTGATCCCAAACCCCTTATCCTAGCTAGCTTAGCCTTAGACATTCTTTCCCTTCTTCAGTAGACCCTCTGTGTACAAAATAAATCCCCTACACAAATATGGCTGACTATGCCAAAGTTGATTAATTATACACAATTTTGTTCCAAGGGAGTATTTTTCATGTGTATCACCTGAAAGGAATTGATGATGGGCCAGGGGTATAAGGAACATAAATATGTAGGGGGGAAAAATCCATTAATGGTATCCCCATGGAACCATTTCTCCGTTATGAGGATTTCATTCCAAAAGGAGAAATTGGTATGTCTGCTCATGTCTTTGAAAAAAAGACCTTCAAACCTTTTATCCTCCCAGTTGGCTGGAAGCTATTTTTTTTTATTTACTTAAAATATGCTTATTATGAATGGCAGTTTTGCATCTGCTGTTAACATGAGGATATAGTCTGGGAAAATCAGTACAGGCTGCATTCTTATATCTATTTATAGAGAAGTTAGTGTCATTTAACTCAATGGCATTTACTTTGTACAGGCATGTATAGGAATGCACTGTGAGGCATTATAGCCTTTAGTATTAGACTCTAAAATTTAGTTTAAAATTTAATGCTGAATGCTATAATGCTCACAGGTAGCAGAGCCTACAATTTATTATCATATTCTCTTGGATAGTTCTTATGCTGATTTTTTTACCTCAGTCTGAAAAATATGTAGGGAGAATTGGTCCTGCTTAGGTCTTTTGCAGTTGCCAAGTCTCTATAGAAAACAATTAAAAGTTTGATGAAGTTCTTTCATGGATTATATAAAGGTGTTCATGTCTACTTTGGAATTTTAATAGGGAGATTTTCATTGCAGCATATATAAGTTGTTCTACTTATCTATGAGGGCACCCATTTTTAGCATATAGCTGGGATAGCTGATGACGGTCTCAGCTCTAGCAAGAAAAAACACACCACTGAAGTTGGATGTGCAAGTGGTGAAGCTGAATGTTGAGAAAAAATGAGGAGGTGTCAAAAAAGAGAAGGGGGGGGGAGTAAGTGCTAAGGAGAAAACTAAAGTATATCAGAGAGAGAAATGGCTGCTGCTCACCAGCCTAGGCAAAATTTGGGAAGAACATGGCCACTCTTTTTATGAAACCAAGTTTGCTGAGTGGAAGGAAGAAAGGGAAGATAAAAAGCCCAATATTAAAACCAGTGAAATATGAAGATAAGAAAAAGGAGTGGAGAGAGAAAAGTGGAAAAAATGAAAGGAAACTGAAAGAGATTTCCAACAGTTCAAAATCACAATCTATCTATCTAATCAGAGATAGATTAGGGCTGATTTCCCTTAAGCTAACAAACTGAGCCCATCTGTCCCTATGCATATATGTATAGTATGTCAACAGAGTAAATAATCTTAATTTATTGGACTTTATTAATACTCTTTCTGCTTCTGTTTAACATCAGCATGAAGCTGCTGGGGGAAATGTCCATAGTCATGGGCTCAGGTATTATAACATGCTGACCCAGTTTTATATATCCACCCCTGGTTAAATAAGGGATGTGGTTGATATTTTGCCTTGCTCCATGGAGGATGTGGGGATTTGGGTGGGGAACAACAGGTTTCAACTCAAGTCTGGCAAGATTGAGTGGCTTTGAGTTTGGGAGCTGCCAAGTTGTGACAATTTACCATCTTTCATTTTGTATTGGGTGGCTTTGTACCAGACAGACATGGTGCACAATCTGGGAATCCAATTGATTTAAAGAGCATGTGGCAGTCCTGGCTAGGAGTATCTTTACACAATTTTGAGTTGTGTGCCAATTGCACCCTTTCGTGACCCAGTAGGCCTTATGCTCAGTCACTTGAATCCTGGTCACCTCCTGTATGATTACTGCAATGCATTCTATATGGGGCTGCCCTTGAAGAGCAAAATGTGTGGGGAGTTATGTGTGCACCTAGATTTTATGCCTCTGCTCCATGAGCTGCATTGGCTACCAGTTCAATTCAAGGTGTTGATGATGACCTTTAAAGCCCTCCAAGGCATAGGGCCAGGTTATTTGAGGGAAAGCCTCACCCACCTCACTTCTACCAATGCCATTAGATCCAGCAAAAAGGTCACATTGGAGGGAGTCCTGTCTACAAAGGAAAGTCATCTGGCAGGACCCAGGAGGAGAGCCTTTTCTGGTCTAGCCCCTGCCCTTTAACCTTATTGATCTTCCAGAAGAATTTGAAGAAATAGCTTTGCCATCTGGCCTGGGGATCCAGTGATGTTAGTGGAGAGCCCTCTGAATGGTTGTATTTCTAGGAAAATAAATGGAACTCCTCCATATATTGTGGTGTTGGATTTTTTAAAAAACATTTTTGTTTTTTTAATGATTTCTGTGGTTATTTTTTGTTTATATTTGTACTGGGTATTTTTGGTGTCATGGCAGTGTGATGGGCAGCCACATAAACTTAATAGTTAAGTAAATAAATATAATAAGAACTTTTAAATCTGTACATCCACTCATTTTTCAATGTAAATTCAACAATAGTGCTTAAACTGCGTTTATAATTTTTAATATTTTATATGGTGGGAGGAGGAGGAAGAGGAGGAAGAGGAGGAGGAGGAGGAGGAGGAATTATTACTGGGCTAACCAACTGACCATTGCAATTACTGCTTATGTCATCTACTGGGTAGATTAGAGGAAGAAGTGACTTATGAAGAAATAACAGAGAAAAGAAAAAAGCTTTCCCATCTTTTTAAAAGTAGTTTAATGTGTGCCTGCATACATGTGAGTAAGGGCTACAGCAGGGGACAGGGTTAGAGAGCTAATTGGGAAATGCTCATTAGAGCTATTTATTCTGTCAGCCTGTTTCTGGTGGAAAACCAATGATATGCTGTAGATCATGATTTAATGTACTGAAGAAAGAAAGGTATCCTACTATTGATCCCAGCTAATAGGACCAGCAGTGCTTATTGCTTGCCAGATCTTCTGGGTATATGGTTGCCATGTAAATGAGTTTTTCAGGTTATGCAACATTGAATATGATGTCATCTAAGAGCAGACTGATTAAGAAATTTAAGGTGTACAGTATATTTGAAAGCCACCCAGAATGTCATTTGTTGTGGAGAAGCAGTGTTACTTCAGCTAAGCTTCACAGCCAAATTGAGTTTGTTTTATGTTGATGGTGGCTTTCATCTACCAAATATTCAACTTTATTACTGGGCTTTTATATTAGTAATCTTTATTGCTGTAACTGACCAGAATTCTGCAGGTAAACAAGTATTAAAATAGTTAAGCAATTTCTTTATCAAATAAAATAAAGCCATGCTGAAAATGATTCATAATCTAGAGTCATTATCATAAAATATATGACTCATAAACTGAAGTTCCAGCATAATTTATAACTATCAGTCCAGAGTAAGAGTGAAGCATTTGAAGCGAACACAGACTTTTGTTTATGCAAATACATGAACCAATCTGACTCAGGATTTCTTTGTTTCTATTATGGGAAGATTCTTAAAAAGTTCTTACCAAACTCCACAGGGCACTATCCTCCTCTAAGTTAATATATTTTAGAGTTCCATGTTAATTGTGACATTAATTTGTAAGGTTTTTTTCCTCCAGTTTCATTTCAGTATATGGTAAAAAGAAGGTGCCCAAGAAATGCAGTTTTATTCGACAATATCTGTGCCGCTCAGTGGGGCAAAATTTGGCAAAATAGTGCTACTTAGGATACTATCTCTGAAATTTTAACATTTTCCCCTTCCCAACCCATTCCATTCCTTTGTTCCTTATATACTCAGTTAATATCTTTTAATTGCCATTTTAAATGTATGTTAATGTATTTCATGTGTCCATCCATCCACATACTGTGTTGGCCAAAGACCATCATAAAGGTTTATTTTACCTTATCCCACATGATAAAAATATACAGATATTCATTAATGCTTCTCTGAAACTATTACTTGTTTTATATGCATACCAGCCCAACCAACACCCTCCCCCCAGCTCTTTATAATGAAAATAACTGAAATGAAATAGTAAGAAAAGTCAGAGTGGCTATACAATTGGTAATAATTAGAAGTACCAAAACTTAAATTAATATTGCTTGAACAAAGACACCCAGGACATTCCCTCAATTGCACCTAACCAGGGTGCAAATCTGTCTTGACAATATTTTTTTCCCTGCCATCTCTGCAATATATTGCCTTTTGACCCCAGCCCACAAACAGGACAGTGTGAAGGCATTCTTAGCTTTTCTTATGTTAAAATAGTGTTTCCCCATTAAGGCAATGGCATCTAACAGCATCAAGGTGTAAAATATCTGTTACCTTCACTACCCATTACCTCTGAGGTGAAGTCAGATGTTCAATAACTGATGGGAGCAGAAAGACACTGATTGGTCATTTCAAGCTGATGTGGGCATGTCCTCTGCCTTCCAGTATCCAATCAGCCTTATCTACTGACATTTCATTGTTGTCTCCCTAAGGAACTGGAAATAGCAGCATGAGGGTGTTTCTTTAAAAGGTTTCTGGAGCTTAAAATAACATAACAGTGAAATTGCACAACAATGAAATGCCATAACAGGCTGACAGAATCAATTCTCCTGCCTCCCCAAAAAACAGAATATGGTGAAATCTGTCAGTCAACATTTGGATCCTATATAAAAATAGGAAAAGAAGGGAAGAAAAATCTGAAGTAAAGCAGCTGCTTATGATTCATTCCCTTCATGACTTTTTAAAACAGCTGAACTCAGTTTGTGACTGAAAGCGATATAAGAGAGAGAGGCAAGGAAGAAGCCTACAGTTCCTATATAGTGTCCTGTTTTATACCTACAGTGCTTTGATTGGTTTCTCCTGCTATAAGAGAAGGAAGAACAGCAAAACTGGAAGACTCAACCAATAATTTTGCATCTTGTATGCTAAACCTGTCTATCAGGATAGCACTATTTGACCATGAAGCAGAAAAGAGGGGTATGGGACAATGGAAGTATCAATTTCATGCTGGCATGATTTTCAACTGATTCAACTAGGGTTGGGGAGCTTATTAATTTAGCATAGGAAAGGCCTCTAAGCATGGGCTGAATAAATGTTATGAAGGAATAATGACACTTTTCGTAGAATTCTAGGGATAAAAAAATGCACTTTTTAAATTTCCTGAACAGTTGGAGAGGAGTTTGGAGATAGCCTTGAAGAAGCTATGTAGCAATCATTAGGAACACATGAACTTAGCCTGGAAAGCAGGAAAGGTTGAGGAAGAAATTCAAGGTTGCCTATCTTAACTCTCTTTGATAAAAGAGGAAGAGAAAGAGAAACTTTCAAGGTTCTGTTATTATAGACCATTTCAATAAAACAGAGTTCTGATACTTAGACTGGTAGTTCCCAAGTTATGATGGCAACTGGGACCAGAATTTCTGCTGCTAAGTGATGTTATCATAATCACTACATCATTTACTAACAGCAATACCTGCAGTCCCTATTATAATCATTAAGCAAGGATTTGGGGTCATTAAGCAAGCACAACTTTGCAGCTTCCTATTGGCTTCCAACAATCAACACCAATGGAAAAGATGGCAGGAAGTTGCAAATTCCAGATCATTTGCAAGTAGGGCAGCAGACAGGTAAGTGGCTGCTACTGGATGGGAGATGGAGAAGGGGGTGTGCAAGTGGTGGGGGAGGCACTGCACAAGTAAAGCAGGGATTGAGGTGGCTGCTGCTGAGTGGAACAGATTGCATGAGGGTGCATGAATATGGTACAAGCATAGTGTGAGTGCTGTGAGGCTTAGAGAGGAGGTGCAAATGGCAGGGAGATATGCTATAAGTGCAGTAATGTCTGGGAAGGGTGTGTGAGGGTGCATGCATGGTGTGAAGTTGTAGTGTGAGCATGACAAGGCTTGGGTGACTGCTGCTGGGTGGGAATGGGTGTTTGAGGGTGAATAAGTGATGTGGGAGCTGTGGCACAAGCACAATGAGCCTTGGAGCAGGTGCTGCCAGGTGGGACAGGAAACAAGGGGTATCCAAGTGGTAGAGTAGGTGAGGCATGAGAGAGGGAGATGGTGTGCAGGAGGCCATGTGGTTTGAGCTCAGAAGGAGTGGTGGGGGAGATTTACCTGAGCAACTTGTTAATTTCTATGCTAACTTCTAAGATGACGGCGCCTGGATCGGCTGCGGCTGCATTGGCTCTCGAAGGTGAAAAGTTTTTGGAGGGATATAAGGGATATAGGCCACATGATTAGGAAGGTTTTAATATGTTTGAGCAATGTGGTGGGACTAAGGTAGTATATGACCGACAATCTTTGCTGGTATGGCGAGTTTTTAGCTGTTTCGGAATTGTTGGTGAGACCTTTAAAAGATGTTCGCGCTGTTGGAAATTGTTCTGCTGGCAGCAAGATCTGACTGCTGGCACAGTGAAAGATTCTATTGCAAATCAGGGCTGTTTCCAAAGGAGGTAGAGGAGGAGAGGTGCCGGGGCTTATGAAGCGAAGGAACTCGATGAGGCTGTCGGCAGGCCCAGAGGAAGAGAGAGGGGCTTTTGGAGGAGTTGGAGGTGGTGGCAGCGTGCTCCAGGGACGAAAAGGAGCGAGGCCCCTTTAAGGAAAAGGTGGAAGAGACAGGATCAGAAAAAGGAAAGGAGACGAGGTTGTCGTGCAGGAATACAAGCTAATTTGAGGGCTAATCCCCAAGGAGCTCCATTTCCATCTGTCCTGTTTGCCATCATTCGCTCCCTAGAGACTAAAATGGACATTCTGAAACTTGGCCATGAACAAGGAGTGTATATCAGAGGTGGTGGCCCTTTGAGAGTTGTATGAAACAAAATTTCATTTTGATGTATGCTGATTGGTGTACATTCAAAGTGACAATAAAGTGTTGTTGTTATTATTATTTATTTCCCCATTGACTTTGCTTGTGGGAAGCCAGCATAGAATGTTGCATATTGCAAACATGTGACTGTGGAACACTGCAATCATTTAAGTGTGAAATGATTCCCAAGAGCACAGATTGTCATCATGGGGGTGCTAGGATGGTGGTAGTCCCATCTTAACTTTGAATAGTTACTGAACAAGTGGTCATTTCTTAACCTGGTCTACTTGGATGGTTGACATAAGTCTTGAAGTTGTCCCAAAGGTGCTTTTTCAAGAGGCAACTGGACTTTCTTGCTTTTCTTGAAGACATTTCGCTTCTCATCCAAGAAGCTTCTTCAGCTCTGATTGGGTGGTGGGGAATGGGAGGATTTATACTCCTTTCAGACAGCTGGTCATTTGCATTCTTTTAGCTAGTCCTTGAAGACCGTGGAGGCTTATCTGTGTCCTCAGGGTCACCTGAGTAGTTCAAATGGGTGTGGAGCTTTCTTGGAACTATTGAAAAGACTGTGTTGTAGAGTGGAGATAGATGATGTTGTATCCCTCCTCCTCTGTTGAGAGAGGGCTGTTCAATTTTGACATAGATGGCCTCTTGAAGTTCTGATAGCATTTGTCTTTGACTTTCTTCCTCTCCCCTTCCTGTTTTTTTCTGGCTAACTTCCTGCTTTCTAATGGTAGGACATATTTTCTTAAAGGCCATCTCCTTATTCCTCAACAGCATAGAACACAGTTTGGATAAATGAACATTGCAGAGAGCCATTATGTGTTTTGAACAATTTGTCTCCTTTTGGAAAGGAAAGAGTGAGTGAAGAAGGTACTTTTATGTGGAACAGCTACATTACAACGTTGTTTTCATTGAAAGATTGACTTGTTCACTCTACTAACAGTCTGAATAATTTTAGTGCAATTAAAATGTATTCACACAATTATTTTATGATGCATTTTACCTATGTGTTTGAGTTAATAGGTTTTATATCCTATTTTTTGCAGTGCTGATAGTTAACATCCCTCAATTTCCTTTATGGATAAAAAGATATAATACATCATAGTGACATGGCACTTTGAGAAGCCCTGGTGATGCAGTAGTTAGAATGCAGTATTGCAGGCTAACACACTGCTCACTGCCTGGAGTTCTATCTTGATTGGGTTCAAGCTTGATTCAGCCTTCCATCTTTCCAAGGTCAATAAAATAAGGGCCAGATTGTTGGGGCAATATGGTGACATTGTAAAACACCCAGAGAATGCTGTAAAGCACTATGGGGCAGTATATAAGTCTAAATGCTATTGCTATTGCTATGGTATTTTATCCAGTAACTCATTTCTATAGTATTTCAGTTTATGATAGACATAGCAGTAGTGCAACATGATGGATAAAACCTCTCATGTTTTGCTCTAAGATGTTTGGTTATTTCAATTAGATCTTCATTTCTAATCCAGTTTTAGCTACACCTATGTAAGTGTGTATGGATGGATTTATTTGGTGTGATTTTTTTCTCAAAACAATTTGGAATATGGATCTTTTATGCTCATGTCAGCTATAAAATACATATAGATGTTTATTCTGGACAGTATTTGGGATTGCAAAAAACAGGATGGAAGAAGAAATTAAACATGTAGAGCAGGGGTGTCAAACTGCTGGCCCGCGGGCCGGATGCGTCACTAAGAAACCGTGCCCACCCCATTGCTGGCAATGGGGAAAAAGCTCCGATATGTTGCACAACGTCACGTGACGTCATGAGTTTGATATGTCTGATGTAGAGTTTAAAACTACGCATCAGCTACATATGCTATATTAAATGTACTTCATTATGTTTTGGGCTTTGTGGCTGGACTAAGATATTGAAAATAAACCATATATTAGCAAATTTAGTCTGTTTCATAATCACTAAATTGGCTGTGGTTATTAAAAGCCCCAGATTAAAAAAACACATACAAAGGAACGATTCAGAAAGTGCAGAAAACTAGCACTTTAAACAATTTGTATAATAAAGGCAGAAATGAAAATAAAAGCACTTGTTATCTGTGATATTTGCTTTCTGTATTAGACTAGATGAAGTATGTCATTACAGATCTTCATCTGCATTTGTTTATTTTACTTCTGTGAGTTATTTGTCAGTAACAATTAAAATACCATTAATGGTCATGATAAATAATCAGACCATAAAGCCTAAATGTACTAGACCTTATTTTCTACAAAAGTTCAGACAATCCCCTATCTTTCTTGCTCTATACCACTGTCAAACAGTAAAGAGGCTTTGTGTTTGTGTATGTGTGTAAAGAAACAAAGAACGTTGACAGCCTGTTCAAAATTATGTAAGGTTAAGATCCTAAGCACACATCTTATATGTAGGCTTCTCTGAAGATAATTGAATTTACTTCTGAAATACCAGGTCTAAGATTGTGCTATCAATCTTGCTGACTTTGTTCATATACAGAGGGAACAAAGTGACATTTTTTTCCTTAGAAACTATTGCTGCTGTCATCTACATCTTCCTGTCACCTGCACATGAAGAGTCTATGAAGAACCATATGTTCTATATTGTTGCTTCAAGAGAGACAGTAAATGAACATAAGCACATTTATGTAATGGGAGGACTGAGTGCTTCCACAGACCACAAAAGCAAATGCTGATGGATGTGGAAGCACAAGGTAAAGTCACCATGGTAAAGAAGAGGGATAAAACTAATGTAGCCCTGCTTTACACCAGTGTTTTCATTTTACAAATTATGCAAAGATTTACAGCTGCTGCTGGTGTTTCTCTTCTCTCTGAGCTGCTTGGGTCCTTCCATTCAGATAAGAACTCCTAGAGTCACTGCAAACAGCCAATCTTTGATAGGTTAGTTAGCTAACACTCCCTGATTGATTACTTTGCCCCTTGAACTCTGAACAGGAAGAGGTCTGGAGAGAGAGAGAGAGAGAGAGAGAGAGAGAGAGAGAGAGAGAGAGAGAGAGAGAGAGAGATGTTGATGTGCGAGGCTATGGATTGCATTCCTGCTGCTGTAACAGAGATGGCAATCCTAGTCGAGCATGGAGATCAGAAGTGGCTGATCCAGCTGCAGTTTCCTGTTTCATCACCTTTGGCTAGAGAGGAGCATTATCTTAATTAAAACCTTACAAATCCCACAAGAGTTTGGGCAAGACAGGCTGGTCGTCCGAGAAGAGGAACAGAAGGACCCAATCATCAGTGATTCCTTTGGGGATGAGTGCTGAACTAACAATAATGCATAACAGGAGTGAAAAAAGATCTGGTTCTATAGAATACGTATGAGGAAAGGCAACTGGGTACTTCACATCACATCTTTGTTATTGGCAAGAGGACAATTTGAAGGTGGCTGGAAGATTCATTTGGATGTCTGATTATACAGTATTAAACCCCTGGTTGAAAGGCACTCTTATACCTACTGGAGGGGAACACTAAACTTTCAGAATTAGAAGTGAGGGAGATATAATCTCTGGACCAAAACCATGAAGTCAGATCATTGTGGGAGCTAGTACTGGAAAAGGAGTTCATCCATTTACTATATCATATACAAATCAAGTATCAACTCTGCAACAAACCTGGCTGGAGCCATCTTGCTCATTTTTGGTTGCCACAAGATTGAGGGGAGGAATGGGGAGTTTTATGCTAGCTTAACAATTCTCTGTCCCATGGGAACCAAGGTCATTTCTGGGGGTTATACTAAATGTTAGAAGGCCCGCCAAACTATTTCATTGGGAAATGTAGTTGATTGCATAGGTTGTGGGGTGGGAAGTTTAACTTTGTAATAATGTTACATCAGACATGTCAAACTTGCGACGTCACGTGACGTTGCACAACGTATTGGGATGGTTTTGCCATTGCCGGCAATGGGGTGGGCGTGGCTTCCAGATGATGCATCTGGCCTGTGGGCTGGCAGTTTGACACCCCTGTGTTACATTCTAGAGGGAACTTTAGTCTTGGTTTTCACTTTTGACCATGCCAATACTTTATAACCAATAAAC
This sequence comes from Azemiops feae, assembly GCA_023970755.1. Taxonomy (NCBI): domain Eukaryota; kingdom Metazoa; phylum Chordata; class Lepidosauria; order Squamata; family Viperidae; genus Azemiops; species Azemiops feae. Next base: position 3,302,382 of record JALGBA010000683.1, read on the forward strand.
ATGTTCTTAGAGGAAAACTCAAGCCTCAAAGTTCTGCTTTAATTGGTCTCATCTATCGGAACCATGACATCAAGAAAAAATGGGAGTAGCCAAAATGTAAATGTAATGTATTAAATTATATATTTGTGGAATAGGTAGACCTAGATGGAGAGTCAGTTTGATTTAGTGGTTAAGGGACCAGGATAGAAATCAGGAAATCCCAAGTTCTAATCCCAATTTAGGCACAAAGCCAACAGGGTAATCTTGGACCAGTCATTTTCTCTCGGCCCTAGGAAACAGGCAAGAACAAACCTCTTCTAACCTCTAGACGAACAAGGGATACTAACTCAAATGATTAAGCTGTGAATGAAGTGGCAATGATACTCAAAAAAAGACAATACTATGTATGTACTTGACTCTAAGCCAAGGGGTGCGTGTGAAACATAGTCATGTCTGTAAGAATTGATAGATTACTAATAAACATAAATGAGATACACAGGGAAAATAATAAGAAAAATAATAGAATAGATTAAATAGAAGTAAATGAGGCGAATAGGAAGATGGAAATTTTATTAAAAATACTTTACAAATTAGATTGTAGAATATAAGATAAGATAAGGAATTGACTTCACTAACAAGTCAGTTTTATTATACAAAAGACTATCTATAAATGGAAAAATATATGGCATAAATGAAATGCTCATTGTACAAAATTGCAGCAGTTGAGAAAAAGTACTACCAGCTCTACGTCAATCATATGGAACAGGATTGTATGGATAGAAATTGGGAAAAATAATGTATATATTTATACCGCAAAAGAGAGACATAAGAAAAGTATTGCTAAATCCTTGCGTAAGTCATTTTTTCCCTTAAGATTTGACAAGAAGAATAAAACCATATCCGTGAATAGAAATGCCAAGTGGTAGATTTCAGAATGGGAAGAGAACAATGAGATCAGAAAACTGGCTTAAGATATTTAATGGGGACAAGAAAAGGTATAACAAAGATTTACCTTTGTTTTCTTAATTATAGCAATATCTTTGCCTCACTGAATTATGATGAATGGAAAGTATATTAAGGAAAACGGGTGTTCTGGAATGCTGCCTTGTTTTTCTGAAAAACCTTTACAATAAGGAGAAGCTATTCTGAGAGATGAGCTTGGGAAAAAAATAGAGTAGTTTGTATTGGATAAAAGTGTGAGACAAGGTTGCCTAATGTTCCTATATTCATTTAATGTATACAGTGAAGTTATTATAGGAATTATACAACTAGAAGAGCTGTCAGCTGGAATAAAAATTGGAGGCCAAAGACTAATAGTTTAAGATATGCAGATGATGTTACTTCATTAGGCTGAAAGTAAAGAAGCCTTAGAAATGCCTTTTCTATTAATATTACTTAACAAAGTAAAAATTGAAAGTGAAGAAACTAGTTAATGTTAAACGTTAAGAAGACTAGCATGTTTGGAGAAGTTACAGTTGATGTTGAAGAGGTAAATGTTTTTTTGTTTTTTTGAGCTCAAGAATAGTTAAAGGAGGACAAGGTACTGAATGAGGTTTATTTTTGAGGTCCAACCAGTGCAAAGGTAATGTTAACATCCAGCTTGAGAATCCAAATAAAACTCCAGGTTCATTCTGTTTCTGAAAATCGTACTGTTTATTGCATACATGGCATGGTAATGTCGAAGCAAAACTAACTCTGAGATTCCCAGACACCAGTTCATAGAATTAAAGAATAATTTCTCTGGCCAAACCCCCACCCTCTCAGATAGTCTATGTAAACAATTTCACTTTGTTATGGGAACTGTCTGCTTCCTCTCCACACCTGCTGCAGTGTTCTTGGAAATGTTTCAGGCTCTCATGGTCTTCAGCAGAATCATAGAGGTTTCATTTCTCCATCTAACCCACCCTAAAGCAACACCTCCCATCCCTTACACTAATGGCAAGTTGAAACGAAGAGGCATGCAGCTGCCAAAGTTTCATTTTTGACAGGTAGACAATATTATGAAGGATTAAAACATTAAAACAAAATACATTTTCTTAAAAAGCCAATTTGGTGTAGCAGCCAAGTATCCTGATTTCCAGGCTAGAAACCAGGAAACTATAAATTCTAGTTTCACCTTGGGCACAAATCCAGCTGGGTAACCTTAGACTAGTAACTCTCAGGTCTGGGAATGACTCAAAGAAATATAATAGTAAAATAGAATCACTGCTCAGCACTGTCCATATATACAGCCAACATATGGAATTTGGACTGGACAAGTGTGCCACTCTAACCATTAAAAGGAAGAAAATAGTGAAAACTGAAGGAATCAAGATGCCCTATGTAAATAACATCAAGAGTCTGGATGAAGATGATCACTACAAATACATTGGCATCCTTCAACATCAAGCACACTGAAGTCAAGAAAAAGGTTACAAGTGAATACATCAAGAGAGTAAAGAAGATATTTAAGTCCAAACTCAGTAGAGGAAATACCATTAAGGCAATTGACACCTGGACAATTCCAGTAATTATATACACAGCTGGAACAGTAGACTGGACTCAAGCAGAACTAAAAGCACTGGATAGAAAAATCAGAAGAATAATGAAAATGATGCCCTTCATCCATGCAGTGATGTTGACAGATTCTACTTACCAAGGAAAATGGATAGGCATAGAATGTACATCAGATAGTTGAATAAAAAAGAGCAGAGGAAGAATATCTGAAGGATAGTGAAGAAGATGCACTGAAGCTAGTATACCGGTATACTGGGATTACTGGAGAGACCAAATGAACAGAAAAGAGATATGTATTACTTGGCCAGTACATAAAAAAAAGCAAGCAAAGAAGATAATAACAAAACCTGGCAATGGTTAAGAGCAGGAAAGTTGAAAAAAGAGACCGAGGAGCTAATTCTGGCTACACAAAAACAAAGCCTTAATTCATACAAAGCCAAAATTGAGAGGGTAACAACAGACAGTAAGTGCCGCCTATGCAAAAAAGCTGAAGAAACAGTGAACCATTGTTAATAGTAATAAGTGTCTTGGATGCAATGCCAAAACATCTGGAGCACCACTTGAACATCATCAGCATTGATAAAATCACCATCAATCAAAGGCAGGTTTACTTGGGACACTGTACATCCTGCAATGATACCTTTAACACCACCAAACAACAACTGCCTACCCCATGTCCTTGAGAAGGACTCAATAGGTAGACAAATATGAAAAATCCAGTCTAAATATCTGGCTGCACAACAAACCATAATAACGTTGGTCAAAATGAAAATGTATAGGTGGACACTAAGACAGAGCAAGACATGCTTGAATTAGGGATTTGGAACTGTTATTAAGTATGCCATAATAAACCCCCAAAGAAAAAAAAATCAATCCTTTTCTTTTTTTTTAAAGAGACTGCTATTTGAGGCAGTACCTTGGGCCAATGATGTAATTAAAGAATTAAAATTAAATTAATTAAAAGAGAGAGAGAGAAACAGAGAGATTATGGGGATGACAGATTATTTGGATCAAAGAGATTTCAGAAGTATCTTTCGAAAGCTGCAATATATTATTAAATATAAGTCACGATAGTATGCATTTATCTATATAGTCATGAGAAGTTAAACCCAATAGCTGGCAATAGAATTTCTGGTGTATATATTCCCCAGCCCTAAGATTCAGCTTGGGTGATGTGGACCTTTTTGTCAAGTTTGGCCCTGCATCCTGATTTGTATTTTGGGCATGTATTTTGTCATCTGGCCTGAAACAGCTATCCCAACTTTGTATACTAAAGTGATTAATTTAACATTCATGATACTTTTCTCTTGTTCTTATTTATCTGTAACACTTTCAAATATTCATGACTGTTTTTTTTAGTTAAATGTACTTGGAAGAACATGTTACTCTTTCTTAACAATATATGACATTTGCACTATTGGAAGTAGAGTTTGTAAATTATTAAGAAGGCAGAAGAGAGAACCTTTCCTTTACATAACAGTAAATACACTTTGCAAGCCTGAAGATAATTTGAAATTTGATTACCTGGAAAACACACTTGCATACTTCAAACCAAAGTGAATGTAAGAGAAAAAGAGAGAAAAAAAATACATTTTATTGTGGATTTGTGAGCCAGAATGAATTGCTCAATAAACAAATTCTCCCCCTCCATTAGTATTTCCAAGCTCAGATTTAGCAATTTGCTTCATATGGTAGTTCTAATATGAAACCCACACATCTTTAATTTCCATTGGGAAAAAAAGTTTCCAGAGATGTTTCAAATGCACATTCCAAGTTCATTTCCCATCTGATCTGAGGCTTCAGTGAAGGGTTGTTTTTTTTTAACTTCTCTTTTCTCTTCTGTGCCAGTGTCATCCTGAGATTTATTTTTTAAGATGAAACTGAAGGTGAGGAAGGTCCACTGATGCATTTCAACATGATTAGTGCCTTCCGGTTTAGTCTTCTTCGAGCTGTACCATTCAAACTTATTTTAAATAAGCCTGCATTTTTAAGTCGTGAGTTTATGATATGTTAAGTAATGCTAACAGAAGGCTAAAAAAAATTCATAGTGTGGGGCAAATATGCCAAACCTAGATTATTTTAATCTCCATCTCAGTGGAATTTTGATGTTTGCTCGCTGAACTGCATGTTTAATTCTGTCCCTTGCTCTATGATCTGTGCATGATTAAGATAACCAGCTCTCACTTTGGGTTCCAAGTCAGGCTGCCTTAAGTGATCTCATTCTCAAAAACAATAAGGGAACCTCAATTGCTTTTTATTTGCTTTTACAATGGTCCCCGTTCCTGGCAAAGTTCTTCCTCGTGTTTCATCTGTTTACCTCTCGTTGTAATTATGAGTAATTGAACTGTAAAAAAAAATAATACTGAAAATGCAGGCCAATCTAATAGAAAAGTGGCGATTCCTTGGCCACTTTCTCTAAGACAAGGGAAAGTAAGCCAAGTATTCAAAGTTTTCAAACTAACATGGAATAAGGAAAGGAACCCAAGGAGAAGTTGTGGCATTAAACACAAATGAAAAACTGAAGCTAATGGGATCTGAAGGCTGGGCCAGCTGGAGAGTAGAACTGCTGAGAAAGAAGGAATCCATCTTGATCTCATTTCCTGTAATTCAGTGCTGTTAACATGAGAGCATTTCCCATGACAGTGTGCCAAAATATCGTTTCCCTCCTGGGCTGGACAAATAGGTGATTAGAAAAGAGCTTGCTCTTGCTTCTTGAGGTTGCTTTTTTAATGTTTACAACCAGCCATCTTTTTCTATTATTTGGCTATCACTGCCCACAATCATCTTTTATTTAGAAAACCAAGCAAGATATGGTTGTTAGGAAAGTACGTTCACTTTTAAAATATAGAACAGGAGTAGAGTTGGGTGATCTCCTACTGACTCAGACAGCATTGGATTAGAAATAAGCCAAGCTATTTCTTGTTCCCCAATGACCCTTAAGAACTAGCAGTTTATTACATGTTTGAAAAAATAATAAAAATAATAACAATTTTTTTTACAAGTGAAGGGAGAGAGGCACAGCAACAGCTGTGTTTGTTTTGCTGGAGATCTTTTTCCTCTCGTAAAGAGGGCAATTCAGAGAATAAAAGGATCAATAAAAGTGGAAAAATGTAGTTATATTATTATTGTTACACAAGCATAAAAACAGGATGCTAAAGGTTACTTACCAATACAAAACAAATTCAGTATGTGATGCTAGGGAAGAATAATTCCAAAATAGCCTAATTAAAAGAAGCTTCAAAGTAGGACGCTTTAAAGTTCTATATACTATGCAAAATTATCATATGCATTATCTGTAACAATGCAACATGGTTGCTGCTATAGTGATAATTGAAATTTTGATTTATTTGTTTGTTTATTTGTTTGTTTGTTTACTTATTTATTTGTTTGTTTGTTTGCTGCCTATCTTGCCACATTCTAAAGCAAAACAACCAGATTTCTTCCTTCCAGATTAATGTGGATGAGACCACAGTTATCATTTGCAGTTTGCACTGTCCCGAATTAACAAATGCAATTTTCATCTAAAAATTCTAAGATCAAAATGTATGTATTGGAATAAAATAGGCCCATCATTTGAAAGAAAATGCATATCTTGAGATAAATATTCCAAAACATCCCAGAACTTCAGGGATGGATTAGTATTATTTTAAACTATAGATTAGAGGCAGATTTATGAAATTCATAGTATGTCACAAATTGGTAATAGATTGATCTGTCCTTTTTTGAACCTGGTCTTTTCTGAGTATTCACCAAAATGATTCTCTCAAGTCCAATTGCTCAAGCAGCATATTATTTCTATTCTGAGTCAGTATAGCTATAGACTATTCTGCCTGCCTGCCTGCCTGCCTGCCTGCCTGCCTGCCTGCCTGCCTGCCTGCCTGCCTGCCTGCCTGTCTGCCTGCCTGCCTGTCTGTCTGTCTGTCTGTCGTCTGTCTGTCTGTCTGTCTGTCTGTCTGTCTGTCTGTCTGTCTGTCTGTCTGTCTGTCTGTCTGTCTGTCTGTCTGTCTGTCTATCTATCTATCTATCTATCTATCTATCTATCTATCTATCTATCTATCTATCTATCTATCTATCTATCTATCTATCTATCTATCTATCTATCTATCTATCTATCTATCTAATTAGCAAATGAGACATTTTCAGGCATTCAGCAGAAATGCTGTCTATTGGAATTGGATGTTAAAAACTCTAACTAGTAGAAAAAGATTGTTTAAAATATGCTTGCTGAAAACCATTTTAATCATAGATTCATAGGGTTGGAAGGGTCCTTGGAAGTCTTCTGGTTCAACCCCCTGCCCAAGACAGCAATCCTCATAACATCTTACACAAATCTCTTCTTGAAAATCTCAGTGATGGAGCAACCAGAACCCCAGGAAGCTAGCTGTTCCATTGCTTAATAGTTCTTACTGTCAGGAAATTCCTCCTTATTTTGAGGTTGTATCTCTCTTTGACAAGCTTCCACCCACTATTTCTTGTTGTACCCTCAGGTGCTATGATTGTTAGAGAAAAAAATTGACATCCTCTTCCTTATGGCATCCCTTTAAGTATTGGAAGACTGCTATCATGTCTCATCTCAGTCTTCTCTTTGTTAACCTAAACATGCCTAGTTCCTTTAGCCCTTCTTCTTAGGATTTAATCTCCAGATTCCTTATCATCTTTGTTGCTCTTCTCTGTGCTCTTTCTAGAACCTCAGCATTTTTTAATATTGTGGTGACCAATACTGAATGCAATGTTCCAAATGTGGCCTCACCAGAGCAGCATTGAGCAGTAGTATCCCGCCTCATGATCTTGATGTTAACCCTCTGTTGTTGCAGCCCAGTACTGCATTGGCTTTTTTGGCAGCTACAGCATACTGCTGACTCACACTTAAGTGGTGTTCCACTGGGACACATTGATCTCTCTCATAGGCACTACTGTTGAGCCAGGTACTGCCTATTCTGTATCTGTACATCTGGTTTTTGTCATCCAGTTGGGGCCTTATTCAGTATGACAATGAGGGTGCTTACTGCAAGGAGATAGAGCATTTGATGAACTGCTATAATAAAAACAGCTTTGTCTTAAACATAGGAAAAATTAAAAAGATCATTGTCAATTTCAGAAAAGGCAGTCATAGACACACAACTCTGTGTATTAATGATGGATCTCTGGAGGTGGTTAGCAGTATCAGGTTTCTGGGTATGTAGCTAATAAGTAGGCTAGCTTGGTCACTCAACAGTGAGACACTGGTGAAATGGGCACAGCAGTGTCTGCATTTTCTATGTCGCATGAGAAAAACACATCTTCCTTCCCTTGTCCTTACCACTTTCTATAGAGGAACGATCAAGAGCATCCTGTCATACAGCATCACAGTCTGGTTTGGAAGCATAATTGCTTAAGATAGGAAGGCAGTGCAGAGAATGGTGAGGATGGCTGAAAAGATTATTGGCAGTTCCCTCCCTTTTATTCAGGACATAGCATATAACGAAGCTTGAGCAGGGTCTGCCGGATTGTCTGGGATACTATACATTCTCTTCATGACCTATTTTCCATGTTACCTTCTGGGAGGAGGATTCGTGGTATCCAAAGCAGAACATCCAGATTCAGTCACAGTTTTGTTCCATATACTATCAACCTTGTTAACTCTCAAGTTTCCTCTTTCCGCTATGTATTCCAAATGGACAGTGATTAATATATATATATATATATATATATGTGTGTGTGTGTGTGTGTGTGTGTGTGTGTGTATGTGTATGTGTATATGTATATAGCATGTGTATATGTGAATTATTTATGTGTATGGGTAGATCTATACTTTATTTTGAGAGCAGTGTGCTCACAGTAAAAAATGACAATAAAGGTTCTCCTCTCCTCTCCTCTCCTCTTCTCTCCTCTTCTCTTCATCCCATCCCATTCTATTTTATCTATCTTATCTTTTTACTGTCTAAGTTCAGGACCTTACTTTTCTCACCATTGAACTGCATCTTACTGGATAACGAATACACATTTTCAGCAGAGAATAGATAATAATTTAGTATACAAGATTTAATCAATTTGAAGTTTGAATTAAAATGTATTTATCATTCAGAACATAGCCTCTAAACCATGCAATTCATATGTTGGCCCGTTTTTAGGCTCTTTTAAGAAATTAGATATTGGTTATGAATCTGCAAAGTTAAAATAAAATCATGAAAAGCAAAGTTACAATGGGCTATACAGTATTCGGTGGTGAGTATTACCTTTTTCAACACCACATATTATGAGGTGCCATGGGATAATTGGGAATTTTCATTTCTGTGAAGCTAGAACAGATAAATCTACATTGTTTCAGATTTTGGACCTTAATGAGATTCCAGCCCCTTCTTTCACTGGGGAGGAAAGAAAATATATTTTTTTGGATTGGGTGATTAATAATAGTAATATATTTATTTGCAACTATAGTTTTAAGCAAAATTCATATAAAATTGCAGCAATCTGTATCCATTTAATATGTATCCTCTATATTAACAGCACTATTTCCAACATCTGCTTTTGTATCTTCCTTGTGGTCATTGCAAACAATGCAACTTGTTTTATTACATGTTCATCTACATGAGTCAGTAGAAAATATGTATATATATTTGAGACCATAGCTGGCCATTTTGAGTGACTTTGTGCTACACGAGAATTCTTCTATTAATCCAAAGTATATGTTCACCACTTTTAATATATTCACTGTAACCCTCCCCCCTCCAGTTGTTTTTGAAGATGGGGATCTTGCTAAAAGAATGTGTGCACTATAATGTTGATGTTTGGGGAACAAAAAACAAAAACAAAAAAATACCCCAGCTCTCTTCCTTGGGCAGGAGAATGTATTGTCTGCCATCACTGGATATTAGCCAGTTATTTGTTAATTAGCATACCCCCATAAGATTCATACCACTGAGTCATTCCTAGAGACCACATAGATAGATTTTCTTCATGATCCCTATAAGAGACCCATAAAAAATCAAATAAGAAAAGTGAACATGGACCTTGCAGGGAAGTCTCATTTTATAAACATTGATTAGTTTCAATTTATGCATCACAACAAAGAAAAATCTTGATATATAATGAGTGAAAGAGAAACACCTGTGATTGAAAACACATACAAGTATAAACACATTTATCAAAATAACAGGATGGCATGTAGCCCCTTGGCATGTGTCTCCTTAACACCAGGTGATACTTCAGGATGAAAGAGCACCCAGATCTTGGGAAGCAAACAAGAATAGACTTACAATCAGAACTGAGCTGGCATCTGAGTTTTAGTCTTTTTGAATGCAAAGCTCCATTCTTTTCAATTGTGAGTTGAGCTCCATCGCTGCCATAATTCCTTTCCATCCAACTCATTCATCTGCAGCATTGGAAAATGCAGTTCACAGGTGTATTCTAAACAAACTGAATTTGTAGTAGTTTCTTCATTTGTGAGCTAGCAAAATGCTGTTCTGAGAAACTGACTGTGCCTATCACATCAGATAGGCTTCTGCACTTTTGTTAGGAAAAAACACAGTAGTGAACATTCGGAAATCCGCTGCTATAACATTATAGAGATAGGTTTGATCTATGGTAGGAATACAGTCACAAAATTGTATCAAAGCTCAACAAGAATCAGTAAGCTACAGATTTCCCATTTCCTTTCCGCTATTCATTCAACTTGTCCAAAAGCCAACATCCATTTCTTAATGACCAGGAATTTGCTTTTCTAATAATCTCCTTCAATTAAGATTAGGTTTCTGGTTAGACTGGAGGACATATTGATGATTCCTGAATAACTTTACCTAGATTTTCTGTAATCTGGAGAAAGTTCACTTTTTAATCATAGTTCCATTCTCTGAATCCCTCTGAACTCTGTACTGCTATTCATCTACTTTACTACCTCCCTTTTGTACAAGCTATGTTATTAAATCTTCTGTATACATGATGCCCTGATCCAAAAAAGGTTTGCAAGCCTTCTCATCTTAACTCCTACCACTAATCCATAAACCACAGCTCTCTATGACATAGACTTTCAAACCATGATTGTTCAGTTTTCTGAAGAACTGATCAGAAATTCCTCACTGTGAAATCAGAGTGATGTCCTACTACTTGCCCTGAAGGGCATTATACTGCCAATAACTTGGGTATGTTTATAGATGCAAGTGCGCTTGCAATAGATAAGGTCAGGGTAGAACTAGCTTTGCTTAGCAGTTCATGGGACTTCATGTCTTTTATATGAGACTGCCATTGCAAAGAGATTGGAAACTTTCCTTGGTAGGAAATATGACAGAACATCAAATGGAACAGGGTGTTAACAATGTCACTATACTGCTATCAGGAACTTCTATTAATGGCTCCACTTTATTAAGGGGTGGAATTCAAGAGATGGTATTATTTGATAAAGCCCCTTCTGGTCAGAATATTTTTCATTTTCTGGATCATTTCTATTTATTCTCTGATTGGACTTTATAATTCATCTTTCCTCTGATGTCTATGACTTTTAAAAGTTACTTATTTAAGGTATTCCTTTTTCTTTTTAAAATGTTAAACTTCCTTTCTTAGAGTCAAGTTAAAGGTTTGGAAGCTGCACTGAGATAATCTGTGTTGAAAGGGAAGCATATAAATGTTTTAAATTCACAAATACATTAAGAAATGGAATTGGCTAGCAAGAATTTCTGACAGCAACCTTGTCTTATACTTCTTATCTTGTTCTATCATCCATGACTACAATGAAATCTTAAGTAATCCAAAATAATTTTCAGCTAGTGTAGTAATAAAAAAAAAAATACAAAAGTTTCATACAAATGAATAGATTTATCAGGGTATAATTTTTTGGTTGAACGGGAAATGACATAGTATAACTAGGGAAGTTTACAGAACTTGAAATGAGTGAATTGGAAGTTACATTTACTGTATTACGGATATAATTTTGGGATATGAATGAGTTGCTTCCAGCCAGCAAACTTTGATAAGTCATTTTAGATTTACTGTGCCTGCATGCTCTGCATGCCTGTCAAGACTAAGCAAGCTGTTCAACATTAATAGAAACACGTTGTGTCAATTCTCATGATAAACAAGGATTTCTGCTGCTGCTTTTTATATTTCTGCTGCTGCTACCTGTGGCTCCAAGTCAACCTAATACTGTAAACAAAGTCAGTCAATCTTTGCCCAGCATTATGATATACTTTAGTGATGTGCATAATCTTTTTCCCAAACTTATACAACACAGCCACTTTCTTTATTTGTAACAGTGAGCAAATTTAGAAAACCTATGGAGTCAAAGTCGTCCATCGTTAGACATAATGTAGAGATCCATTGGGCCTGAATACTGCTCTATAAGGACAGCATAGCTTCCTCATTCCTTATCAGAGGGATCATTGACAGATTAGAGTTTTTTCTTGATCATGTAAGAGACCTCCGCACTTGGATGAGGACAGGCATTCTGCTCACTTCTATAATGTGGAATGACCATAAGAAATAAAGGTAAATGGATGCAGGAGAGACAGCATGATTAGTGCTGGAGAAGAGTCTCAAACAAATGTTTTTTTTTCCCATTTATTCATTTGTTTGATCTATATAACTGCCCATTTCATTTTTATGTGACTCTGGACAGTCACGCAGCAACTGGGCATTATCCAGCCAATCTTCCACACAGCTGGTAGGTGAGCTCTATCCTGTGCCCAGGGTCTCAGGCCCAAGCACAAAACCAAGTTTTCAAGGCCTTAAGGAAGGCCAATAGTGACGAGGCCAATCTAATCTCTTGAGAAATGATGTTCTAAAGGGCAGGCGTCATGGCAGAAAAAGCTCTTCTTCTGGGCCCTCAGTCAAAGGAACCAGAGAGGCATCCCTCTCCTGCTGTATAGAATATGTAGAGAAAATATAAATACAACTTGTAAGCCACCTAGAGTCGCTGATACAAGGTGGGCAGATGGATGAATGAATGAATGAATGAATGAATGAATGAATGAATGAATGAATGAATGAATGAATGAATGAATGAATGCAATTGGCTTTTCCCAGGTATAGGGGCCAAGGTAGCAAGTCAAGATTTCCCTCTACTAAATAATATTGAGCAGAAATAGGAAATATACTACTTGCGCCCAAAGCTATTCCCCACGTAATGCACAGGTGAGGAGCTAGGACAATATCCTCACAGTATAAATATTTCAATATATTTGTGTCCTTAATATACTCTTTTTTTTTCTGGCTGTATCTGCAAAAGTATCCCTGAAAAAGTTCCTTTACTGTTAGAAAGACAGAAAAGCATGGGTCATTGACTAGTATTATAAAATCTGTTCTGTAAATGGAAAGAAATGTCTACCCCTTGTACGGAGTTTGTGTCTCTGAAGCTCCTTCATATGGAGGTTTGTGTCTCAAAATCGGAAATCTGGGATAGAATGGCATGTGGTATGAGAACATGGTCAAATACTCAGGATTCATGTTCTAAATGCAATACCTTCAGATAATGTGAGATCACCTTCAGTTCCAAGCCATTATTGTATCTGTCACACAGTTGAACTTATCCACAGTGTGAAGTGGTAAGTTCTGCCACAGATACCTTTCATGTCTCTGGAGAGTATGTGCCTTGCTTCTAAAATAGAAGTTAATTTTTTTCTGCAGCAACACCAGCTCATCTCTTTGACCTGCACTGTGTCTAGTATCATCTGTCTTTCATTTACTAGGGGGACAGCTTCAGAGGGTAATGAAGAGGAGAGACAGTGTGACCACCAACAGCTTATAAGGTGCCATAGCAATGTGAAGCAGGCTTTATATAGGACCACATATTAGTTGTGACAAGTCAGTCTCTAAAGGAGGTTGATGAGATTGGTGGCATGTAGCACATCACTGTTGCTGTATAAAAGAGTAATTTGACTTATAGCAATGCCAGCAATGTTATTTTACTTCCATACAATCCAATCTAAGCCCCTCTTGCTTACTTTCTGAAAATCATTTTCATGGCTGGACAAAAAAAGTAGCTGAAGACCCTGTACAGTTGGGATTTATAGAAGCAAACTCAATCACTCAAAATGACTGTAATCAAAAATTCATTCAGAGACCTTAAACAAAGGTTGCTCAAGGTAATTTCCTTCCTGTTTTCCTGTGCTGTCTTGGAGACAGAGGCCAAGACTTTCCTGGCATTCAAAATTCACTGAAGCCACGATTCTCTTTGTTAACATTTACAGTATTGCTCTGTAAGCATAGGATCATCATTTTTATTATTCTCAAGCCACACAAATGATTTTCCCCCTTGTGATAGCAGAGTAGCTTATCTTTCTTTTATTTGTTCTATTAGCCAGAATCATATGCCTGTTAAGAGATATGCATGAAAGGTGAGGGATGCATGCTTTTAAACAAATAAATCCAAGCAATTGCAGAAACAAAGTATTATAGTGATCTCAGCCCTGGAAATTCACTCTAGTTTCTGTAGAGACTATAATGTGCTAAGTGAAGGGCTGCTTTATGCGTGGCCTTCCAAAATGATTTCTTCAAGGATTCCCCAGTCATGTGTTCTGACTCACACTGGGTCTAGTGAAGGCTGGAGCAATTTGTCACTGTTTTAAACTTGGTCCATATGATTTCCCTAATTTACTCTAATTTCTATGTGTCTGTTCTGATCTGGCCATGCTGAGAAGGGTGGCCCAACAACAAATGCATCAGCATGAGGGACAACAGATTAATTTTTTTTTTAAAAAAAATAGCACTTAGTTTCAGTAAAAGGCATTATGATGGGAAGATGCTAGATTCAGTTACTGACAGGTCAAAGTGGCTCTTCAGTATATGCTACCATATATTGCCCAATAGAAAATCACTGCTTGTAGGTAGGAAAAGATAGACAATGTCAGCTGTATATTCATTTTTACATACAATCATGGCTTGGCACCCAGTCTTGTCTTGTTTAGTGTGAACGAATTGCAATGAAGATATATTTTTGAAAATTTCTATTCTTACTTGCTGTTCCTTCACTTAGTTTATTTGTACTCCAGTTCACCAATTCTTCTATTCCATTGTCCTTTCTTTTCTCAGCATACATACATATATTCATATATTACAAACAATTCATTTTCTTCTAAAACATTATCTCAATCGTGCTAGCTTTTAACTAGATTTCCTTCATTTATCCCTCCTACAAATCAATTATTCATTAATTTTAGTGAATAATACGCTCACATGTTCTTTTTCTGTCCTTGCTGGTTTAAAAAAAATGGAAGATTTTTTTTTAAAAAATATAATCATCCACCTCAGTATTATTAATTGAACAAAAAGTAAACAGTTCTTCAGAGGTATTGGTAATGATCTTCACACTCCTAGAGGGCATTAGATCAGGTTATTTGAGGGACTGCCTCTCCCTGGTTCTAACTACTCATCTCATCAAGTCCAGCAGGAAAGGCATCGTATGGGTCTCCAAGGAATGTCATCTGATGGGACCCAGGCAGAAAGCCTTTTCTGCCAGGGTGCCTGCCCTTTGGAATGTCATTGCCTAGAACTTAGATTGGCACCTACTGGCCTTTTAGAAGGGTCTTAAGACATGGTTCTGTCATTGGGCCTGGGAATCCAGTGGTGGTATAGAACCTGTCAGTTGGCTATATTGTTAGTAATTATATGGATTGTACTCTGCCACAAATTAAGTTTTAAACTGTTTCCATTGGCTTTCCAAATGGTTCTCATTTTAGTTGTTTAGTTGTAACTATTTTCGTTTTAATTGTGTGAGCAGTCCAGAGTAATGTATATAGCAGTCAAATAAATAAATAGGAGGTTCACTTTTTCACATTCTTAAACTGGAAATTAATTTGAACCAATTGCTTCTTTGACGGAGGTGAATTAAGTTAGAAATACTTCCAAACCCAGTATTTAGCCATGAAGCCAGTTGGAGGTCTCTGTCCAAAATTGCTGGTATTAAAAGAATGAAGATGGCTGTCAGCTTTGATGCTGGACCAGGTACTAAGCCATGAACAAATTCAAAACAATATAAAAATAAAATTAAAACAAATAACAAAATAAATAGTTGACTGGGTGGCATTGAGCCAATCGCTCACACTCAGCCCAGTTCATCTCACAGGCTTGTTGTGGGGAAATGGGAAGAAAAAGGAATATTAGGTATGTTCATCAACTTGAGTTATTTATAAAAATAATATAAGTGAGATTTTAAAAAATATCTTAAAAATAGAACTGAGAAAATAATGTTATTTGTTTGTTTGTTTGTTTATTAAATGTATTGGCTGCACATCTTACCACAGGGTAACTTCTCCTTTCTAGAACTGCCTAACTATTGGCATTTTTTTCTCATTCCATACAATTGTGTCAAATTCTCGGAGGCTGCCTGGACAAGTCTCTGCAGTTTTTTTTTTATTAAGCAGGAGACCTTATACCCTTTTAGACAAATGGTTGCCCAGTCCCTTCTTAAAACCCTCCAGTGTTGGAGCACCCACAATTTCTGAAGGCAAGTTGTTCCACTGGTTGATTGTTCTCACTGTCAGGAAATTTCTCCTTTTAGTTCTAGGTTGCTTCTCTCTTTCTTCAATTTCCATCCATTGCTTCTTGTCTTGCCTTCTGGTGCTTTGGAGAATAAGTTGACCCTCTCTTCTTTTTTGTGGCAGCTCCTCAAATATTGGAACAGTGCTATCGTGTCACTTCTAGTCCTTCTTTTCACTAGACTAGACTAGACATACCCAATTCCTGCAATCATTCTTCATATGTTTTAGCCTTCACCCCCCCCCAATCATCTTTGTCGCTCTTCTCTGCACTGTTTCCAAGGTTTCAACATCTTTGTTATATGGTGGTGACCAAAACTGGATGCAGTATTCCAAGTGTGGCCTTACTAAGGCATTATAAAGTGATAGCATCACTTCTCTTGATCTTGATTCTATCCCTCTATTAAACAACAGAGCTCATCTCTGTAGTAGTACCTGTCTTAAACACACCTTCCTTTTTTTGTTTTTTAAACAATGCTAGTTTTATTTACAGTAAGTGTCTGGATATCTATTTATTATTTATTTAGCGTATGAAATCAGTAATAACATATTTCAATGATACATTTAAAGATGGAAACCCAAATGTTTTTTTTTCTTGCCTTTTGTAGGAAAAAAACATAACAGATAGCCACCCTGACAGGATAAAAAAGACTTATCAAAAAAGTAGGCAAAATAAACATATTCATTCATTTTGTCTCTAATATAGAACTTCAAGTAAAGTAAGTAGCACTATGTTTTTTCTCATCTTTCTTTGAGTGCCAAAGACAATAGGGATTTTCATATTTGGACTTCCCTTTATTCTGAGGGAATAAAAATAGGCCTCTCATTGTTCCATGTTCTCCTAAATAAACTGTATCCTTAGTGAAAGAAGAGGACACAATTTCACCTGGTCAATGTTTTTTAAGCAAATATAGATTAGAAGGATAAATCTATAATTGACCAGCCGCAGACTACAGATACGTGCTTTTTTTGTCAATATCTGTGTTGGTTTTCAAAACAGCTTGTTAAACCATCCCAACACATTTTATCTGAGCATGTACATCTTACTGTAATGTCTTGCATTGTGTTTAGAAATTGTCATATAAAATAATAAGGTATGCTATGAAATTAAGCTACATGGTGTACTAACTGTTGAAATGTATTGTTGATATTCCTGTTTGTTTGGGGTTTTTTTTGCTCTATTATTTACAATTACTGGAGTTTAATGATGAAAAAAGCACTGTTTTGTGATAAGGTTTACAGCTCCAAGCTGCATACAAAGAGAAAGTTGCCTTAAAAAAGAAGGCATTCAGAGAATGTCATCCTTCTCTCTCTTTCTCTCCCTTTTCTCACATTTCATAAATTAATCAAAACTGTGTAGAGAAAAAGCACCCTGTAGATTTTCCCCTCCCATGTATGTACTATTCATTATGAACAGTGCTTTTTTTGTAAAAAAAAAAAAAAAGGTGCCGGAACTCACACATGTCATACAACCCTCCCTGCCTATCCTACAAGGTTCCATCCAAAAAAGGTGCCGGAACTCCGTTCTGGGCATTCTATGAGAAAAAAAGCCCTGTTACTAACTAGAACTGACAAAGAGCAACTCTAACTCCAACCCCAACTTACAATGAATGACAAAGATAGCCCTGCAAACAGACAAATTTTCTGCTTCAGGGTTAGCAATGGGACTAACTTCCTACTCACAGCTAATATCTAGCTCAACAGAACATGTTAGATCATGAAATAAAATCTGCCTCCTTTACCAAGGATTTTCAATGTCTCCAGAAAGCAGTGCTTTTTTTGTAAAAAAAAAAAAAAAGTGCCGGAACTCACACATCTCATACAACCCACTTTGCCTACCCTACAAGGTTCCATCCAAAAAAGGTGCCGGAACTCCGTTCTGAGTGTTCTATGAGAAAAAAAGCCCTGCCAGAAAGTATTATGTTTTATTCAGTATGTACCCCCAGAAACTGAAAAAATGCAGTGCAATAGCATTATGTGTCTTCCTATAAGAGAGGAACGGCTATGTTAAAACAATTTCTATTGACTTTCCTTGTTAAGTGTGACAGTGACAAACACAAGGTATTTAACTCTGAAATACTAACATAGAGAGTCCATTAATGCTTATGAGTGCAATGAGGACAGAGAAGTATTTTAACTCTAAAATAGTAACAGTCAAAATACATTGATACTGCAACATTGCTATTAAATAACCAGCCAAGAAAAGTCTTAAATCACTGTGATGGTTTAGTGGTCAAATACAAACAAGGTAAGGGGTTAGGGTTACCATGTCTGGCTGGGGGAAAAAATATCTCTTTGCTTCCATCTTATGGATGTCTGTATTTTTGCAAATCTTGTTAAGGTTGCCTTAAATATATGCCTCTACTATAAAGTAGATATATGCATATATTCCTATCCTATGTATGTGCTGGACAAGAAGACACAGTTCAGATGGAATACAGGGAAACAACTGGCTTAGAGAATAAGAAGTGTCTGTATTCTTTATTTTTATTTATCCAGCTTCCATGAGGAATATATATTGAAGGAAGCTGGGTTGGAGGAAAGTTTTATATTACAAAATATTTTAATATTTTGTGTGCCACCCAAGGTCATTGCTGTGAGACGTGTGGCTATACAAATTACATTAATTACTTAAAAATGGGCATGGTTTTAAAATGGCAGGAAGAAGTATTAATAAACTGTACTATGCTGATGACACTATTTTGAAAATGGAAATTATCTCCAAACACTTGTAAAGAGGGGGAGGACTAAGATTAAGCATAAAGAAGGCCAAACTAATAACAACAGATACAGGAGCCAGCCTTTGAACTGACAATGGAGACACTGAAGTTAATTGATAGCTTTTGGGATGGGCTATCAATAATAAAGGAATCAGGTGTTTAAAACTATGCTACAGACTAGTGCTTGGTAGGCTAGTAATGAAGTCCTTGGAAATTATATTCAGATGCTATGATATACCTATACAGATTAGAATCATACAGGCAATGGTTTTACCTGCGACACTGTTGTAAAGTGAAAATTGGACTTTAAAAAAGCAGGATAGAAAAAATGCTGATGTTTTTGAACTTTGCCATTTAGGAAGACTCCTGAGAATTCCACAGACAGCTAAGACAACAACCAATTTAATTCTCAAATTAAATCAGCCCAGAGTTGTCTCTCAAGGCACAAGTGGCTAGGCTCAAATTATTATATTTTTGGATACATTACACAAATACCTAGCTCTCTGGAAAAGTATATAATACTGGAAAGGTGTAAGGAAAGAGAAGAAGAGGATGACCAGAAATAATTATTTGAATAAATGATCATGTATTTGTAAAGGCATAGGTCACATAAAATGTTTCTGGAAATAAATCACATGAACTGCCTCTAGTCATTGGATAATTTCATGAATGAGTAAAACATCACTCTCTTCCCCTTTTGAAATGATGTTCTTTGAAGACTTATAAATGGAGTATTTTTTTCCAGTTTATGGTGATGAAAATATACTTCCAAAATGCAGCTGCCTTATGCCATTAAATTAAAAAAAATAATGTTATGGGGAGACTTCCGGTCCTGCGCGGTAGTGACTAGTCGTGGGCTTGTGGACTGCCGCACCCCCGCAGCCAACTTTTGTCCTGCCTGGAGACCCTAATGGGTCCAATCCGCCCTGGAGAGGCGGCGAAGAAAGAAGGGTGCCCCGGCGACTCTGGAATGATGGCGGTTATTCCATTCGTCTTGAGGAAAGCCTTCTAACCTGACAGCAGAAAGGCTGTATTTCATCGATCAGCCCAAGCTACTTGCAACCGGAGTCCAAAAGAACTAACCAGCACTACAGTAAACAGCGTGCTTGAAACTGGGTGAGGAATCTGATTTTCCCTTTTCTATTCTACACTTAATTTCCTGGAAAAGATCCCCAAGAAGCAAAATACCTCCGAAAATGAAGGAGGGGGACTTCCGCCCCATCCTTATACTAATGGAAGCGGCAAATTAAAATTTCTATGGAGGATCAAAATATATGGTAGTGAAATAAATTTATAAACTTGAAAGCTAAAATTTAACTTTGGACAAGTTTAAGATTGTTGAATGGTTAAGACTCTCATTTTAAAGACCATTCTTCATATTGAAAACTAAATAGATGCTGACACCTAGTAGTGGATGAACATTATGACAGTTATGATTTCCATAGAGAACATGCCAAAACCTGGGAAAAGCTAATCTGCGTTTGTGACCTTCAAAGCTTTAATAACAAAGAACAGCTGTGACAAAAAAACCAACAATCTGGGCTGCAGACAAAGAGAGAATTATAAACTTTAGAAAAAAAATCTTTTTTGAACTCTTTAGATTACAAATATCTATTTAAGTGGGACTCTAAAGCTATTTGCAGATAAGAAGGAAAACTCCAACTTTTGGCCATCATGGGTCAGAGATATGTAGACAGAACACACCAAGAAAACATAAATACCTCTCAGGAGGAGATATATAGTATACTGCAATTAATTCAAATAACACTGAGTTCAATGAAGGAAATGTTTTAGATAATTAAATGTGTCTGAATTTAGGGAAATTATAATGTATAAAAAAGAAAAAAATGTTTTGAATAAGAGTTAAAGGATTAGATAACTATTGTTGTTGTTAGTTGCAAAGTCATGTCCGACCCATCGCGACCCCATGGACAACGTTCCTCCAGGCCTTCCTGTCCTCTACCATCTTCTGGAGTCCATTTAAGCTCACTCCTACTGCTTCAGTGACTCCATCCAGCCACCTCATTCTCTGTCGTCCCCTTCTTCTATTGCCCTCAATCTTTCCCAGCTTCAGGCTCTTCTCCAGTGAGTCCTTCCTTCTCATTAGGTGGCCAAAGTACTTGAGTTTCAATTTCAGGATCTGCCCTTCTAAAGAGCAGTCAGGGTTGATCTCCTCTAGGACTGACTGGTTTGATCGCCTTGCAGTCCAAGGGACTCGCAGGAGTCTTCTCCAGCACCATAGTTCAAAGGCCTCAAATTCTTTTGCGCTCAGTCTTTCTTAGATGACTAGACACATTAAATGGAACATTTAAAGATTAAATATATTTTTAATCATGGTTACAAAGAATAAGAAATTTTGGGAATGAATATATATTAGCTTAGGAGGAATATATATTTTAAGTAGTATTTTACTTTTTATGTTACTTTACTCTTGCTCTCTTTTCCTTTTCTTTACTGTTTTTATCTATTCTTTAAGAAATATAAAAGTGTTGAGATGGTTTATATGGGAAAAATGGATTTAAATCTTTAAATGTAATTAACTGTTGAGAAAATCTTAATCAGCAAGAACTTTATGGGAGAAACAAATCCAAATAAGGACTTTAACAGGATATAAGATGAGGCAACCAGAATGATTAGATAGAAAAGAAATATTATATTGATGTAATCATTATTTCTAGGAATATTGGGGGGGAAATCATATATGTAACTGTTATTTATCAAAATAATAAGAACTGTATTATTTCAAGGTTTGCAAAGAAGACATTTTGGGGAAAAGGGGAAATCAACTAAATGTAGTATGTGGATTATGGATTATAGAAACCAATTGTTAATGATTTTTCTTTACAAATGTAAACCCAGCAAACACACTGTTTACCAACTATTAAGTGATTTATGTTTAAAAAAATCAATAAAATATATGGGAAAAATAAATAAAAAAATATTATGATTAAAAGGCAAGGAGAAATATATATTAATAAAATGGAACCACCCTCAGCAACTCACCATTTCCTTGGGCCCCTAAGGCCTCCTGATATAACTAAGTTTTGAGGAGCAACTAAGTTTTGAGGAGCCAAAATCTGCAAATATTAATGAAACCCTAACTATACTACAGTCCTATCTAATGAGGTACAAGCAATATAATGTAATCCAATGAACTTAGACTAGGGCATATCAGCTACTTCTAGGTGAATTAGGTTAGCAAGGATAAACCAAGTCCAAAGTCCAAAGGCAATACAAGGCAACTCTCAGTAATTTAACAATGAGTTGAATACACACTCAAGTATAAGAAGAAACCACAGGAAATATTACTTCCAGTACTTTATTAACTTCTGACTTGAGATTTTTATATTTGTTTATTAAGAAATTTATTTGGCTGCCCAACTCATGGTAACTCAGGGCAGGTTATAGAAGAACTCATACAAATAAAGCTGATCCTAATTGATGAATTAACAAAGCTATTCAAGACTCTACTTAAGTCTTAATCACTGATTCCCAAGGAAGTCATTGGTCCCAAGTAGCCACCCACTGAATTATACACTCCTGTTAAACAATTCACTGATCTGTTGTGAATTTGGAGTAATGAAGTTAGCTTAAGATCAGGGCTATCAGTTACTGGGGTCTGAAGGAGTAGCAGAGTCTCATTCAGTTCCTGACCCTGTGTAAAAGTCTAGACTTCTGGATGCCTCACATCTCTTACCATTCTTCTTTGGATCAAAGTTTGATCAGAGGAATTGTGCTAACATATAAGCACGATAGAATTTCCCATCCACTTCCCAATTCCCCATGTTTAGAGCCATCAGATCTTGGCTGCAAACGTGCAGCTTCAGAATATTTGTGCCTCTTGGCTGCCATCTAATGGACATTAGGATTTTTACAATCGATTCATGGCTGACATAAAAGTTTATTGCAAGGGTAAATATCTTAATGTTACTTTATTGTTTTTATTTTAATGCCCCACAGCAACAAGGGAATGTGTGAAATGTCAAAAACATATGGATAATGTCAGCTTTCTACCTCCAGAATAGACAATTGTAGTTTTGAGACTGTGTGATTTATTGTATCCTGTTGTTTTGCAGTTTTAAATTCACTCCAATGTCAATGCATTGGTATGTGAAATAAAGATATAAAAATAAAGTTACCAATAAGGAATCAGAGGATTAAGAATCTCTGTAGGAAGAGAACATCTGGGCAACCATTAGATAACAATGAAGTGTGAGAGTTATCTATAATAATCAAATATGAGTCAAAGATAAATATCCCAAAATGCAAAAAAAAAAAAAAGGCTGTCTGTTCATATGTTGAAAATAGCTGAAGAAAACAAAAGGCAACTGGAACAAAGGAAAAATTGCCCAATTAAATCCTGAGTTGCATGGAAGAACAAGAGACAAAAAGACATTGCTAAATAAGCAATGGAAGATTACAACCAAATGAGAATGACAATATATGTATTTAAGAAAATTGCAGAAATCAACAGGTATTGTGTAAAGATGGGCATAATAAAAGATAAAGAAGCAAAGGTCTATTGGAGAAAGAAGATACAAAGAAAAGATGGCATGAATCTTCAGAACTCTTTTAAAAAGTTTCCAAACTGGTGATAGATACAAAGGAGTGATTACAGAATTTTAGTCAGAAAATATTAAATGGGCCCTAGAAAACAGTGCTAAGTTCATGTAGTACTTATAGAACCCTTTGAAAGATGATACAATGGTTTCTAAGCAAGATCTATCTATCTATCTATCTATCTATCTATCTATCTATCTGTCTTTCTATCTTTATTATCTATCTATCTATCTATCTATTTATCTATCTATCTATCTATCTATCTATCTATCTATCTATCTATCTATCTATCTATCTATCTATCTATCTATCTATCTATCTATCTATCTATCTATCTATCTATCTATCTATCTATCTATCTATCTATCTATCTATCTATCTATCTATCTATCTATCTATCTATCTATCATCTATCTCATTCTCCCCCATAACATGGCGACATGATCAAAAGTGCCCACTACTGGAGTCAGATCCTGATTTCATAGAAATGAGAGAGCATCAACATTTTTTCCTGGGAAGTGTATATTGTATATTAGAGGGATCTGTTTTGGTGGAGAAGGTGGACCATGGGGTACTTCAGTAACAAGTCATATATACAGCACACAGCAGTGCCCAAGCAACTGGAGAAAAAACCAGTTTGTATTCCAATACCAACATCTGGCAGAGGTAAGAAATGCTTGTGTAATGAACAACTGCATTTATTTCATGTGCTAGAAAAATAGCTCTCAAAATTTTATAATCCAGCCTTTAACATTACATGGAATGAGAAGTGCCAAATTTAAAAGCTGAATTTCAAAGAAGAAAGGGCGCTTGCAATCAGATTGCTAACATATCAAGGATACTGGAAAAAGTAAGAAATTACACACAGATATCTACTTATTGATTATCCTAAGGGCAGGACAGGCAACACAATGCTTAAAAACTTAAGGATATCACTTCTTTCTTCTACTAAACAATTTGAAGCAATTTACAGATCAAAATTGGGAAAGGAATTCATCAAGGTATATACTATTATTTTATATATTTAACTTACTGTATATATGTAAGATTACGCTGGATCATGGAGATACGCTGGATCATGGAGAATACGCTGGATCATGGAGAAAGCTAGGGAGTTCCAGAAAAACATCTACTTCTGCTTCATTGACTATGCTAAAGTCTTTGATTGTGTGGATCACAACAAATTGTGGCAAGTTCTTAAAGAGATGGGAGTACCAGACCATCTTATTTGTCTCTTGAGAAACCTATATGCGGGCCAAGAAGCAACAATGAGAACTGGACACGGAACCACTGATTGGTTCAAAATTGGGAAAGGAGTCCGGCAAGGCTGTATACTGTCGCCCTGCCTATTTAACTTATATGCAGAGCACATCATGAGAAAGGCAGGGCTAGATGAATCAAAAGTTGAAATTAAGATTGCCGGGAGAAATATCAACAACCTAAGATATGCAGATGATACCACTCTGATGGCAGAAAGTGAAGAGGAACTAAAGAGTTCTTGATGCGGGTGAAGAAGGAGAGTTGGCTTGAAAGTTTCAAGTTGGCTTGAAACTCAACATTAAGAAAACCAAGATCATGGCATCCGGCCCTCTCAATTCCTGGCAAATAGATGGGGAAGAAATGGAGGTAGTGACAGATTTTATTTTCCTGGAATCACCACAGATGGGGACTGCAGCCAAGAAATTAAAAGATGCTTGCTCCTGGGGAGGAAAGCTATGGCAAATTTAGACAGCATACTAAAAAGCAGAGACATCACCCTGCCACCAAAAGTGCGTATAGTCAAGGCCATGGTTTTCCCAGTTGCAATGTATGGCTGTGAAAGTTGGACCATAAGAAAGTCTGAGTGCCAAAGAATTGAGGCCTTTGAACTATGGTGCTGGAGAAGACTCCTGCGAGTCCCTTGGACTGCAAGGCATTCAAACCGGTCAGTCTTAGAAGAGATCAACCCCGACTGCTCTTTAGAAGGCCAGATCCTGAAGTTGAAACTCAAATACTTTGGCCACCTAATGAGAAGGAAGGACTCACTGGAGAAGAGCCTAATGCTGGGAAAGATTGAGGGCAATAGAAGAAGGGGACGACAGAGAATGAGGTGGCTGGATGGAGTCACTGAAGCAGTAGGCATAAGCTTAAATGGACTCCAGAAGATGGTAGAGGACAGGAAGACATGGAGGAACATTGTCCATGGGGTCGCGATGGGTCAGACACGACTTCGCAACTAACAGTAACATATGCAAGATATATAATGAACAATTATGGATTAGAAGAAAGGAACTGAAATTGCTGGGAGAAACATCAACAACTCAGATAATCTAATGATTCCAGTTTGATGGACAGAAGTGAGGCAGATTTAAGAACTCTCTTGTTAAAGGTGAAGGAAGAGGATGCCAAAGCTGCTCATTTGCATAATGTTTTGTTTTTTAAAACCTTAAACTTATGTCAACAGCCAATGTCTATCCAATGAAAATACAAGAAGAAGAAATTGAAATAGTGATACGTGTTTTCTTAGATTCAAATAAATAAATAAACAAAATCAAAGGGATGGTGATTGTAATCATGAAATGAAGAGACATCTGCTACTTGAGTGAAAGAGTTTGACAGACACAATATTAAATGATGGAGTCATCACACTAACAGGATGCATGTTGACAATTTCATAGTTTTCCCAGATGTAGCATATAGCTATGAAAGATGGACCAGTGTTATAAGTATGATGGACTCTATCTGAAATTGGTAACCATGCAAGCACCTGAGCAGAAAGGCAGTAGGAAAATGCAAGCAAATAGAGCAGTAAAATGAACAAAGAAGAAAGCAATCTATGGAATGCAGTCTAAGATGATTGAAAACCAGTGAATGGCCCAGTTTGAAACCAAATCAAAGTTGGCCATTGGGTGAAAATGGCACATCAGACCAAAACTTAGGCCAGCAATAACAGTGGCAACCCATGTTATTCCACAACAAAGGTGGAAAAAGTAGGGCTGCTTTAAAAAAGAGAGCTGGATAAGAAGCTACTTGGGGAAAACAATACGTGTACATGTAACATCAGAAGCTATAGCTCATTTCTTCCTCCTTCATCAACTCCTTGATCAGTTCCTTGGTGAGACAAGTATGGTTTCTTGGCAGTGACAATGTGACAGTGAAAGGTATGTGGATGGGAAAGGTTACAATTGTTTGAGTTTCTGGAAACGAAAGCATGAGCTATCCACCTTTAAGGGTTGTATACTGTGGGGCAGTAGGGTAGTAATCCTGGCCTCACTGAGGACTAGAGTCCTTGTTTCTCTGCATGAGGGACATCTGGGCATAGTCCGCATGAAGGTGCTTCCGCGCAGCCATGTGTGGTGGCCAGGGCTCGATAAGGAGATCGAAGCTCAGGTCCAAGGGTGCCATATTTGTCAGCAGTCCAGGCCAGAAATGCCCCAAGCGCCCATTCATAGGTGGGAAACAACACATGCTCCTTGGTCGAGGATCCATATTGACTACACTGGTCCCTTTCAGGGGCAGCTCTTCCTCATTGTGGTGGACAGTCATTCTAAGTGGCTGGAAGTAGTTCCAGTGTCCGCTGCGGCCTCCACTATCACCATCAGGGTACTTCGTGGCATTTTTGCCACTCATGGCCTTCCCGACGTAATTGTCTCCGACAACAGAGCTCAATTTACCTCATCGGAGTTCCAGTCCTTTCTTTGGGCGAACTTAATTCGACATGCTACGTCGGCACCATTCCATCCGGTGTCCAATGGCCAAGCGGAACGCATGGTGCGGACAATGAAAGAGTCATTAAAACGGATCACGCACGGCAACTGGCATCACCAGTTGGCGGACTTTCTTCTCTGCCACCGCACCACTCTGTGCACATCTACAGGCAAGAGCCCCGCCGAGCTCCGATGGGGTCGCCGTCTTATCACCAAGCTAGATAGGTTACACCCGGACCAGGGTGCATCACAGGTGTCCCAGCCATGGGCACCGTGGCATTTGAACGTGGGCGATCTGTTTTGGGCCCGCAACTACAGCCATGGCAACTTGTGGGTGGTAGCTGTGGTTTGCAGGGTCACTGGGCCTCTTTCATACGAAGTGGCGTTGGAGGATGGTCACGTGCTGTGACGGCACATTGACCAGCTTCGTTGAGATTGCCGAGCCACTCTTCTGCTCCTGGCTCTGCTCTCGGGGGGGAGGAAGCTCTTGATCTTGATCGGGAAGATCAACCAAGCAGGGACAGCAGATCACTGCAATTATCGGAAGAGGGGTTTGCTAGTGAGGTGGCTCCTGACTCGGGCACCACGTCCATGGGACATTGCTCGCGATCGGCTTTCCAAGCCACTCCAATGGCGGGTTTCACGCCTATGGGACATTGCTCCCAATCAGCTGTTAATGCCGACTAGGGGAATACCACCCCTCCGGGGAATACCACCCCAAACCGGCACGCAGAGTTGCACAAATCAGCCAGCCTGCATGCTCCAATCCCGACCGCATTAAGCGGGTCCCCAAGTCCCGATCTGCCGAGCCTGGCGGGCAAGCTTGCAGGCCAGGCACTAGCGGCGCCTCCGAGGAGATCGGAGTGGGCCAGAGGCCCACCAAAGTTCCTGCAGGACTACATGAGGGTCCTGTCAGCGAGAGCCTAGCGTTCAGAACACGCTCAAAAGAACAACCTTGCTAGGATTAAAATGTCTGCCTTTGAGCGGTAGCGCCACGTCCTAAAGAGGTCCTAGGCATGAAATTAAGCCTAGGTTATTGGGAGTGATTTGGAAGTCTCCACAGGGAGGCTGTCATTATTTTGTTCAGGAGGTGCAATATACTTCCAACCAAGGGGGGAGGGGTGTAGTGTACTGAGTTGTTAAAACAGCAGGTGCAAGGCGTGCACCAACGACGCTAGCAGACCACGTGGCCTGCTAGCTAGACTAGGTGTCTGAAACTCTGGTAATGCATGTTTAGCGCGGGAAGAACTCGTGCATCTATTGGTTAACAGTTCCCAGGGTCCTAGTATAAATGGGTGGAGTCAGTTTTGCTTTCTGTTCCGTTTGTGTGTGTGTCATGAATAAACTAAGTTCCTTTACTACTGAGTCTCTTCAATGTCTACCTCCGTAAGAACATAACAAAAGGATTCTTTATGTGCTATCTTGTCATAGGGTGGATTATTTGCTCATTCTTGATTCCTTGGAAGTTATTATTTTACTGTGTGTGTTCTGGAAGAATCAGTTCTTGAAGTCTCGTCACAGTGAAATCCAAAAAGTCCATTCAGCTGGTAAATATATGGCCAGTGCTAATCATGTTGCCTTTGTCCTTGGATATTGCAGATTTAATTTAGAACCATTTAGCAGAGATTCCAACAACATTGCACCTAACACCATCAGAAATAAACAATAGCACTAGCATAATTGTCTCTGTGTTGGAACTGAACTTCTAACTTTCCTTTAATGTGTTTAAGCATTTAGTTAGCTCCAAAGCTTCACTGGAACAATGTGTTAAATCTATTGTTCTTGAATGCCTGCATTAATTTTGCTCTCTTCCATGAACTCTTACTTTCACCTTCCCAGAAAGTAGCACATCAAACAGGGAATAATGGGAACTTAACTTTAATTGCCTCCAAAAAGGTGGTGTGTTTTTTTTCCGGGGGAGGGGGGAGGGTCTGGACTATAGAAAATTTGGTATGACTGATACTCCCAGGAAGTAGAGATGTTGCTATTTGGATGGAAAACTCAAAAGTTATAGGTGACAGAGGGTAGGACAGTTTTGGCTGGAAATCTACGAAAAGAGACAGAACAAAATAAAATTAAAATATGGAGTCATTTTAAAGATGATGTGGTTTTAAAATCAAAACCCAAATAGCAGTTTCCCCTGTACATTGCTAAGAAGCTTTAAGGTAGCTCTTCAAATCAACAGCAAAACACTCATATATTTTAATGACAGCATTATATCCTTACAGCTGTATTATAATAATTCTTCCTCTGAAACGCTTGGCATCAAAACGAGTTCGCTCCTTAGTGAAAATGGTAAAATATTCCAGGAGGCAGAATGTCATTGACTGAAAATAACTGAGAAAAGAAACAGGATGTGTTGAAAGTGGAAAACCGTAGAGTATTGATCGGTTGATTTATTTCTTTCCAAGCTTGGAGCCAGAATTGTTTCAAGAGGAGGAGGGAGAAAAAATACCTAGCATTTAGAGAGTAACTGAAAATGCCCAAAGTGCTACACAAGCATTATCCTGCTGTAATCCCTCAGAGTATAATATATCTTCATATTTGACAGTTGCTGACCAATATGGTGGCAATTATGTTAACAAATTTAGCAACATCCAGGCTTGCCTTGCATTGGACTAAAAGCTTTTGCTTTTTCACAGGATGGATTGAGATCCCCCCCCCACAAAAAAAGATGGATATGGCTAGCATGGGATATCCTATCTGCTTGCAGTCTCCACTACAATGCCTGTGCTATCTAAGGCAGCCTCCAGTTCACCATGAGGTATTTAGGGAATACAGTATATGCAACACTCAAGGAATGAACAAATATTGGCCACTATTTTTGTGTGGCATTCTTTAGAAATCTTCCCACAGTTAATCTGTATCCAGTACAAAGAATATATCCAATCTCATATTCTGTAAAAGTTGAGTGATATTTTTTTGAAAGGAGATCAAGGTCAAGGTCACTCTTGGAATGTTAAAAAGTGAAAGAAACGCATAATCTGAATGCATAGGAGGAGTTCAAACCTTTCTCCTTCCATCATTGTTGTGCTCCTTTTTCTCCATTTTTGGTACTTTTTCCAGAAATTCTTCCTTCTAGCTATGGCCAACACATGCCTTTAAATGAGAGACTTTATATACTGATTGATCTTTTGTTTCTTTGTATATCTACTTGTTTCTTATATCAAGAGTAGTTATTATATATGATGGTTCTTTCCAAGTATGTATTGGAAGTTGCTTGTAATAGCATTTTAATAATAGGATAGCCAATGCAACATGACTGGAGTAATAATAAATGCATTTGCAATTATAGGTCTACTGTTCATTTATGGTTGAAGAGAACAAGGAGTCATTGGAAGCTAGTTTTCAATACCTCTGCAGCTATACATAATACTTTTGTTTAATAACCAATGCATACAATTAAGTCAGGAATGCGTTCAAGTATAATTGCACGTATATTAAAGCCATAATTCTAGATCTAGTTAGTTGTGAGGGTTTTTTAGTGGAGTTAAAGAGCTACTTTGAAAGTCTGGTGCCGATTTTCTGTTGTACTTATATTTGCCAAAACAGACACCAAGTGCTCTCATGCTCTAGAATACTGATTCCTATATACTTGCCCACAGATACACATACATTTTAAGATTAAATGGATATTTATTTATTTACGTTTAAGATGTTTTCCCTGATGTCAGTATAATTCGACTCATTAAATGTGCATTGTGAAACAAGAACAATGAATTGATCTTTGTAAAATTGATGCTATGTACTATGTACCCCTTCCATTCTTTAGTCTAAGGCAAAAAAAATTGCAAGGCCCTTCATTGGCTATCAGTCAGGTTAGAAGACATTTTCAGTTAGGGCAATTTCATCCCAGTTAACTTTCAGGTTTACGAATGAACTTCCTTCCATAATGAATTCTTCTGGCAATGGATTTCTGGCTGGTTTCTTGATCTGGATGGCAGTTTTTCACTCCCCAACTATTGATGGAGGATTAAGTACTACTACAGAGTACTGATGAGACCGGTCTATCAGGGCAACCTGGTCTACCCCAAATATAGGACAGAGCATACTGCAGTGATGATGAACCTTTTGCCCAAACTGCAACCCAAAACCCACTTATGCATCGTCGAGTGCCAGGTGGGTGTGGCCCATTGGCTGGGTGTGGCCCATTGGCTGGGTGTGGCCCATTGGGTGGGTGTGGCTGCAGTGGTAACGGCAGACAGGGTGGGACTAAAAAGTTCAATCAATCAATTCCAACTTTGCAAGATCTTTTTTTTTTCTACGAGAAGTTGAAATTGACTGATTGAACCTTTTTTTTTTTTTTTGCACATGGCGGCGGAGGCCTAAAGTGAAAAGGTTTTATAAAACCCAGCTGAAGGCCTAGGACTGGGGCAATGGCACGCGTGCCCACAGAGAGGGCTCTGAGTGCCGCGTCTGGCACCCGTGCCATAGGTTCACCACCACTGGTATACTGCTTCTGCTTTCGCCTTTCAGCCCCAATCTAGGAGCCTTCACAGGCAGTCGCTTCTGCGACAGACTATTTATGTGTTAAATTTAAATTTACCGACAAAGAATTAAAGGGAGACTAGTATAGCTATTCGAGCTATTTAGCTCTCATCAGCTAAATAGTACTACCACAGAGGGGCTTCAAAATATTTTTCTCCTGAGTCCTCAGGTTGGGAGTCCTTCCATTATCCCCCAGTTCTGTAGAATTTTCCCTTGGCTAATTTTTTTATAGGGTTGCTTGTCAATGGATGATATTGTTATTTGCTATTGTTTTCATGTCTGAATTAAAAAGGCATTTTACAGAGATAATGTAGTAAGTAATAGTACTTTATGTTATCTCTTTCTACTGTGCTTTTAAATAAAAATATGGATATGCATTATGTTGGAATTTCTTTTTTTAATCAATAAAAACATAAAGCAATGAATTTAAAATTATGATAGATATTGTCTAAGGAATAAGCAGGAGAAAAAAAATAAAAACAGTGGCTTGGTGGCCTAGTGGTGAAGACACTCGCCTACCATTTGGAAGGCTGAGAGTTCAATCCTAGGTAGTGGCAGATGCTTCTCTCTTAGGGAGCAAAGAAAAAAAAAATCTGCTGTGAACTCCACATGGCGTCAGGAAGGGCATCTGGCCAGTAAACGCTCAGTTCCACCCAGTTGCCTCGACTCTATCCCAAATTAAGGGATTACAGGGTTGTAAAAAGCATGGACGAAAAGAGGGACATACAGAGAGTCATGATATCACAGCATATTGCAAATGTTATGTATACTTTGTGCTATCCTACCAAGAACACATCTTGCCTGCTGCCTTTTCATAAGTATCTGATTGGTAATTACGGGGTAGGAAAGCTGTATGACAGCATGATTCTTCTTACGTGCTACAGGAAAACATTCAGCATAGGATTACTGCTTTTAATGTCAATCTTAATGTTCATGTAACCTTCATTTATTTATTACATTACTATTCCATATTTCTTCCAGGTCAAATGGTTCAAGAGGATACAGTGTTGACTGTATAATAAAGTTCCCCTGAGAGATCCAAGGAGACCCAGAGACTAGCTTTCTTAATATCCATTCTACAAATATGGGTAACTGGCCGCATCAACCAAGAGCAATTCCATTCCAAAATCAGACCTGCATCCTTCAACCTTGTTTGGACTTTAGAAATGTGGTAACACATTCAAGCACACTGCAGTCTAACAATGACTCTTCAGTGAATAAGTAGCTGGCTAGCTGAGGAATCTTAAGCATTTTATTTAGGAAACCACTGTATTTTTCCAGTGGCAGACAAATAGTGGGGCATGGGGTAATGGAGCGAAATGCTTCTTGTCCCTGAATAGAATTTACAGTGTTGCCAAACATTTCCCCACCCACCCATTCTCCCACTGTATGCCTAGTTAATAGCAAATAATAGTACGGGTAGTCCTTAATAATAATAATAATAATAATAATAATAATAATAATAATAATAATAATAATAATAAATAATAATAAATAATAAATAATAATAATAATAATAATAATAATAATAATAATAATAATAATAATAATAATAATAATAATAAAGTTGGAAGGGACCTTGGAGGTCATCAAGTCCAACGCCCTGCTCAGGCAGGTAACCCTATACCATTTTGGACAAATGGCTGTCCAGTCTCTTCTTAAAAACTTCCAGTGTTGGAGCATTCACCGCTTCTGGAGGCAGGTTGTTCCACTGGTTAATTGTGCTAACTGTCAGGAAGTTCTCCTTAGTTCTAGGTTGCTTTTCTCCTTGATTAGTTTCCATCCGTTGCTTCTTGTCCTGCCCTCAGGCGCTTTGGAAAATAGCTTGACTCCCTCTTTTCTGTGGCAGCCCCTGAGATATTGGAACACTGCTATCATGTCCCCCCTCGTCCTTCTCTTCATTAAACTAGACATACCCAATTCCATCAACCTTTCCTTATATGTTTTAGCCTCCAGTCCCCTAATCATCTTTGTTGCTCTTCTCTGTACTCTTTCTAGAGTCTCAACATCTTTTTTACATCGTGACCAAAACTGGATGCAGTATTCCAAGGCATTGTAAAGTGGTATTAATACTTCACGTGATCTTGATTCTATCCCTCTGTTAATGCAGCCTAGTACTGTGTTGGCTTTTTTGGCAGCTGCAGCACACTGCTGGCTCATATTTAAATGATTGTCCACTAGGACTCCAAGGTCCCTCTCACAGTTACTACTACTGAGCAAGGTACCCCCTATACTATACCTGTACATTTGGTTTTTCTTGCCTAAATGTAGAACCTTACTTTTTTCACCATTGAATTTCATTTTGTTAGATAGCGCCCAGTGTTCAAGTCTGTCCAGATCCTCCTGTATCCTAAGCCTGTCTTCTGGAGTGTTGGCTATTCCTTGGTGTCATCTGCAAATTTGATGAGTTCCCCATCTATCCCCTCATCCAAATCATTGATGAAGATGTTGAAGAGCACTGGGCCCAGAACAGAGCCCTGGGGTACCCCACTACACACTTCCCTCCATGTAGATGCGGTTCCATTGAGGACCACATGCTGAGTACGGCCGGTCAGCCAGCTATGAATCCATCTGGTGGTGATGCTGTCTAACCCACATTTTTCTATCTTATCAAGTATAGGTGTGATCTACTTTGTCAAAATGCCTTACTGAAGTCAATAAATTTATCCACAGCTTCCTCTGATCCACTAATTTTGTCACTTGGTCAAAAGATGCAATAAGGTTTTGTCTGGCCATGATCTGTTTTTGACAAACCCATGTTGGCTTTTGGGGGTAAAAAAAAGTGATTTTGTTTGCCTCTAGTTGTTCGCTGATTCGTTGTTTGATTATCTTTTCCAGATCTCCCAGGTATTGAGGTCAGGCTGATCGGTCTGTAATTTTCCTGGATCATTTTTTTCCCTTTTTTGAAGATGGGAACTACATCAGCTCTTTTCCAGTCCTCTGGTAGTTCCCCAGTGCTCCAGGATCTTTGAAAAATATAGTTCAGTGGTTCTGAGATCACATCTGCCAGTTCCTTGAGAACCTTGTGGTGTAATCCATCTGGTCCTGGTGATTTGAACTTGTCTAGACTGGACAGGTGCTCACTTACCATTTTCTTGCCTATCTTAACTTGTGTTTCTATTCTGTTTTTTATGGCACTATTTTTGATAGGTTGGTCTGTTTTTTCCCTTTGTGTAAAGACAGATGCGAAAAACGAGTTAAATAGTTCTGCTTTCTCCCTGTTGCTTGTCACCTTCTTGCCACTGTCACCCACTAATGGACCAATCATTTCCTTCACTTTTTTCTTGTTTTTTACATGTTGAAAGAAGCTTTTTTTGGTATTTTTGACTTTGACTTTAAGCCTTAGCTTTCCTCACTTCATCTTTGCAGGCTCGGGCTATTTGCTGATATTCTGACTTAGTTATGTGTCCCTCTTTCCACTTTTTATACTTGTCCTTTTTATCTTTCAATTTATCAGAGAGTTCTTTATGCAGCCATGCTGGTTTCTTTTGAGAGCTGTTATTTTTCCTCTTTGTTGGTATTGTGCTAGACTAGGCTTTTATTATCTCACTTTTCAAAATTTCCCAAGCTTCTTGAGTTGTTTTCCCCTGGAGGATTCTCACCCATGGAATCCTTCCCAAGCCCTCTCTAAGTTTATTGAAATTAGCTCTCTTGAAGTCCAAGACTCTAGTTTGACTGTGTTCTATTGCTTGTGCTTTCATAATGTTGAATTCCAATATTGCATCATCACTTCCTCCCAAGGTTCCTATGGCTTCAGCACCTTCTATCATTTCATCTCTGTTAGTGAGAATTAAATTCAAAATGGCTAATCCCCTAGTTCCCTTCTCTACTTTTTGGGAGACAAAGTTGTCTGCTAGGTTTGTCAGGAATCTGTTTGATCTTCCACTTGGTGCAGAGTTTGTCTCCCAGTTGATGTCAGGGTAGTTAAAGTCCCCCATTACTATTGTGATGTGCTTCCTA
Organism: Azemiops feae; assembly: GCA_023970755.1. Taxonomy (NCBI): domain Eukaryota; kingdom Metazoa; phylum Chordata; class Lepidosauria; order Squamata; family Viperidae; genus Azemiops; species Azemiops feae. The sequence goes on from JALGBA010000683.1 coordinate 3,337,713, forward strand.
CATACCTTAGTTAGCTGACTAGCAAAAAGTTCATCTATTTCCTCTGTTTGGTTGGGTGGCCTATAGTATACACCTATGGCAATGTCGTTCCCCCCCCTTTTATTTTGACCCAAATGCATTCAAGACAGTTTTCATCATTGTTGTGCTCTATTTCTGTAGTGATGTAGTTTTTTCTTTTATAGAGAGCAACTCCACCTCCTCTTTTATTTGGTCTGTTTGTTTTAAACAATTGAAATCCCTCTAGCTGTGTGTTCCATATGTGGGTTTCATCCCACCATGTTTCTGTAATGGCAACAATATCATATCTGCCCTCATTAACCTGAATTTCTAGTTCACCCTGTTTGCTGTTCATACTCTGTGCATTGGTGTATAGACATTTGAGTCCTTTATGACTGACCCTGTGTTTACTTTCTACATAACCTGTGTGGTGCCTGAGTTCCTCTATTGTCTTACCACCTATTTGGTTAGTGCACTTTGTGTGGCACTTGCTATTAAAAGCTTGATTTTGCTTGACAGCAAGGTTGATATTCTTGTCCACACACACATCTATGTTACATGCACTGATAGCCCTATAATTTTTAGATTGCCGGGGACAGGGATGTTCTGTATCAATTAACTCACTGTCCCCGCTGTTTAGTTTAAATATTCCTTCAGAAAATCTGTGAATTTATAGCCGAGTAACTCAGTCCCTTTCTTTGATGGATGCAAACCATCTCTTTTGTACATTTTTTCATTGGACCAGCTGCTGACATCGTGACTAATATATCCAAAGCCTTCCCCTTTATACCACTCCTTTAGCCACATATTGAATTGTCATATACACTGGCCTTTTCCATTTTGCTCCTTATACACTGGTAAAACCTCTGAAAAAGTAAGCCTACAGCCTATTCTGCTAAGTTCCTGCCCTAAAGTTCATTTAGTGACTTTTCGAAGTTACAACAATACTGAAAAAAACATTTTCCACACTTACGACCGTTGCAGCATCTCCATGGTCACGTGATTGAAATTCAGACCCTTGGCAACTGACTCGTATTTATGGTGGATGCGGATCTTTTGCAACCTTCTGACAAGCAATTTCAATGGGGGAACCAGATTCGTTTAACAACCGTGTTACTAACTTCACAACTGCAGTGATTCACTTAACAATTGAGGCAAAAGAGGTCGTAAACCGGGGCAAAATTCACATAACAACTGTCTCACTTAGTAAGAGAAAAATTGGGCTCAATTGTGGTCGTAAGTCAAGGACTACCTGTAAATTAAATATGACTAAATTTAAACTCAGCTATTTCAAAGTTGCGGCTTAGAGAAGTGGAACCACACATTTGGTTCAAGCAAGAAAGTAGTAACCGATTACAGGGTTAAAACTGAATGAAGTGGGGTTACATTATTTAGGTGTTACTGCTGTTCCATTCTGAAGATATATGTATGTATACTATATGCACATTCATATTTAAAATGAATAGGTATATATGTATATGTGCATGTATATACACACACAAATTATCTGATCCACTTCTTTTTGCAGACATCTAGTACAGGTTCTCATATGCTTCTTTTTTACATATTTTTTTTAAAAAACACACACAATAATACAATAAACTGTTCGATGGTATTGTATACATGCCTAAGCACAGCTCTTGTCTTTAAAAAAAAATATATATATATCCATGGATATATTTTGGCTCATTAGTGCTGAATTAAATCTGCTATATTCATTAATTTAATGAAGAAAATAAATTACTGAAAGTCTGTAATCTGAACAGATGGGCAATTTTTATTAATATAATAAAACTGTGATATTAAAGAAAATACCTTTTAACTTGCAGTCCCTTTCTCATAAGCCTCTTTATTTTTCTCCCTTGTTATTTTCATGGCATAGTTTCATTTATTGTAAAATGAATGTAAAGGACTTTGACTTAAGTACTATTTAATTATCTATCATTTAATCATAATTTACACATTTGATTATTTAAAATGTTTCGATCTACTTTCTTCCTGCTCTATCAAGCCATTTTGAGAAACAAATAGAATTGTATTTTGATATTATTATGAGATCCGTTCTCAGCAGGGGAGGGAAAAAAGTTCATATGGAATCAAAATGTAATGTACATTTCAAATGTAACATTTACTTCAAGTTGAGGCCATTTACTGATGATTTCCTGAATATGTCAGAATATTTTTCCTGACATTGATAAAGGGGTGGTTTGTCATTCCCTTATTCTACAATATTTTTTATGGCCTCAGATTTTTCATGCCTCACTTCTGTTCATCTTAAGAAGTTGGGCTACTCTTTCTGGGCAGCAAAAATCTGGAAGACTAGCAGATGGCAGCAAAGAATCAAGATGTTTTTAAATTCTCTTTGCTGTCATCTAGTAGTTGAGATTTTTGTAACCCAGATAAGGTAGCAATATGTCTACCCTGGAGAAAACAATTGAAGAGCCTTAAGGTTTCATGCAATTTATTCTTTGTTCTTCTTCTGCAGTTTTAATCTCATTCCATTCTAGTCGTCATCATCATCATCATTATTATTATTATTATTATTATTATTATTATTATTATTATTATTATTATTATTATTATTATTATTATTATTATTATTATTATTATTATTATTATTATTATTATTATTATTATTATTATTTACACAAACGTGTATATGTGCAGATCCAGGCAGTGGGACCTTTTGTAATTAACAAATGGAAATTTTGTCAGTGTGCCTGTTTTCTAAGTGTTGCCCAAGATTTTTGCTATAGCACCTAGTGGGCCGACAGCCACCGAGACCACCATGGCTGGACTAGGCTATAGTCTTTCAAATTTTAATTTGCTGATCTTGATACTTTATGATCACTAATTCTTTGTCTTTTATTCTATTGTTCCCTGCTATTGCCAATCTTCCATATTTTAATCTTTTCAACCACTGTTAAATCTGGTGCATTCTGGGCCAAGATTTTTCATTTGGGATTTGGAGATATCACATTTTTTTTAACTTGTTCATTTTGACTACTTTTTTAACTCTATGTTCTCATCATTTTTTCATTATTAGCACATTATAATTTTTACAGATGTTCCAGTGAATCATTTTGGTGACTGAGTTATATCATTGTTTATAAACTATTTGTGCAATCTTCTTGTATATGATCTACTGTTTCTTCTGCCCCTTTGCACAAGCTGCACTTTGACAATTTTTCAATTCTGGCCTTAACTGTATTAGTTTGACTATCTTGTTCATGAGCAGCCAAAATCAAGCCTTTAATTTATTTTTTAATGTTTTAGTTGTAAGTTATTATTATTGTTATTGTTATTGTTATTGTTATTGTTATTGTTGTTGTTGTTGTTGTTGTTGTTGTTGTTATATTTTTATGAAAAATAGTAAAACAAATCTACTAAGATATCAGGGAGAAACATTACAGTATTAGGGCTACCAGCCTAGACTGACCAACTCAAGATAACCATTAGATATTAGATAACAAGAAAGAATTTGATAGTTTTTAAATCTATTTCCCATCATTTAATTAACAATTAACCAGTGGAACAGCTTGCCTTCAGGAGTTGTGGATGCTTCATCACGGGAGGTTTTTAAGAAGAGTCTAGACACCACTTGTCTGAAATGGTATAGGGTCTCCTGCTTGAGCAGGGGGTTGGACTAGAAGACTTCCAAGGTCCCTTCCAGTTCTATTCTGATTGATTGATTGATTTAATGATACCTAAAATTTTGCAGTCCAGATAGTGGTAGGTGAAAGGAACACTTGATTAAATAAAAATGCTCAAAAAATATAGACTTAGAAAAGTTAATGAGTAAGCTGAATCCTTCGGCAACAATGCTGAATGGCACAAAAATGTGTTATCTGAAAGGCCAGGATGGCTTCATAGTTACAGTTACTATATTTTGTTCACTAACTTTTCTCAGAAAATTGCATCTCTCTCTCCCCCATCAGGAAAGAAAAGCAACAGGAAAAAAATGCAAGTATTCCTTAATTCCATGAGGAAGGATATTTTTTACTGCTATGAGTTTAGTGTTCTATTCATCTAAATGAATGTCAGAGCCTGACTGGATACTGATTTCAGTGGTCTAAATATTGTTATAAAACTATGTTTTGGGTAGGGTAGCTTTTGCAAAATGAGTGGTGTCTCGTGCATTCTCTTCTAAGGGCTATCATTCTGCAATCTATATTTAGGCACATGGTTCCAGTGGATTTTGCATATAGCAAAACCAAACTGTTCTACATGAATTGCAATGGACAATTTTGCAACCCTTACCATGGCATTGTTTACATCCTATTTGAGGTGACCTACAATTTTCTCCTTAATTGTACATAATTAACATTGTCAAAAGATTGAGACACCAAGTGGCAAAACTCTTTGGCTAGCTGTCTATCTTAATGCTTCATGATACGAATCAGGCAGGGAAATGCTATGAAAGATGCCCTGGAATGAGGATAGGTATGGTCCTACCTTTCCCTCTGCTTTCAGAGCCAGAGGATTTCATATTAAGCTGTTCCTAATTGTTTTGGGGTAATTTTACTGGCAGAGAAGGGGAAATTGTTAATCTGTTTTTCTGAATGCACAAGAACTTTGCTGGCTCTAGGCCTTGTATCTAGGGAACTTTTATTGTTCCTCTCCAGCACCAAAATGTCTGTCTGTTGAAGTACAAAAATTAGGAACCAAATATGTGAGCTTTAATGCTGTTTTTCCTCTATCAAATCTTCTTTTAAGTGGTTTAAACAATTTGATTGCTCATGCTGATTGCTTATAAATATTTCCTGATGAAGTACTATGCTTCTCTAGAAGTCTCCCAAAAGAGAACACCAATCAGTTCGTTGTCTTCAGTTGACCAGAAAAAAAGTGTATGTCTTTCTTCCACATATTGGAAGGTAGCATTTCACTTGATTCAAATATGAATGCTTTAAAAAAATTCCAGTCAAAGCAATTATTTTCCAGTTCCATTCATGAGTGTTCATAACTCTGATTAAAAATAGTGGGATTTCAAGTGGCTTATCTTTGGTTTATTAAAAATCATTACTTCAAGAATTCTTGAACTTTATGAAACTGCAACTCCCTAAATCTGTGATCCCCCCTGATAAAACTGACTTTTTCATTAAAGTTACAGATAGACAACAAATAAATATGTCCCTCGTCAACTTTACAAAATAGACCAGATTAAGAAATCAAGGTCATATAGGTTAGGACTACAGAATCTTGCAAGTGTTTATGTGCTTTCTCCTCCCACACTTTTTCATTGTATGAACTAAGGAGAGGCTTGTCTCAGATTTTTTCCCCTCAGGTTAGTTTCTTAGCCCTAGCTCATGCCCTGCTTATCTGACTATTGCCATTAGTAGCAGATCTTCTTCCTGTCCTTCAAGGTCATCCTCTATTCCCTCTAAACCTCTTGATCTTTTTTTACTGATATTGCTTTTTATAGCAGTAACCATAGAGAATATCGATTCACACAAATTACCCAGATAGGATGTTATGACCGTTTACTGATTCTGCCAAAGTTTGGTCATCTTACCATCCAATCAAAGCATTTCCATTTGAAAGGCTAGAAATATGAAAAATGTATAAAAATATTGAACATTTGCTATGTTAGAGACACCCCCCCCCCTCAAATATTACTAAGAGAAACAAACTAAAGTTCTAGAAGATAAATTATAATATTAAAAATTGCAATGTTATTAGTTATTCGTAAAAGCCTGGTTCCTCTGTTGGGAGAAGCAGCAAATGGCAGATTGATTCTTCAGCTTAGTAATACAGTATTCAAAATCTGAGTTTGACTATTGTGCCCAAAGCATTATTATTATTATTTTTTTAAAAAGTGACTATCCTCTTTAAGTCTTCTTGTGATTCCCACTGAGATCATAACCTCTAGTTTAAGAACTCCTTCATTACAATGGAATTTCTGATTCATTAATACCAATATAACACACACACTTCCCATGTATATCCATCATTATAGTATGAAGTATATAAGCTTCATAGAGGGTTATCTTTTAATATAAGTATACATATTTTCACAGTTGTGAGGAGAACAGCTGTAAATCAGAGGGAAGTAAAAGGAAAAAGAAAGTTCAGGCTGTGTTAATTGAATTATTATCCATGACCATTTACAAAGATTTTGTATCAGTAAGCAGATTAACAAATGTAGTATAATGCAAACCTTTGTCCACCTTCAGCCACCAGCTGCTACACAATCCAGGAGATTAGCTGCCACATTCTTTGCAGCATGTATAGAATACAGCAATTGTAAGGCTTAATAGATGTATTTGCTTTCAAGAGGATCTGAAGTAGCCTGCTCTTGCTTTCTCTTTCCCTAAAAGTTCTTGAATGATGTTTTCCTTGTCTAGGCAGTGAGTTCTTCTGGAATGTCTCAGTTTCTATATTGAAACGTAAGATTTATTGCTCTGGGACATATGGCAGTAGCATTGCAGACCAAGTAAGTGGGAGAATCCTATTGCTTTCAAATCTGCAGTCTTGTCAGTCTCACTAGGCTTCATCACCAATATAGGTCAGTTTTTCTTTTGGGCAAATCTTCCATTTTATCATGCAGCCAAACTCTTCTGAAAGAGTTTCACTTTCAGTGTGCAGCCAGTTAAGAGCAGATGCTTTGAGTTCAGTAAAGGCTATTTTAAACATCAGCAGTTTTAGTTTCAGAAAGAAAACCCAGAGTGACAGCAAAATAAATCAAGAGATCGCTTTTAAATCAAGACTTAGTGGGCAGGTGCTGCTTCTAGTAATGCTAGAAATTGATTAGACTTTGATAACAATAAAACATTAGTGTTTTAGAATGGCTCCTTAGTCCTGAAACATAATTTGTTTTTGAAAGAAAGGATCTTTTTTGGACAGTTCCCACATTGATTTACATGAGAAACCAGCTCATGGATCATAGTTCATCAACCATTGAGTTGATGGAAATAACATAATATCATTTCATCCCTTATCTAAATCTGTCTATTGAGGATACATGAATACTTTGCTTTCTGAATTTATTCTTTGAACTCTGACCTTTTTAAGGAATTCTCATACAGTACAGTTAACATATTTATTATTAGCTTGTTAGCATTATTACTAATCGTTCAATAATTGAATCTACATTCAAATTGGGATGGCCACACTATTAAGCACTCTGCGGTGAGAATTTCAGGTGTAGAATGCTAGGAAGAAGCAGCAATATATTAAATCAAGGGGATATGTCCATACCATCAGGTTTTCTAAGCACACACTGCTGCCCCAGATGTAGGGATGAGTTTATTTATTATTTATTTATCATATAAATTTATATGCTGCTCATCTCACTGTTGAAGCAATTCTGGGTGACCTATGAAATGAAAAGCATCTCATTACCAACAATTTATGGATAATTGGACATCAACAGTTCAATATTCTCTTCTATTGCCAGTTCAACTCAACATGGGACATTGATCTTCAACTACCAATATAGTTAGTTTAGCATTAGGAAGAGGGGAAGGTACTGAATAGTTCTTCACCTGTCTTAGGATGGTCCTGATTGTGGAGAAAGTTAGAAGCAAATAATAAGCCCTTTTATGCCCATTAATTTGTCCTGGAAGGTGCTTTTTTCAGAAATACTTGAAATGTCCCAATTGATCTAATCCCTTTCAACAATTTGAAGTACCTGCCTCAGGTATCCTAACATTAGATATGAGAAGACAGAGATATGTTCAAAATAATTTTCCAAATTTAATTGGATCCATATGCTCCCATCCCTTTTGACATCACAATAACCAATGTCATGTAGTATGACTTTTCTTCTGCAAGATACTCTGCTAAGCCCGGATGGCGCTTTTAAACTCTAGAGGAAAACAACTGGGAAACCTTCAGGTCACCTAGAAATTAGAACTGTAAACATTACAGCTCCTCAAAAAAAAAAAAAAAGGATCTTCTTTGTTTTTTATCAATCCATCATTGATTCCTCTTTACAGAGAGGAAAAGTTCAATGGAGATAGAATGGGCCATTTTTTGTTTCTCTAGCAATTTGCATATTTTAAAAGATGAACATTCTCTTGAATTTGTATTTTCTGCAACATAACCTTCAGGATGAAAAAAAAAAGAGTCCTGTGAATACCTGCTCATTAATGCAAAAGGTGCAGTCAGTTGTTTATCACATGGGAATTCTTCAAGATTGGATTTGTCAAGTGTTTCTGCTCAGGCAAAGGCCCACTTAACCATGCTGACACTGAAAGAACACTGATTTTTCCATCACCAGCCATTTATGATGCACATTGGGGGAAAGGAGAAAGCACTTTTCGTGTCATACATACATCAGAGAAAAATGATCCTCTGAGTGAGCTAATAAAAGCTATTAAAATTTAATTTAAAAAGAGGTACTTAAGGTAATTGTAATTTTGAGTTTACCAATATATGCCGGAGAAATGTGATAGAGGAGCAGTTCAAAGTTATAGAGAGATGTAATTGTCTGCCTACGTGCTGTCTGGACACTCAAAGAACTTGAAGTGCTTTGCTTTGGACAAAGGAAGGGAAACATTTACTTATGCAGTTCCTTAATCCACTAGCAAGATGCGTTGAATTTAATTTTTGTACACTCTGTTTTTCAACACTCTATGGTCTGTTTCTAATTGTACGCTCTGCTTTGTGCTACTTGAAATAAAAGGCTCAATAAATTACAGATTAATCATATAATTAGTAATATTTAGTCAATTAATCAATTACAATGACTATCTAGTTAGAAGAACCCAGTTTCTTTGCTTTGCTTGTCCTGTACTTCAAATAACATTCCTATTATATTTTGTCCTTTGATAGATATATCTCCTCAGCATTTTTTTTCATTATCTGAATTTGTCAGCGACTTGGTAATGAACCTCATGTTTGCATATACTTGATCGTCTAAAGCATTAAAAAGATTTAATACTCAAACTCTACAAACAAACATGTTATCCCATACTCACCAAATACATTGCTAGTATTAAAATATCAGCAATGAGTTTGTTTCCTCCCCCTCTGAATGGCTTACTGTCTATCATTTTCTTATGGAGCCAAACATCAAAAATTCTTGATTCTTCTTCAGCAGCTTCCTAGATTCATCATTCTTAATTAACTTACAGGACTTTGTTGATTTAATATTATCTTCTAGATTGTCACCATGTCCATGTCTTGTTATAATGTAATGAAAACATGATATAAAACTGTATTTAGTTTACTCCCATATTCTAACATGAGACTTTAACTCAAAGCTGATTTAGGAATACCAGACATTCTTCCCTTATTAGGCAGTTTGGTTTGTGCCTCAATATCAAGAGGACAGAGTGTTTGCAATAGTGGCGAATATCTGTAGCTTGTGTGTAGGATAAAGGTGAAGGTTTGTTCTCCAAGCTTGTGGGTTGGTTTCCGGCTAGGTAACATCTTCAGCAGATTTTAGGGGAAGTCTATGTCCTGGCCCTGTGCTGCAGGGCCAGGACACACTGCAGCACCACAACACTAAGGAAAGCAAAAGAGAAATAGCTGCTTGGTGTCTTTCTCCATAACAGCTATCAAAAAAACTTCATATTCCAACACACAGCACCCAAACCACAACACACCACACAGCCGACCACCACACAAAAACTAACCCTACCACACACAAAAGGGATGCCAAAAATGAAAGCCAGAATTCTCCAACCCCTAGGAATAGCAATAGCCCACAAACCCACAGCCACATTACACCACAAATTATCCAGAACCAAAGACAAGATACAGAAGGACGAAAGAAACAAGGTAATCTACAAAATCAACTGTAACGATTGCAACCAATTCTACATGGGACAAACATCATGTCAGTTAAAAACCAGGATCCATGAACACCGTCTGGCAGTCAAATGTCGCAATCTCAAATCCTTAATCTCTTCCCACACCAACACCAAACAACACCAGTTCGATTGGAGCAACATTAAAATCATTGGCCACGCTACCACCCGCCATGCTCATGAGTTCATCGAAGCCTGGCACTGCACAAGCCATTCCATCAACAGACACATCGACTTACAATCAGCCTACGAACCCCTCAGAATCCAAATCAACCACACAGCCAACCAGAGACAGCACGCAAGCCCCTCCCCCCACCAGCAGTTCACCTTCCAAGGAGCCTGACCTGATGTAACCTCCCTATTACAAGACCCATCACAAGCCTCTCACTGATTACTCACATCTGATCCATCACAAGACCCTCATTTGACACACCCACACCTGAAGCCCTTATAAACAGAAGAGCAGACACAGACATCCCCTAAATTTCTCTGAAGATGTTACCTAACCTGGTAACGAAATGTTCAGAAACCAACCCACAAGCTTGGAGAATGAACCTTCACCCTCAGGACAGAGTATCTATAGACTATCATGAGCACTTCCACCATCCAGCTCAGTGGTAAATATCTAATGAGGATATACTCCTCTGTTACTTAGGATCCCATCTGCAAAGCAATGGCAGGAGTGCTTGCAAGGGTCGATGCAATGGAAAGAGTTCAGTGGAAAAGCCTGTGATAGGGTAATGCCGATGCACCTAAAATTGAAAGAGTATAAAATGATGGTCCACCCAGCAGCACTGTGTGGTACTCAGTGCTGTGCAACCACCAAAATTGCTGAATGCCCTTTTGAGGCATAGACACGTGCACACTCTTTTGGTTATTGGATGTTTTCTTTCTAGAAAACAAAGATTCTCTCCAGCAGCACCAATAACAGAGAATATGAGCAAAAATGCCTATAGTGGAATGGCACCATTTCATGAGCAGCATCCCACACCATTGCCTATACTGTCTATCACTTTAAGATCAATGGCAAATGCTTATGTAGAAGACCAAAGGTAGCAGGTCACAATTAATGCAGACAAGCATTTGCTACATTTTCATTGATCGAAAAAGTGGACAACAAAGTAGAAATATTAATAATCATAAAATGAAATCATCCTTCCTCCTCTGAAGAAAAGTAAAGAGAAACCCAGAATCAGGGCTGGTCAAAGTCTTCTAGGAAAGTTGTTGTTGTTGTTAGTTGCGAAGTCGTGTCCGACCCATCGCGACCCCATGGACAACGTTCCTCCAGGCCTTCCTGTCCTCTACCATCTTCTGGAGTCCATTTAAGCTCACGCCTACTGCTTCAGTGACTCCATCCAGCCACCTCATTCGCTGTCGTCCCCTTCTTCTATTGCCCTCAATCTTTCCCAGCATTAGGCTCTTCTCCAGTGAGTCCTTCCTTCTCATTAGGTGGCCAAAGTACTTGAGTTTCAATTTCAGGATCTGGCCTTCTAAAGAGCAGTCAGGGTTGATCTCCTCTAGGACTGACCGGTTTGATCGCCTTGCAATCCAAGGGACTCGCAGGAGTCTTCTCCAGCAACATAGTTCAAAGGCCTCAATTCTTTGGCGCTCAGCCTTTCTTATGGTCCAACTTTCACAGCCATACATTGCAACTGGGAAAACCATGGCCTTGACTATATGTACTTTTGTTGGCAGGGTGATGTCTCTGCTTTTTAGTATGCTGTCTAAATTTGCCATAGCTTTCCTCCCCAGGAGCAAGCGTCTTTTAATTTCTTGGCTGCAGTCCCCATCTGTGGTGATCTTAGATCCCAGGAAGATAAAATCTGTCACTACCTCCATTTCT
>JALGBA010000684.1:0-22911 GCA_023970755.1 Azemiops feae
CCCCCCCCCCCACAGCCCCGGAGAAGCGCTGATCAGCCGGAAAGCGGGGCTGATCCTGGGGCTTTCCCTGAGCCCCCTCCACAGCCCCGGAGAAGCGCTGATCCTGGCGCTTTCCCTGAGCCCACCCCACAGCCCCGGAGTAGCTCTGATCAGCCGGAAAGCGGGGTTGATCCTGGCGCTTTCCCTGAGCCCCCCCCCACAGCCCCGGAGAAGCGCTGATCAGCCGGAAAGCGGGGCTGATCCTGGTGCTTCCCCTGAGCCCCCCCCCCAGCCCCGGAGAAGCTCTGATCAGCCAGAAAGCGGGGCTGATCCTGGCGCTTTCCCTGAGTCCCCCCCCCCAGCCCCGGAGAAGCGCTGATCAGCCGGAAAGCAGGCTGATCCTGGCGCTTTCCCTGAGCCCCCCCCACAGCCCCGGTTGAAAAGCCATGCCTTATATGACGTCCGGGAAGAAAACTTTTTTGATCAGTATGAATAAAATTCTCTAAAATTTTCTTTAGTCTGTCTGCCATAATTGTCATAAAGATTTTATTATCCGAATTTAGTAGGGATATCGGCCTATAATTTTTAATATAAGTCAAATCAGAATTTTCTGGCGTACCACCAGCCATGTGCTCACGTACCACTGGTGGTACGCGTACCACGGGTTGAAAAGCCATGGTCTAGGGAGTTTCAGCTTTACGGTGACCGGATTGATGACTTTTACGATAGGGAAAGGCCCTAGGAATTTCGGTTCTAACTTCTTGCTAGGTAATTTGAGGCGTAAATATTTGGTTGACAGATAGACCTTTTCCCCAACTTGGAACGTTCTTTGGGGAGCCCTCTTTTTGTCATCTTGCTTTTTATAGGTTTCAAAAGTCTTTTGTGTTTTTGTGTTTCTCCAAACTTCCTCCTATCCCCTCACCCATTGGTCAAGTGTCTGGGAAGCGGTTGGCACTTGGAGATATTCAGGTATTGGACCGAACTCTTTGCCTGTGGCTACTCTGAAAGGTGTGTAGCCACTACTGGTGTGCACAGAATTGTTGTACGCCACCTCTGCAAAAGGAAGGAGGTCAGTCCAGTTAGTCTGTTGATAGGATACGTAGCATCTGAGATATTGCTCCACCATTTTGTTGGCGGCTTCTGCAGCTCCATTGGTGGCCAGGTGAAAAGCAGATGATAAGCCTTGAGATGATCCAATTAATTTAAGAAAACTCCTCCAAAACTTTGCTGCGAACTGCACGCCCCTGTCTGAGATTATTCGCTTAGGGGCACCGTGCAGTCGGTAGATATGTTTCAAGAACAATTTAGTCAGTCTTTGGGCAGATGGGAGTCCTTTGCAGGCAATGAAATGAGCCTGCTTCAAAAACAAGTCTATTACAGTCCAGATGACAGTATTTCCTTTACTTTCAGGTAAGTCTACGATAAAGTCCATAGCTATTTCTTCCCAGGGTTGGGAAGGGTCTGCCACCGGCTGCAGTAACCCAGGGGTTTTCCCCAGGATTCTTTTCATTTTGGCACATACAGTACAACTCTTCACATAATTTTCCACATCCCGTTTCAGTCCCGGCCACCAGAATTGCCGGCGGGTGAGATGTAAAGTTTTTAGGTATCCAAAGTGTCTAGCCTGTTTAACATCATGGCTATGTTTGAGAGCATTTAGACGGAGGGATTTGGGTAAATACAGTTTCCCTCCCTTGTAAGCCAAACCATCTCGGCACGTCAAGGAGGTTTGATTATCTTTGAACCATTGATCGGTGAGGAGCTCTCATTTTAATTTCTTTGCTCCAGGGTCATCCGGGTTGGGGACCCTGCGAGGTGTGATTTGTGCAACAGGCTATGGATTAGAGATAATCACCTCATTAACTTCTTCACGTTTGCTTTTGTATTGGGGCAATCTAGATAGCGCATCAGCTAGGAAGTTTTTTCCCCCTGGGATGTACTTTAAAGTAAAATTGAAGCGTTTAAAGTACTGTGCCCACCGTACTTGCTTTGGGGACAATTTGCGGGGAGTTTTCAGTGCCTCTAGGTTTTTGTGTTCTGTCCATACTTCAAATGGCACCTTGCTCCCCTCTAGGTAGTGTCGCCAGTTTAACAACCCCCATCTAATTGCGAAGGCCTCTTTTTCCCATATTGCCCATCACCGTTCACTTTCCGTAAATTTTTTTGAGGTGTAGGTGCAGGGTTGCAGGATTCCATCCTTGTTCTTTTGAAGTAATACAGCTCCAACGGCCACATCACTGGCATCGGCTTGTATTACAGGCTTGTATTCCCCTGGACAGGGGTGCTTTAGAACTGGTTCAGCGGCAAATAGTCTTTTTAAATTCTCAAAAGCTGTTTGACAGTTCATAGTCCATGCTAGTGGTTGGCCAGGTCGCGGCTTCACTCCTTTCTTCCCTGTTTTGAGTAAGTCTGTAAGGGGTAGGGCAATCTTGGCAAAAGAAGGGATGAATTGACGGTAGAAGTTGGCAAACCCTAGAAAGCTCTGGAGCTGTTTGCGGGTTCTTGGGGGTTGCCACTCAATTATAGCTTTCACCTTAGCTGGATCCATCTCAATGCCCTCGTTGGAAATTCTGTAGCCGAGGTAATCTAATTGGGTCTGATGAAATTCACATTTTGACAATTTGGCATAAAGCTTGGCATTCAGTAGTTTCTTTAATACTTCTCTCACCAGCTTTACGTGATCAGTCATATTCGTTCTGTATATAAGGATTTTGTCAAGGTACACCAGGACCCCTTTGTACAGGTGATCATGTAGGACCTCATTAATCAGCTGCATGAATACAGCTGGGGGCCCCTGTAGTCCAAATGGCATGATCTTGAATTGATAGCTCCCCATGGGGCAGTTGAAGGCAGTCTTCCACTCGTCTCCCTCCTTTATTCTCACTCGGTAATATGCCTCTCTCAGGTCTAATTTTGTGAAAACACTCCCCTTAGCCAGATGAGTTAATAAGTCCTGTAGGAGGGGGAGGGAGTACTTGTTGTGCACACTTACAGCGTTAAGACCCTTATAGTCTACACAGAGATGAAGAGACCCATCTTTTTTCTCTTTAAATAATACAGGGGCTCCCACAGTAGATTTGGCCCTTTCAATGAACCCCCTCTTTAGGTTCTTATTCACGTATTGCTGCATCTCTTCCATTTCGAGGGGGGACATAGCGTACATTCTCGGGCGTGGGAGCTTGGCGCCTGGCACCAATTCAATGGAACAGTCATTGGGTCTGTGAGGGGGTAGGACATCGCATTCATTCTCACTGAATACCTCCGCTAAGTCCCGGTATTCATTGGGGATGAGTGAATCGTCTGGTGACGGTGAGGCAGTTATAAGTGCTCGCTCATTAGGTGGCCTAAAGTGTTCCGCAATGTCGAATCGGGGGGGAGGGTTTGGCCCTATTGGTAACCTCACAGTTCTCATCCCTTTCTCCCACCAGATAAATGGCTTCCATTTGTCTAACCAGGCTAATCCTAGGATCACAGCCTCAGTTAGTTTTGGAGCCACTAGGAAACATATGAACTCCCAGTGCTCACCTATTTCTAGGCATAGAGGCTCAGTTAGTTGCGTGACAAAAGTTCCTCCCATCAGGGAGCCATTGGCTTGCTCAAACCTCATTGGCTGGGAGAGCGATTTTGCTCGTATTCCCAATTTCATGACAAAGGGCAAGGTAATGATACATCGGGAGCATCTAGAATCTACTAGCACTTTTAAGTCTGTCTGTGTTCCTGACTTAGGGCTGATTAGCCTTGCAGCCAGTTTGAAAGGAGGGACAAGTCGACTCACCATTGGGTCGTTCTCTCCTTCGTCATCACTGTCAAAAAAGGGTAGAGTGACGGCGGGTCCAGACTCAGCTCTGGCGTCCTCCTGTGTAGGGGAGGTAGCTTGGGCAACCAGTTGCTGTGTGATCCCGCTGGATTTTTCTCTCGATGGCTGTTGGCTAGGTCTTTTCCTCACTGCAGGTGCCGGTTTATTCTGCTCTCGGGGGTAGAGGACCGGGCAGTTTGATGCTCGATGTCCCTGTTGTCCACACCAGAAGCATGTGATTGGTGGACCTGCTGGTGGTCTGGGCCTTTCAGTGGTCATAGCCGTTGGGGATTTTTGGGGGGCGGTTGTCGTCTGGATTGCTCAGGGCTTATCTCGGGTTCAGGTGGGGGAGGCTTCTTATAGCGGGTGAGTTGAATGTCCAGCTTCACTGCTTTCTGGTACCACTCATGTAGCTGATCAGGTACTGCTCGAATGAGGCAGGCCTGGGAGAGGTGGTCATCTAACCCCTCAATGAAAAGATGGATTAGGGATTGTTCCAGCCACCCCTCTATTTGACCAGCTATCTTGCGGAATTCATGCACATACTCTAGAGCAGGTCTACCGGCTTGTTTTATTTTGTGGATTTGTCCTCCTGCTCTAAGGCTGGTAGAAGGGTCCTCAAATCTCTCTCTGAGCCCCAGGAGGAAGAGGTGGGGATTGCCTAATTCGTTGGCTTGCTCATTGTATAGATTGTTTAGCCATTTGGATGCCTCTCCCTCTAGGTTGGACGCAATCACATCGACCATCGCACCTGGGTCTGGGTAGAGGTGGGCCCAGCGATTTAAATGAGAACGTACTTTGATTGAGGAAAAAAATTAGCTTCTCTGAGTCCCCATCGAAAGTTGCTCTGAGACGTGGGCCAATCATAGGCTGTTGTGGGGCCCACTGGGGTTGTTGCTGCTGGGCCCAGCCTTGTTGCTGTTGCATGCCCAAGGGTTGCACGTTCGGGGCTGGCTGCTGCAGGGGTGACGCTCTCAGTTGTGGTTGGTCCCAGCCTTGTTGCTGTTGCATGCCCAAGGGTTGCACATTCGGGGCTGGCTGCTGCAGGGGTGGCGCTCTCAGTTGTGGTTGGCCCCAGCCTTGTTGCTGTTGCATGCCCAAGCACGTTCGGGGCTGGCTGCTGCAGGGGTGGCTGCTCTCAGTTGTGGTTGGCCCCAGCCTTGTTGCTGTTGCATGCCCAAGAGGTTGCATGTTCGGGGCTGGCTGCTGCAGGGGTGGCTCTCTCAGTTGTGGTTGGCCCCAGCCTTGTTGCTGTTGCATGCCCAAGGGTTGCACGTTCGGGGCTGGTTGCTGCAGGGATGGCTCTCTCAGTTGTGATTGGCCCCAGCCTTGTTGCTGTTGCATGGACAAGGGTTGCTGAATAGGTGAGGGTGGTTGCTGCCTTCTCTGGTATTGGCCTGTGGGTGATGGCGCCCTCTGCTGCCCTTGCACTATCCCAAGCTGCTGTAAGACCTCCATTAGCTGACGCATGCTCAGAGGCTTTTCATCTCCCATCTGAGGGGGCCAAACTCCCCATTGAGGCCCCTGGGCTGGGTTTCCCTCTCTCTGCGGGGCTGGAGGCCCTGGCAAGGGGTTCCAGGGATCAGAAAACTGGTTGATCTGCAAGGGAAGGGCTGGGGGCCTCTCTCAGCAGGGACTGTTCCACACCCCTTACTTCTAATGCTTCAAATCTCTCTGCTAAATTCTCCACAGACTCACTATGAGTTGTAAATTGACATCTCCACTCACCCGAGTCTTCAGCTGCCGAAGGCTTGGCAGTTTTCCACTGGCGTGGGGGATGTAATCTGTGAAGATCTCTTTGTTGTGGTTCTAACTCCTCCGTCTTGGAAGTCTTTGAAGATGGAGAAGCTGTTACGAAATCTCCGGATTCCACACTTGTCTTGTCCCAGTCTGAAGACCAAATCAGCTCTTTTAATCTTTTTGGCTTTGCTCCCAGCTGGGGGACTTGTGAGGGTTCTCTCTCAACAGGTTCGCATGCTGTGGCTCCCATCTCTGAGGGACTTACAGCTGCAGGAAAGCTAGTCTCCGGTAATTCCTCTCCTTCCATGACGTTCCTTTATTTTTGGAATAGTGACTAGGAATTCAGATCCCTAAACGTCTAAAAAGTTTGTTGGTTTTTGGCTTGATGTTATGTTCCGAAGTGAAGATGCAATTCAAGGAATTCGGAGGCATTTTTACCTAGAAAACTCTTTATTTATGCAACATTGCTTCAGTACGAATAAAGTGAAGCCAAAAACTAAACCCTCCTACTTCTTCCCAGTGTCTAAGCATATTCTCCTCCCTCATGTAACAAGTCATTAATCACATTCCCCAATTAGTTTAAAGTGTGAGCTTTCCCTCCCGCCATATCTTTATCTTCTCACATTTCATCCTTTGAAGACGCTCTGCTGAAATATTGTTATGGCTAAATAGTTCTCAGCACATTCTTTCACTCCCTCCCCCCCCATACTATCTAATAGTGGTTCTTAAAGTAATACACAGGTTAAATAGTGAATGTCTGTATCCATATATATTGTCAAGCATAACATTCGATGTTAGCAGCCTTGACATCTGGTTTATTTGGATCAATTGTTCATCTTATCTGGATGAGGCTCCCTGATGTGTCCACCTTTGCCTAGAAGGGAGAACTGGGGAGGGGGCTGAGTGGGGGGCATCTGAAGGAATGGGCAGGTCCCTCCTTATGGTGAGGAACAGATGACAGCCCATATCTCAGGTTCTATTCTCTGTGCCTGGCTTACCAGGTCCTTGGTGGCTCTGGGTTCAGTCTGTCTCAGAGAAGAGCAACAAAGAGGATTAGGGGACTGGAGGCTAAAACATACGAAGAATGGTTACAGGAACCGGACATGGCTCGTCTAGTGAAGAGAAGGACCAGGGGAGACTTCCAATATTTGAGGGGCTGTCACAGAGAGGAGGGGGTCAACCTATTTTCCAAAGCACCTGAAGGACAGACAAGGAATAACAGATTTAAACTGATCAAGGAGAGATTCAACCTAGAAACAAGGAGAACTTTTCTGACAGTGAGAACAATCCATCAATGGAACAGTTTGCCTTCAGATGTTGTGGGAGCTTGGGGGGAGCAGCTGTCAAGAGGGAAAGCTGTGCAGAACGGCTCTCTGTCCATGAGAGTCGAATACACAGCTTTTTCCATCCGATCGGCGGATTCTTTGGAGTCCCAGATTCCTTGGAGGGGAATCGGAAGAAAGAGGTGCCCTGCAGAGCAGCTCTCAGCAGCAGTTGAGAGTGCGGATGGTAGGAAAGCCTCGGAGAAGTTGAACGGGGGAAGAAAGGCGGCCCATAATGGTGGCTGTGAAAAAACAACAACAGGCAGCTGGACAACATTAGCAGTGGACTAGCGGGACAACAGAGAGACGGACCTGGGCTAAAGTGATCCTGGCGACCCTCTGTGAGTGACCCGGGGTGAAGATCTCCTCGGGGGATTGCAAAGAGGGAAGAGTCAGAAGGAGGCCCAAGAAAGGAGGAAATTTTCTCCGTAGTAAAGTGGCGAACAGCAAGTGGGGGCAAAAAAAAAAAAGAGAGAATGAGACCATTTCAACGCGATAGATTTTCACTGGTGGCGTGAGGGAAAAGAGGAAGAGGAAACTTACCATTACTGTTGATTTCAGTAGACAATTTAGTTTGGGAGTAAAAGTGCTGACTAACCGGAGAACGCAGGCATTTTGGAGCAAGACTGACTGCTAACTAGGATAATAGGGAGTAAGAGACACCTACTGGCCGAGGGAAAAACTGGAGACAATTTAAGTAAGGAAAGGAAATTTAAAGAGAAACAAGACCTTTTTTGGATGGCCTGCCAATAACTGACTTATAAATCGAGGAAACTCAAGGAGTAAATTTGGATGTGAAAAAGTCGTAGTGGAACTTTTTTCAAGAGGAAATCATCTCTCTAATTATTATTGTTCTTTCTATGCAATCTTTGGATTACTATCTTATTAACTCCACCACCTACTGCATTGATAGTTGAAGGGTGCTGGAGGAAACTAAGAGAAACATAAGGAAGTGGGGAAGTCAACTTAAAACAGTATTAAAAATGACAAGTATCCCCAATTTGACAAGAATTGGTGCAGGAAAGAGACAAGGAGCTCAAACTACAACAATGGAACTAAGTCCAGCAGGGCAAAGATCTATTGAAGGACTTTTACAGAGAGAGAGATCAAACTCATTTAAGGATTTACAACAGATGCTACAAACAATGCAGGAGGTTATGTTAAAGAACCATGAGGATTTGAAACGAGAGATAGGAGAAGTAAGGAATGACACGGGAGAAATGAAAGAAAAGATGAGATCGATGGATGATAAATTTGAATGCTTTCAGCAACAAATTCTAAAAAATGAACAAAAATTACAGGAGATGGAAGACAGAATGGGAAGGGAAGAAAAAAAAGTGGAGGAGATGGAAGAAAGATTAATTCAAGCCAATAGAGACCTCGAACAGACAATAATCCAATTGGAAATAGATAAGGCTACCCATTTTCCATGATTTCAGAATGTGAGGGAAGAGAAGAATGAGGACCTTCTGGAGATGATGGTGGAGCTATTGGCAGGAGCATTAGGAATTGGGAAGGAAGAAATGATTAATGGAATGGATGAAATCTATAGAATCCACACGAATTATGCACGTAGACATAATTTATCTAGAGAAGTGCATATCAGATTCGTTAAAAAATCAATCTGCGATGAGATTCTCCATAGGACCAGAGAAGATCCGCTAGAGTTACGAGGAAGACAGCTTGTGGTGCTCAAACAAGTCCCGAGGAGGGTAAGAGACTTAAGACGACCCTACCAAACATTTACAGCAAAACTAACAAGGAAAAACATAAATTTTCGGTGGTTGACTCCGGAAGGGATTATGGTATCTTGGGGAGAAAGAAGGTTGAGATTGGATACGGTGGACAAAGTAGAAGAGTTTTATAGAAAATTTTTTGGCAGTGAGGTTGAATTGGAGGACAGAGAAAGAAGGGAAGAAGGAGAACTAGGAGGACAGTCACCAAATAGGGGGGAATCCCAAATCAAGGGAAAAGAGAATGGGAAAGGAGAGAATGTGGATAACGGGAAAGACAATGACGATGGACGCAAGGAATATAAAGAAGTCAGACAAACGAGGGCAACAAACCCTAAGTATAAGCAGAGGTTTTCAAGAAGCACTAGCAATTTTATCATTAAATGTTAATGGGTTAAATTCTCCAGGGAAAAGGAAAAACTTCTTTAGTAAATTGTATAAGACAAATGTGGATATAATAGTGCTGCAAGAGACGCACATAAAAAAGCAGCATCAGTACCTATTAAAATGCTCTAAGTTAGGAAAGATGTTTATATCTTCATCGCAGCAGAAGAAAGGGGGAATTGTAATGTATGTAAAAGAGGGTATTTTGGCCAAACAGATGTATAAAGACGAAGAGGGTAGAATATTGATAATAGAATTAACTGTGGACGGGAAAAAACTGATGTTAGTTGGAATATACGCACCAAATGAGGGCCAAAAACTTTTTTATAAGAAACTGTATAACATGATTAGAGACTTAGAATGCGATAATCTGTGTATAATTGGGGATTTTAATGCGATTGTAGATAGAGAACTAGATTATAGAAATAACAGACGAAAGAAAGGTGTTGGAAGGATATTACCTAAGTCATTTTTTGAGATGGTGGAAGAATTAAGTATAAAGGATTGTTGGAGGGAAAGAAATGGGGATAAGAAACAATATACTTATTATTCAGCTAGACATCAATCTTGGTCTCGAATTGATATGGTTTGGGCATCGACAGATTTGAATTTGGGAATTGAGGAAATTAATATTGACATAAATTCATGGGAAGACCACAATCCCATTAAAATTAAATGGAAAGGGCAAAAAAAGACAAAGAGGTGGACCCTAAAAAGAGCAATCTTGAATCAAAATGAATTTAAATCAAAGATGGATGATCAAATGAGTTTGTTTTTTCAAAGTAATAAGAAAGAGGATATGAATAATCAGAACCTGTGGGACACGGCAAAAGCTTTTATGAGGGGCATCGCAATATCATACATGGCCAAAGACAACAAACAAAAAAGACAACAGCAAAAAAACTTAGAGGAACATCTCAGCAAACTGGAAAAAGAGCTGCAGAAAGAACCCATAAAACGGGTTGAATTGAATTGAATTGAATTGAAACAACAAATAAATACAATTAAACATAAATTAAATATCATTGAAAAGGAAAATATGGCACATCAAATTAAAAGCATTAAAGAAAATTTTTTTGAGAATGCAAATAAGCCGGGAAGATGGCTGGCTTATAGACTAAGAAAACGGAAAGAAAAGAACCAGATTAGTAAATTACATAATGAAGAAGGAGAGTTAATTTATCAAAATGAGGAAAAGAGGAAGGTAGCGTATGAGTTTTTTAAAAACCTTTACGAGGATAAGGAGAAGATAGAAGAAGGTATTCACGGACCCGGCCGGAGCGAAGGGGAAGCAGGATCAAAGCCAGATTCAAGAAGACAGAGGAAGGCTCACATGTCTCCACCCCAAAACCCCCAGCCAGCTTGCTGGCCTTTCCAACCGCCCTGGGGCTAGATCTGGCATTCACAGACCCGGCCGGAGCGAAGGGGAAGCAGGACCAAAGCCCTTCTTTCGGCCGCAAAGAATGTAGCCAGGCAGGATTCGCCTGGGGGTTGTGTCGGCTCTTCCACAGGGCTGGCTGCAGCAATGAATGAGCGCTTCCCTGCTCGCTGCTTTTCTCCGGCTGCGGCCGTGCGCAATGCACCAGAGGGAGTCTGGCAGCCGCGGCCCTTTCCCTGCCCCCGTGTGCTCCTCCGTTGCCTGCACTCTCCTCCCCCTGTGGAAGAACGGCGGCTGTGCTGGGCTCCCGGCTGCACCGAGTGCGAGCACAAAAGGAAAGTGAATCAGCAAAGGAACCAGCATCGAAGAAATGAAAACTGAGTGATGGAGGGAGGGAGGGAAGGACAATGAGAGGGAGGGATGGACAATGGAAGGGAGGGAGGGAAGGAGGAAGGGACAAAGAGGGAAGGAAGGAAGGAAGGAAGGAAGGAAGGAAGGAAGGAAGGAAGGAAGGAAGGAAGGAATGGACAATGGGAGAGAGGGAGGGAAGGAAGGCACCCACCCCAGTTCCACCCCCCTCCACCAGAGACCCAATGGATTCCCCCCCCCACATGCACCCTGCAACCTGAGGAGGGAGGGAAGGACAATGAGAGGGAGAGAGGGACAATGGAAGGGAGGGAGGGAAGGAGGAAGGGACAAAGAAGGAAGGAAGGAAGGAAGGAAGGAAGGGACAATGAGAGAGAGGGAGGGAAGGAAGGCACCCACCCCAGTCCCACCCCCTCCACCAGAGACCCATGGATTCCCCCCCCCACAGGCACCCTGCAACCTGAGGGAGGGAGGGATGGACAATGGAAGGGAGGGAAGGAAGGAGGAAGGGACAAAGAGGGAAGGAAGGAATGGACAATGGGAGAGAGGGAGGGAAGGAAGGCTCCCACCCCCTCCACCAGAGACCCATGGATTCCCTCCCCCCACAGGCACCCTGCAACCTGAGGGAGGGCGGGATGGACAATGGAAGGGAGGGAGGGAAGGAGGAAGGGACAAAGAGGGAAGGAAGGAAGGAAGGAAGGAAGGAAGGAAGGAAGGAAGGAAGGAAGGAAGGAACAATGAGAGAGAGGGAGGGAAGGAAGGCACCCACCCCAGTCCCACCCCCCTCCACCAGAGACCCATGGATTCCCCCCCCACAGGCACCCTGAAACCTAAGGGAGGGAGGGATGGACAATGAAAGGGAGGGAGGGAAGGAGGAAGGGACAAAGAAGGAGGGAAGGAAAGAAGGAATGAAGGAAGGAATGGACAATGGGAGAGAGGGAGGGAAGGAAGGCACCCACCCCAGTCCCACCCCCCTCCACCAGAGACCCATGGATTCCCTCCCCCACAGGCACCCTGAAACCTGAGGGAGGGAGGGATGGACAATGGAAGGGAAAGAGGGAGGGAAGGAGGAAGAGACAAAGAAGGAGGGAAGAAAGAAAGGAAAGAAGGAAGGAAGGGACAATGGGAGAGAGGGAGGGAAGGAGGGCACCCACCCCAGTTCCACCCCCCCTCCACCAGAAACCCATGGATTCCCCCCACACAGGCATCCTGCAACCTGAGTGATGAGCTGCCCCTCCCCGCCATTGACTTTGTCAAAAAGTTGCAAAAGATGATCACATGACCCTGGGACACTGTGAACGTCATAAGTATGAATCAGTTGCCAAGCATCCGAATGTAAATCACATGACCCTGGGGATGCTGCAACAGTCATAAGTGTGAAAAATGGTCATAAGTCACTTTTTTCAGTGCTATTGTAACTTCGAACAGTCACTAAGCAAATTGTTGTAAGTCGAGGACTACAACAATCATTTTTTTCCTTTTTTTGGGGGGGTGTCAAGTTTTTGACACCTTGCTGGGCGAGTGGTGGTACTCGGATGTTGCCTTATCCTAAAAGTGGTACAATGGATGAAAAGGTTGAAAATCCCTGCCCTAGACTTCTGGGTAAAATTCACCCTGTTTTCCACAGTAGCTTGTTAAAACCTTATCGGGGCTCCACTATAAGACCTCCCCCAAAGAAAGCACCTGGGCCCCTCGTAGTTGCAGGACAGACCCATTATGAAGTGAAACGTATTCTTGATTCCAGAATCTTTAAAGGCAAATTGCAGTACTTAGTACAATGGAAAGGATACCCGCTATCTGAAGCCACCTGGGTGAAATCAGGCGAGGTGGAAGCTGACAGACTCGTCAAAAGATTTCATGCAAAATATCCCAACAAACCAAAACCTGATCATTAACATATGCTTTTGTCTACATTACAGGATTGGTCATTTTTGTAACGGGGGCCGGATGTCAAGGCTGCTAACATCGAATGTTATGCTTGACAATATATATGGATGCAGACATTCACTATTAAACCTGTGTATTACTTTAAGAACCACTATTACATAGTATGGGGGGGAGGGAGTGAAAGAATGTGCTGAGAACTATTTAGCCATAACAATATTTCAGCAGAGCGTCTTCAAAGGATGAAATGTGAGAAGATAAAGATATGGCGGGAGGGAAAGCTCACACTTTTAACTAATTGGGGAATGTGATTAATGACTTGTTACATGAGGGAGGAGAATATGCTTAGACACTGTGGGAAGAAGTAGGAGGGTTTAGTTTTTGGCTTCACTTTATTCGTACTGAAGCAATGTTGCATAAATAAAGAGTTTTCTAGGTAAAAATGCCTCCGAATTCCTTGAATTGCATCTTCACTTCGGAACATAACACCAGGGACACAGGTGCCCCAAGAGCAGCTTCAAAGCACTTGGAGGTTTTTTAGGGAAGGGCTTCACCCCACAGCCTCAGAGATGGGAATGTCACACCCCACCAAGTGCATTCACACAACCAGAGGGGGGAGGAGCATCAGTTCTCCAAAAATCAGATGACTAGAAAACAGGTTGCACCATCTTGGCTGTGGGAACCGCCTCCACCTTTGTAAGCCGCCCAGAGTTACCCTGCCAGAAGATGGAAGGCCAATAAATTTGAAAAATAAATTAATACATCTCAGCTTCAGACCTTTCAGTCCATTCTTGATTTAATAAACTGTCAACGCTGCTAACATTAGATGTTCTTGCTCTGACAAAATATGCAAAGCTGTGTGGTATTTTTAGAGTTAACTCAGATGATGCTGGGAGGGGAGGAGAAAGAATGTATGTGGGTAATTATATTAGATAAAGTCCCGCACTGCAAATGGAAGAGAACCTTTGACCTTCAAACTGATAGGCGAACGTGATTTATGACAGCAAATTATGGGAGGGAATATGCTGGCAAAATATGTGCTTAGGGGAGGAGAATTTAGATCTTGGCGTCCCTCATTCATGCCGTGCCGACATTTTGTTATCATGAATAAAAGATAAACAATGCCTGGAAGTTCTTTGAAGTGGTTCATTAGTCGGAACCATGACATAAACCAGAAAGAAACTTCAAAATACAAAGAATCTTACATCAATACGTAAAGACAATGCCGAAAGTGTGAAGAAGAAAAAACTTCCACCAACTCTATGACCTTCTCCCTATTCAGCCAACAATGCAGCTCACAGGCTGTCACTTTTCTGCCTCTCATCCAAAAATTGATATTGCTTAGAAAAGAGGGGAAACAAAATTTCACTTCAGGCACAAGGAATTTTAAAATCAGGTGCAATTTATGATTAATATATGAAGTTCTGATATAAAAGAAAATCCCAAACAGGCCCCACTCCTCTTAACGTTAGGCAGAATCCAAGGGATCTGATTGCTTCCTTGGCGGTTAGAAGAGAGGCAACACAAGTGTTAAGTATCACCAACCTAGAGTGCCACCAAACTCCACTGCTCTGGGTGACCTTCCCCAGCAGTCTCTGGAGACAAGGAGAACACGTTGAAGGACAGAAGACATCAGTTCCCTTGTTACTGAGCTACCTTCCTCCAGCATCACTTTCTGGACATGTCCTGAAAAGAAGGACCACAACAACAACAGAACCCCCAGGAGTGTATCTGTGATTTTTCACTAACATGCTTTTCTCCAGTGTCTCCTCTGCACATGGAGCCCAGAAGAAGTTCAGGATCTCACTGTAATTATGACCACCTGGGTCTTTGAGATCTCTGTGCCTTTGATAGAGACATCAGTCTGAACCCATAAGCAAAGAATCTTGTATCAGAAAAGGATAAATTCCTTAGGTCAAGCTCTGAGGGAACACGTTTTGGGACAGGCTGGGGCTCTGCTCTTGATTATACCTCTCTCTCCTCCCAGATGAAGCTGAGTGTTTCTCTGTTTCTATCAGGAAAGTCTCTGGCATCTCCACCTTCTGAGAGTGCTTTGAATTCTTCCAATTGTTCTCTGCTGTTGGTGTTAGAAACAGGAAGAGGATTAATAAAGGCCTATGAATTATGGACCTGCTGCTTCTTGTTCTGATGCTGCTGGTGTCCCAGCCGGTCTCTGGGAAGCTTAGAACGAAATGCCTGCTGAGTTTGGAGCACCAGGATGAAAATAAACCATGGAGCTTTTACAGGCCAGGAGACCATCTCATTGGTATAGTCATCACTGGAAGTGAACTATTGAATATAATGCTGTCTTTCAACATGGCTCCTTTTGTTCCATCTCCATCGTAAGTCATTCAAGGTGATGGACTTGCATTCCCCCCATTTTCTAATTCTCACACTCTCCTTCTTTTCTTCTTCTTTCCACTTGCTTCTATATTACAGGACTTCTCTAATTTCCTGGATGATTTTGATTTCCTCTTTTTACTTAT
Source organism: Azemiops feae (assembly GCA_023970755.1). Taxonomy (NCBI): domain Eukaryota; kingdom Metazoa; phylum Chordata; class Lepidosauria; order Squamata; family Viperidae; genus Azemiops; species Azemiops feae. Next base: position 15,069 of record JALGBA010000684.1, read on the forward strand.
TTTGTAGAAGAGACTCAAATCCAGAGATGGGGTTAAAAAAACCCAAAGGCAATCCAGATTATTTTTCTCTCCCCGTTTACTCCTGAATTCATCACTTGAATTCATTTTATTTAAAGTAGTGATTGAAACACTTCTTGTTGCCTCTATTCAGCCCATTCTCCTATTTGTATAACTGATTATTGGTTTTGGATCAATATTGGCTTAAGACTCAGTAGGCTTGTGGAGACAAAAAGGAATAAATTCTTTAAAAAAATGTTGTTGCTTTTGATGATAATAACATGAACATTTTTTACAGTAAGGATTATGGTTTTTCATACACCCTACAATTAATTTTCACCTTTCAACTGGTCAACAAGAATCCCCAGCTCTTGCACAATCTCACACTTGGCTACAACCTCCATGACAACTATTTCAGCCCTTCACATACTTCAGATGCCTTGCTGGACATTCTCTCTACTGGAGAAGGGAATGTCCCCAACTATGGCTGTGGAAGGAAGGAGAACCTCCTGGCTCTTCTTGATTCAGCTGGCAGGGAAATCTCCATCCAGATATCAACATTAGCAGACACCTACAAAGTCCCCCAGGTTTGTGTGTGTTATTCTCTGTCTGGTAAAGTGAGCAGGATGGTGGTGGGTGAGCAATAGATCCAAGCATACCTTCTACATGGAATTCAAGAATTGCTTTTCTCCATATTAGCAAAGATATCAATTATATTTTTTCTATTATGTTTATGTTTAAATTCCTTGTAAAAGGCCTGAAAAGCAGTAAGGTCCCTGTAGAGGACTTTCTCCCGGCTATTCAAAAAATATCCCTAGTTGTGGGTGAACTATTGGCATGTTCATTTTCACATAGAAATAATACCTGAAATTCCAGTTGTACTCAAGTTGGCAATAGTAGTGTTCCTTTATACAAACAAAATGGAATAAATAGGACTCTAGCTATTACAGGTTAGTTAGACTAATGGATATTGTGGCTAAAATATATACCATGTTCCTCTTAAGTAAACTTGAGGTTGGGTAAAACAAACGTATATTCCTTGAAGAAGAACAAGAAGGTTTTAAGTAGAGGAAAAAGTTTCACACAGTTGTATAATAATTAATCAAATTAATAATCTAATACTGACAACAGATTTATTTTGAAATAGCTAAATACACAATATGTCAGTTGGGTAAACCACACTTTTCTGGCTTTGTAGATGTTACTGCAGCATTTGATACAGTAAATGGAGAAATATGATGGAGGAAATTTATTTCCCTTAAAATGGAGCTCAGACTGTTGGCCCTGATCCAAGCCCTTTCCACAAGCCCTTGTTTGAGAGGGAGGTTTGGGCTCAGTGGAGCCACGAGAAGAAGGATCGATACTTACCTAGGTGTAACATAAAAGAGTACATATTTGAACTCTTCTTATTCAGTCTAGATATTAATGACTTACCAGGACTAAGGAAGGATTCTCATGTACATGCCTAAAGTGCTAAACTGTTTATTTATTTAGCATATGGCAAAGGTATAAATAGCCAGGAGACTACATAGTGTTTGTTTCACAGCCCAGGAATGCTAGTCCATTCAGTTTGTGCTCATGAGCTCATCCAGGGTGCCCCACAGGGGGTGAACTGCCTCCGCACCAGAAAGATGAGAGGTCTCCTGTGGCATCATCCAGGCTTCTCTCACCACCGATGTTGCCTCACACTTGGGTGTCACATCTGAGCAAAGCCAGCACTGGCAGGCGCCCAATAGTCTGTTTGAAACACGGCACACTTCCCACCAAAGTGGTACCTATTTATCTACTAGCGTTGTCACAGGCCTTTGAACTGCTAGGTGGGCAGAAGCTGAGGCAAGCGACGGGAGCTCACCCCGCCATGCAGTGACAGAACTCGAACTGCTGGAACAGATTCAGTGTCTTTAAGCCACTGAGCCTCTTACTTGCTAAATACACCTTGGTTTAAACTGATAATGCAGTACTGTTATCCTATGGGTTAGATTGTGTAGACTCTTGAGAAAACATGGCTCCTACTGACATAATAATTCTCTGATTATTGATAAATGAAAGTCAAAAGTTGTGGTCTTTGGAAGACAAATGTAGCCAATATAGCAAGTAACATCTTTCCTTATCCAGCGTTACTTTTCTCTGAGACTGAATCTTGGATCTGCCATCATCAAAGGAGCCCACTAGAGCAAGGCCAGGATGGAATTTACTGCTTAAATTTTAAAAAACATAGCTATCCAGCTTTCTTCCCAATTCTTAGAGAAAAGAATGCCAAAATTACCCCCAAATCCTTATATTGGACTGAAGTTTGGGGCTTAAAATATGCCTCTACTGGAACAAACCCAATCAGTGGACCCGAGGAATATTTTGGAGATGGATAAAAGGACTTCAGTTGCTGACTCAGAGCAGGATTGGGAATTTATACAGTTTCATCTTTGTCTAAAATCGGGGAAAATACAGCCATGTGAAAAGGAAAGTCCATCCTCTTTTAGTTCGATGATTTTATGTATCAGGACATCTGATAAAAATCACTGGTCCTTAGCAGTTCTTAAAAGTAGGTAACTATAATCTCAGATGAACAACACACAACATAGTGCAAGGTGGCCAGGTCCTCTGGCTGCAAAACAAACCCAAATCCTCACCCCTCCATCACTGTGCTTGGCGGTTGGTGAGGCATGTTGGTGCTGATAGGATCTGTGTGGTTTTCGCCAGACGTGGTTCTGTGTGTTATGGCCAAACTTCTCCACTTTGGTCTCCTGTCCAAAGGAGAATGTTCCAGAAGTCTTGCGATTTATTCAGGTGCAACTTGGTAAACCTCAGCCGGGCTGCCATGTCCTTTTTTGAGAGAAGAGGCTTTCTCCTGGCAGCCCTTCCAAAGAAACCCTGCTTGTTCAGTCCTTTTCTAATTCTGCTGCCATGAACATTTAACATGCTCACTGAGGCCTGTAGAGTCTGAGGTGGAACTCTTGATTTTTTGCAGTATCTCTGAGCATTGGGTGAACTTGCTGGGATGTTCACTGCTGGGCAGATTGGGAACTGCCTTGAATGTTTTCCACTTGTGAATAATCTTCTTCGCTATAGAATCATGGACTTTAAATTGTTTTGAAATGGCCTTGTAACCCAGTCCAGATTGATAGGCAGCAACAATTGCTTCTCTAAGATCATTGCTGAAGTCTTTACCTTTTGGCATTGTGTTAACACACAACTCAATGCTGGAGACTGGCAAACTCCTGAAACTTTGGCTTTTATAGAGGCAGTCACACTTGCTGATGATCAATTAATCAAGGTCACTTGATCAGCAGCACCAGGCTACCTGTAAGGACCCACTCCAACCCACATCTTAAGAAAGCAGAACTCTTGGAAACAATCTCTTCCAACAGGAACTTTTATTAAGCGTAGTTGACAGCAGGCATAATAGACAGGATCTGAGGGATTCCTTTACAGATCAATGTTTTAAAGTGTCCCTCAGCAAACCCCACCCCACCGTTCTTGCGGGCGATTCAGACCGACAAGTTTCTAGGTGTTAAATCCAGGAAAGTTAACATCAATCCGGCTCCACGATCATTCCACAGCTCTTCACACCTTATTTTGATGATGGAGAAATAAACCAGATCCCGAAGGTCTGTATCTTTTCACCCCCCTTTTCCTATCTGCCCGTTAAGGAGGAGAAGTTCAGAGGGGCATAGGATAAGAGGCAAATGTTTACATTGTAATGGTTAGCAGACCCGAAGGCGAATAAACAAAAGGTTACTTTGTAGTGAATAGAGGAAGTGAATGTAATAAACCTGCATGCATCTCCCCCCTCCCCCTTGGGAGTATGACAGGATCCAGGGAAGGGTAAGAATTGGTTTTAGATCAGAGAAGATAGATAGAAAGGAAATATAACTGGATTCTGACATTACCTCTTAGCCTCTTCATACCTATGGAAGCAGTCAGGGCGTATTTTATCTTTCACACATGGCTTCTTCATTTTGCCTTTCTTTTTGTAAAATAAATGATGACATGGTGTAATATGTCATATGTTGTTGTTCATCTGAGGCTGTATTTACCTACTTTTAAGAACTGCTTAAGACCAGATGCTATTTGCTATGTCCTGATATGTAAAACCACTGAACTCAAAGAGGGTGTCCTTTATTTTCCACATGGCTGTAATTCTTGGTGTACAGTTAAACCTCTGGAACCTGACAGAGTCCCAAAGTTCTCTGTATTAGAACATACAATATTGCAAATAAAGCCCTCTTAGATTCTGCAAGTGACAAACTATATTAGGAGTTGTGACCTCCCCATCTCTTATATAACTAGAGAACGAGCCAAAAAATAATCAAGGCAGGATAGAAATAAAAAGAAAAAAGAAAAAATCTGGAATCCAAGAATCTGGAATATTGAATGTCAACTGCATAAGAAAGAGAGAGATCAGAATCCTACACTGCACATTAGACAAGCTACCTTTTGGGATACTTGTGTTAAAGCAATATATTGACTCTGCAGTTAAAGTTAAACATTTACATATAATACAGCCGTTTATTGGAACAAAACAATTCACATCTGCATATGTGGGTCTGATTGCTATAAATTGTAGGGGCGATACAGAAATATGATTCATGTTTTTTATTTTTATTCTTATTCTTTTTTATTTTATTTGTTTCTTGTATTCAATTTTTATATACAATGTTGTTAATGCTTTGTATTTAATATTCTGTTTCATGATATGGCATAATGGCTAATCAACAATTATCTATTTAATTTGTTCATCAAAACCAAGTTGAATTTATTAAAAACTACTATTTTGGACTTTATCTGACCCCCAATATAACACAGCTTTCTTCAATGCTTTTTCAGATCAGTTATCATGGTGCTTCAGAGGCTCTGAGTGATAAAAGGAAATTCCCCTTTTTCCACCAGATGTTACCCAAAAAAGGATTCCACTACCCAGCAATTGTCCAAATGCTCCTCCATTTCAGATGGACCTTGATTGGCCTCTTTGCTTCAGACACAGAGAATGGAGAAAACTTCATGAGGACTTTCACTCCTATGCTTGTCAGAAATGGAATTTGTGTGGTTATATCACAACTGTTCTCAAAAACTGGATATACAGCAGCCCTCAGGGATGCCCTCACTAAGTGGAGACAAGTCAATGTCTTTGTTCACTTCATGGAATATACTGACATTACGGACAGAATTCTTCCTTTCCATTTGGCACTTATGCGTTTGACAGGACCCGTTGAAGGGAAAGTCTGGATCGATACAGTTTTGGGAGGATATACATTGAAAAAGCACAGACTTTTCAAATACGTCCATAGTATTTGGAGCTTTGCTATTCTGGCAAATGAAAGGCCAAAGGATGACTCCTTTGAACCCTATTTCTTTGTGGAAGATCAATTTCAAGATCATTATTTCCGTTGTTCTCTTTCCAAGCACCTCTTTTCTGTCAAAGGCCGGAGAAGATGCACCCAGAAAGCCCCACTGGAGACCCAGGAGAAAAGGAACAGGGGAAGGGTCACAATTAGTCACCATTTGTACAGTATCATGAAGACTCTGGCCCAGGCCTTGAATGCCGCCTATTCCTCCAGATCGAGGAGGAGAAGGAAGGAGGGAGAAAAGATCTTGGGGGCTCCAAGGCTGCAGCCATGGCAGGTATGGGGGTCCCAATATGGATCCATTAATCTCGGTTCCTTTGGAGAGGGAATCCAGAGGGGAAGGAGGGGAACTGTCTCAACCTTCTTATGCTGCAAAAGATCAACAGGTTTGGCCAATCTAATTGCTTGAGACACAATATTCTAAACAGCAGGCACCATGACAGATAAATTTTGGTTTTAAACGCTGCTAATTTTAAAGGATGTATGCATTTTTAAATACACTCATGTTTTTATGGGTTTGTGATTAGCATAGTAGAATTTTACATCTGTAACTTTGAAGTACACCCTGCGGCCATCTAGCCCAACCCTCCTCTCTGCAGGAATCCCACTTAAAGCTCCTCCCACTGATGGCTGCTCAGTCTTTGCGTCATCAGTGAAGGGGAGGCTGAACTCATCTACTTTAAGGGCTGAGCTCTGAAATGGCTCCTCCTTTCAGGAGGTTCTTCCTCTCATTAAGCCGGAATCTCCTCTCTTGTGGCTGAACTCCTTTCCCCATTTCCCTCCCTCTGGAACAGCATTGAAGAGACCTGGAGCTTCTCTGCAGCTTCCCTCAGTTGCTGGAAGAGGCTGCACAAGGCAGTGGTGGGTTTACGGCCACAACAGAGCTCAAAATGTCTGTTGCTAAGCAAGGCAGTTGTTAAGTGAGTTTTGCCCCATTTTATGACCTTTCTTGCCTTTTCTTGTGAAGTGAACCATTGGAGTTGTTAAGCAAGTAACATGGTTGTTAAGTGAATCCGGCTTCCCTGTTGATTTTGCTCGTCAGAAGCCCCAAAAGGAGATCACGTGACCCTCAAACACCTTAACCATCATAAGTACATGCGAAGAAATCTGATTTTGATCACGTGACCCTGGGATGCTGCAATGAGCGTCTGAAAAACTGTCATAAGTCACTTTTTTCAGTGCCCTTGTAACTTTGCACGGTCACTAAATGAACGGTTTCTCATAATCAACCTGATGTTTTCTAGACGTTTATGAATAATCTCTTTTTTTCTATGATTCATTTTATTTGTCGCCTGCTCTAGAATGTTCCCTATAACTTACCAATTGCATGAATTATAGTTTGTTAATATATATTTTGCCAGTATATAGTTGAGACATTTTGCTGAATCCTTCTTTTTTATTTATGAAGATAGCAGAAGCACCTGTTTTTCTAAATAAGCATATTTTGATGTTAGACAACTGCAGAAGAGAGATTCAAATGTGTTAAGGCTAAATGGGATTTTAAAAAAAGGATTTCAGATTTTAAAATTCCTCGATGTTCCCATTGTAGTTCCATCCTTTTCTGCAGAAAAATGAGTTTTGCAATATTTCTCATAAGCAACTGTACTTGGATCAAAATGGAGATGTAGCAGCAGATCTGGGAATCCTGAGCTGGTTGATTCTCCCCAAGGAGGATCCCATCAGACAGATAATGGGGACTTTGGAAAGACAGAGACTTACTATTGACGAAGATGCTCTTTCACAGCTAAAGTTGCTCAACAAGGTTGGAGAAATTTTGGTGTCTTTCCTCTTTTTCCAAAGACTTAGGACCCATTTCATGTGGACTAAGGCTAGTTACCAGGGTCAGTGACCTTCACTGAGAATTGAACACGGGGAGCAGAAACCTTACAGTTTTCTTTCTATAGACCACTTGGGAGGCTTCAGTACTGTTGACCAAGGTGTTCTTCAGCTGCTGTAATATTGAAGACTGTTTTTAGCTGATTCAGCCATGTCCAACCTGGGATGAGAAACCCTCAAGTGCTGGAGGTTGTGTTGTTAATAAGGTCAGGTTTGCTTGTCCTCAAATAGCAATGTGGGAGGGAATTCTGTTGAACAGTCCCTGAATTGAGGTTTGGACTGAATGTGATGAAATTGGATCATGACTGGATGGAGCTCCTGCTGGTCCCATTGGGAGAGAAGCTTCATCTTGTCCCACTTAGGGAGAGGCCATTGGGAAATGGCTCCCTGAAGGGGCAGGTCCATGGTCTGTGATATTTTTAAGGAGTCCAGACCTGGTCAAAGTTAGCCATATGTCTCTTTCACCCAACTGCGGGGAGCAATTGGGCTTCTGCCCCCAGGAAGGAGGTCCAAGACTTTCACTTCACATAATCCCTTGACCCAGAAACCTGAAACACCTAAACACAACTTTCATTCAAAGGAAAGATCTTCCTGATATCAGGAGAGAGATTTTGACAGGAAAGGCTACTTAGATTTGGCCTTTCCTATTAAGAGGGTCTTCATCTGAA
>JALGBA010000685.1:0-152500 GCA_023970755.1 Azemiops feae
AATACAACATGCCCTCGTACAAGAGGATCCAGAAACATTTCAGAAATACACACTGGAATTTATACTGGCATAGTCCCTTCTGAGATAATGGAGTCCTGTAGTGTCTCATATGAAGGCATGACATAAGATACCAACTGTATCTCTCTAGTCCAGTGTTTCTGAACTGTAGCAACTTGAAGATGGATGGACTTCAGCAATATGCTGCCAGGATTGAGAAATACTGCTCTAATCTAAAAGCTTAAGGAAGGAAGGTGTATACCACTCAGAGAGAGTCTGAATTGATAGGTGATTTTTTTAATAACAGGAAGATTTGATCATGTTACTTTGTGCTTCTAGTTTAAATATCATTTAGCAGCTATTCAAAATCTTTTCTTTGATCTTGGGCATAACACTAGAAGTTAGGTAACATTTAGAGGAGGGACAAACTTCTGCAGAAAGCAAGTCGTACATCTGTCAGAGTGAGAGTTCCTGGGAGTATTTTAAAAAACCATCATGCAACATGCGGAATTAAAAAAATGCCAAATAACTTGTGGAAGCCGTTCCAGTATCAGTTTTTATTTCCTACCATACACCAAATGTACAGCACAGAACACAGTTTTGTTGCTTTGATGTAAGAAATTTTAACTGTATGAAGAAACAGTATACAAACTACCCCAAAATTAAAAAAAAATGCATACATCATTGTCCTTTACAAAAGGTCTAATTTACAGGATAGTTCATCAAAGCAAATTAACGCAAAGAAAGGAAAGGAAAAAAGAAAGAATGGGAAGACAGAGGAAGGGAAGAATCACAGCTCACATTACAAAACATCAAATACAAAGAAGGCAAATAAATATGAAGATACATCTTGAGCAAAAATCCAAACACAGATAAATTAACTGAAAGCCATAGTAAATAATAATAAATAGATTAAAAAGAGATTGCTTAATTTAATTTAAATAAAATATAGGATTACTTTCTTAAAATATTTAGTACATTACTTCTTACTTTTTGTCATGGGTGAATGCCTTTGTATGCCTTAAACTGGCGTCAGCAAATGTCTTATAACAAACAAATGAACCAACAAGTACAATAATTTAATAGTAATTTGGTGTTCTAATTTATATTAGCACATACTGTAGCTTTGTCAAATTGTTTTCTTTAAAAAATAAGCATAGCTTCTAAGAACATACACCTCTCCTGTCTAAACTAAGGTCTGAGGGCCACGCCAGTCCCTCCACACACAAACAGCAAGCCCACCTAATGCCAAAGAGCAATCACAGCATATGAAAATTGGAGAATGACTGAGAGGCAATCTGTGGATAGGAACACTATATGTATGAATGAAGACTGTGAGTAGGGTCATACCCAGTTGAAATATAATGTTGGCAAATAAAACTAATCACGGTCATTATAGCACCGAAAAAGTAAAGCCTATGCTGTAAGCCATTATACACTTTCCACTGAGGCACATATGCACATGAGATCTGTAGGGATGGGTAAAGGCAGTTCAGCTGGTGGTTTGTAGTTTCTTTTTTGAAAAAAAAAATAATGTTAACATTGGGGGGAGGGGAATGATTTATTATTTTTACACTCCCTAAAATAGATGTTGGATCTTTGTTCAGAGCAGTTACAAAACAGGAACTGAAAACAGATTATGAAAGAATTCACCTTGGACAAATGTGAATGTGTTTCTGAATGAGGGCTTACAGACTGCAACATTTGAAGACCTCCCTTTCCATAATCAGTGGAAACTAAAACTTGCTGCCACCTGACTCAAAGTTATATAAGACTCCAATATGTATACTAATCACCTCTGGATGGTCTCTATTTTCTTCAGTGTAAAAATCAGTTGTATCAGTTTTATCAACTAAGCCACTCCTAAGATTTACTACTAGTCAATGTTGACAGTATTTAGCTGAATGATAAGTAGTGTTTAATGTCCTTGCTTTGTGATATGTATAAAATTATCAACTTGGGAAGCACTTTTCCAATATGAAATTATATTGATAGTGGTAAACAGAACAATGTTTTTTTTCCAGCTTCTATACTTCAAACCTATCTTATTTGAACGATTAAACAGTTTGATCTTCTTTCATGAATGAGCATGAAATTGGGCCAATGAGAAGGTATCCTTCAATCAATCCAGTCTTCCCCTGAATGGTTTCAAACAATTGTTTCATGTAGGCTAAGGCTGTAGCTGGATCCAGTGGTTTACCGATTGCTATATTTCATTATTGCTACAAAAATTCTTGAACTCTTACTGCATGCTGTGCTCAAAGAAATTAGCCACTAGAGGGCACAATTCACCTTGGTATCACTGGGTCTTTGCCTCTCATGCTATTTGCAAACCCATTTCTTATTTCATTAAAAAAAACTGTTATAAAAAGCAGGATGTGGTGAAAATAAACTAGAATCACAATTCTGTTACTTTGTTTCTTTCATAGTATTTTTTTCTTCCTGTACAAACCCAGCACATTATTTAATTTACACTATAACTTTCAGTCTATTTAAAATCCCATTGGAAAATAAATTAACAAACAACATTTGTAAAAATATGGCAGGCTGCAAGAAATGCTGTTAAACAATCTTTTCTTTAAAAAAAATCCATACAACTCTTTGATTGAAAATAAATTAAAAATGTAAAAAAATAGTTACACACACTTTGTACATTCACTTTACAAAAATGAAACAAGTGCAAAACAACAATGGCAACAAAAAGGATTTGTACAGAAATAAATACGTTTGATGATCTAACTCATTGCTGTTAATACAATAGTCTGTTATGTTTAATGTCCTTTTTATGTCAGCTGGAAAAAAATAGTGCAATGTTGTAATTAAAAATGCAGCACAGCAACCAATATTTCTAAACAGGTGCTTTTCATGGATTCATCTGGAATTTGCAGCTGCTGAGACCTTCTTGTGCCCAGCAATTCTTCCATCCTACACATGAATACCCTTCACTGCTTGCTTGATACTTTCCAGTAGAGCCTTGCAGTCCGGGGAATAGTCCCTTTCCAGATTGCTGTACATTTCAGTGAGTGTATTCACGTATGCTTCAAAATTATGCTCACTGATCGGGCCCTGAACAAATGACACAAAACAAAGAAATCAAAGATAAGTGGGACATTAGCAAGAGAGAGAAGATTTCTTATCTGTGGACTGCAGACCTGAATCTGGCTAAGATGCATGGGAACTGAGTTTTTAAAATCGAAGTCAGAACTTTTTTTCTGGTAAAAGCATGTCAAAATCAGTTGGAATCATATTAAATGGACACCCCTTTTCTCTCTGCCTATTCCTGTTTTACTGTAAGTGCCTTCACTTGTAATGCTAATATACTTGCCATATTACTAACAAGTAAAAGACTTGTCTATACCATCTCCCTTGGATGGCCCCAGCAAATTGCTGCAGGCAGATATTTATAATTCTTCGTCATCCGTGGCTGGTACTCCAACATCACAAGGAGGTCTGTCCAGATATCACTTTTTGGGGAAAGGGTTTTTTTTAAAAAAAAACAACAACAACAACACAGGCATATGGAGGCTTGATTGAGCTGCGATACGATTCAAGGTAGAGGCAAGTGATTTTTTTTGCCCACGGGCTCTGTTTGTGTGTGTGTGTGTGTGTGTGTGTGTGTGTGTGTATGTGTTTAAGTCTTTGAATATACATGGGTGATGTGATGATAACTCCAGTGGTTCTTTTGTGGGTTATCATACAGTATTTATCTACTTCCCTGTTTCAACATGTGGCCCTTGACAAAGATATTGTGGCCATAGAACAATGGGGAGCCCAATCACTTTTCCTTCTTGCCAACTGATCACTGTCATCTGGTTTGCAGCAGAAGTGGAATTTTATTTCCCTGCTGCCATTAATGGAAGGGGACCAAGTAACCTGGTCTATATTGTTCCCCTGCTCATGGGGCTGGCAGGGACCAGATGCTGGTTTCCCATTGGTAATGTTGGCAAGTAAAAGCAGTATACAGTATGCCATTGGCAAAGTCACTGTGTGTGTATAAGTTCAACCCTTGGATTAGACATTTGAAGAGAAAATAATCCATCCATCTTCATGTTAGCTGTGTAAGTTAGTACTAGGGCAATTTGGAAATAAACCTCCATTTGGTTATCAATGACAGACACTTGCAAATACAGAACTTTTATTATACACATTAGAAAACTACAACATTACATTACTTTTTGACATAATTGCCATTCAAATTGAGGCACTTGTCATAACGTCTTACAAGTTTTGAAATTCCTTAGTAGTAGTCACTCGGTGCCAAATCTGGGCTATATGGGGGTGTGTGATCAAAAACATCCCAACGGAACTGCTTCAAAAGTTCTTAGGTGCGTCTAGCGGTGTGCAGGCAAGTATTATCGTGGACCAACATCACACCGGAAGAGGTGTCATAGAAAATCCTGCCAAATATGAAGATGACAAAGGAGTACTGCTAGTGAAGTTCATGGAGTGTGGTTTGACCATCAATTCAGAAGTCTACCGTGAAACATTATGAAAACTCAGATGATTCATCCATAACCAGCGTCGGGGCATGCTGACTTCCAGTGTGATGTTGGTTCACGGTAATGCTCGCCCACACACTGCTAGACACACCCAGGAACTTTTAAAGCAGTTCCATTGGGATGTTTTTGATCACACACCCCTCATAGCCCAGATCTGGCACCGAGCAACTACGATTAAGGAATTTCAAACCTTGTAAGATGTTATGACAAGTGCCTCAATTTGAATAGCGATTATGTTGAAAAGTAATGTAATGTTGTAGTTTTCTAATGTGTATAATAAAAATTCTGTATCTGCAAGTGTCTGTCATTGATAACCAAATGGAGGTTTATTTCCCAATTGCCCTCGTATATCTCTTATCTCTCTACAAGATGAGTTGTCCCACTCCAAAAAATATTCTTCTTTTCTATTTAAAGTACTGTCATTCTTCTATCCAGAATTGCTCATACAGATTTTCCATAATTTCATTATGATTGTGCATCATAATTTTCCATTTGACAGCCCAGCAAGATGCTACTGTATACTTCTTTATTCTTTGACTCTTAGAGAATGTGTAGAATTCTGAGTCACAAACATACTGTACCATTTGTGGAAGTTGAATGTCAGCAAGACTGGAGATGAGAGCTTGGCTTAAACCAGCTAGTTCCTTTAATAGGCTCTCATTATTCTGCTCTATCAGTTTATTCTCTTCTTCTATGGTTTTCAGATTGCTCTCCATTGATGTGATCTGAATCCATAAATAAAAATGAGAGATGGCAGAATGAATAGTTAGGCTCTTGATATAAAGCTTCAACTATGTATTAGAACTTGCTCAGAAAGAGCCAGGAGAGGAGATGCAATCCCGAGGCTCACAAAATCGTGTTAACAATATTCATCAGAAAAATTGCTAATTTTAGCAACATTATTGTTTTTGAAAAAGTGTAGGAATGAAATTTCTTTGCCTCTTGCTTCCATTTCCACCCAACCTACTCCCCTTCCCAACACTTCCACCCAGCTCCAACTTGTGGAAAATTGTCTTCTCCACTCTAGACAGCAGCAGAGAACCTGTAGGATGAAAAGAACAAGCATTGGTTTCCTTGATTGTTTGGCAGGAGTTCACAAGTGGATGAAAGGCCACAATTTGGCAAAATAGGAGAAGGCTTGGTGGTTGGTTAAAAATGCCTGGTTAAAAAAAAGAATTTAGCTACAGTATTAGGCATACAGAAAAAGAAGCCAGCAAACTGCTGTTTACATTGCTGACTTTTTCTCTCTTCCTTGCAGCATCCCTGCTGACTCACTGCAATAATAACAGCCCTGGTATTCGCACTAGAGCTAGATAAGGCAATGCTGTAGGATGACTTGAGATTGTAACACTTCTGAATGTAAAAGGCTAAAAATAAAAGAAACAGAATAGAAAAAAGTGGGACCTCTTTGACAAGAAAGGCTAACACAAAATATCATCTTGAATGAATGATCCATCAGAGTAAATCGTCCTAGACTAAGGGGCACCAATGAAACCTATACATTCTTTTTTTAAATGTGTATGTGTGTATGTGTCAGATCAGTCCATTTTGTTCAGGCTCCACTGGTCATCACAATAAGCTGCAAACTTTCCATGAGTTTCTCCTCACTTTGCAATTCTCACCACTGTTTTTGTGCTGCTGCAATGCCAGATTTAGGAGTGCAATTATAGCACAGCACATTATGCATTACAAGCCTATCTATATTTAGGTAATATGTAGTATATAGTTATCATTCCAAAGTTAGAGATTTAGTCACTTCTTCTGAAGGTGATAACTATTTGTTACAATGGAAACATCTAACAACTCCTCTGTGCTCAGGAAGAAAAGAAGGCGTTCCATAAGAGAACAGCCCCTGCAAGTTGTCTACAAATTCATTCTCACCATATTTCACTGCTGAGGGGGGCTCAGCAAGCAGATTCCATTTAGAATTAGTGGTCTGCAGATAATCAGGCACAAGCAGATAGGATTTTAAAGGTTATAAACAACATTTGTCTCTAAGCCAGAAATAAACCTATCCAGGTCCTATGGTATTAATCCTAATGATAGCATGCTACGTTGTGCATCAATTGCAATTTCTTGATGGTTGTGAACTGCTCATTGCATATCTATATACTATTTAAATTCTCATGCCTGTAACCTTTAATTGGGCAAAATGGTTTACCGTAGAGCAGAACTTTTCACCTCAAATAGGCTAGACTTTATGGAATGTGTCAAAAATCCCATGGAACTGAAATCTGGCAAATTTTATAAAACATTTTATGATATAGAAGTTATCATAAAGCATTTTATGACATCAAACAAAATGACACAAATTTCTTGTAGGCAACTTCTGATGTTTGATTGTGCTGTGCAGTTCAACATGGGCTACTTTCAAGGCATCTCTGGACATCTCTCTGAATTTTTAAGAACTTTTCCAGTACATGAGAAGCTCTGTCAGTGTTGAAGATATTGAGGAATCTGATAAGAAATCGGGTATCTCTGAAAGAATGATCCAACAGGACACAGATTGTCTAACTGCATCCTAACATGATGAGGATAGGATATTAGCCACAGTCTTCTGCTCTAAGATTGACCACAACTGATATCGCAGTTGTAGCTGAGCAAAGGGCTTATTGGTCATAGCTTCTAACTTCTGTTCTACTAGGAGATGAGAGTACAGGACTCTGAAATTGCTCACTAGCTTTTTCTAGGGGAATCCAACTCCTTTCATAGCCTAAAGCTGGTTTTATTCTGGAATTAGTCAACTTTGGAACCCAATGCTACAGTCTGCAGACCGTGGATTAAAATTCTACCACGTATTAATGACACCAGCCCCAAGCTGGTAGATAATCTCTTCCAGAGGCTTCATGTAAATGATAAGATAGGAGAGAAAGTTGATCTCTGAGGCTTCCTGTAGTAGAGTGTTGAAGGGCTCAAACTGTCTTTTGCCCAACCTATCTCAAACCATCCACTTAGAAAACAAACAAACCAGCACAAAATGAACCCCTGACTTCTAAGCCTCATAGATGATTCAGAAGGATACTGTGACTAATGGTATTCAAGACTGCTGAAAGATGCAGAAGGACTAAGAGGATCATGTTCTCACTATCTAATCCTCAACCATCATTAATAACAATAATAATAATTTCTATTCTCTGCCACACCTGGATAGTGACTGAAAAGATTGCAGATAATCTTTCCTACAATCTATACTTCAGAAGACAACTGGAATCCTAACAAAACCACCCTGCAGACTCTGCAAATGCCATTTGGCAGCCAGTAGGATCTATTCTACGCCTGGGATGGGCTGATTTAATTGGATTTATCTCCTTGCAGAGGTCAGTAAAGCCAGTCAATTCTATGGTCACTAAAAAGTTCAATGACAATGGAGTAGCTCTTATACCTACCACCACCAGAGCATGTTCAATTGCTCCAGAGTATAAACCAGGTCTCATATGTGGTTTCCTAAGCATTGGACTAGGATAGCTTGGGACAAACCCCCAGTTATCATGATGACTATGAAATCCCAAGCTGCCTCAGAACATCTCCCCCTCAGGGATGGCTGTTTGAGATCATCTATACCATACAGTAAATCTAAGTGTCTGACTCATCATCCATAGTGAGGCATTGAATGTATACAATGACATATTAGCTCTTTTAATTCGTTTTTCCAATCCTTTCCTTCTCTTTACATGCTCTTTCACAACACATCACTTTAAAATATTTAATTTTTCTTCTTCCTTTCTTTCCAATAGATCTGGCAAACAAACATTCCTAGACTCAGCCTCAAGCAATATGAACCCCTTGCCATGTCAGGATAGTCAGTATTTTAAAACTCAGCTGGTAGTGCTCAGTGGCAGCCAAGGCCTCGGTGTGGTCCAACCAGGAAGAAGCAGAGCATGTGCCAACTGGCAGATAGCACTCAGGGAAGTGTTCATGTGTTGTTCATGCTGTTACCATCTGTCACTATGCCCCTTTTCCTATTCTTCTGAGAACAAGCTGCACATAGAGAATGTGTGTACTGACCTGGTATTCTTCCTTAGCAGTGGCTTTCATTCCCCCCCCAAACCAAGCTAACTTTCTAAGGAGCAGGAGATCAGATCCTTCAAGCATTAAAATAGGTGGCCTGGGGAAAAATATGTATTATTGCTATATCTCAATGAAGTAGTTACATTCTTACCTGTGTCTGGAGTTTCATCATGTCAGCTTCAATTTTAAGGTTGGATTCATTTAGTTCTTTAATTTCTTCATCCAAATGTCTGATTTCCTCTTCATTCTCTAAACCTGCACAAGATTTACTAGTTCAAGTCAAGTACAAAATGTCTTCCTGAAAATATTCACATCTGTCTTTAGAAACACTGTGAAACTGAGGCTTAAATTGGTTAGATAGCCATCCATTTAATTGGAAACAAAAGTGCATATTAGCAATTTCATTCTACACTTATCAGAATCAATATAAACCTCTCCATTGTGACATATCAAGGACCAGGAAATCATGAAGGGCTTCAAAAGGCTCATGCATGTCCACTACATTTCTCAATATTTTCCTCATCTTCCTGCTGTAACTACTGATTTAAATGCCTGTTGGTGAGGAAGTTTAATATCTAAAGGGAACATAGTTTTGGTATGTAATCTATGCATCAATTTCAGCTATATTTATATATCAATTTCAGCTATATGACACAGGTCCAAAAGTTAAGTTTTGTTAAGTTAAATGTTGTATTACATAGGGATAGGAACTGCTGACCTTCCCTTTGCATATCAGTAAAGTGACAAGTGGTAAATATAAATTTATAATTAATGCAAGTACATCTATGCCTAGTGCCCAATCATAAACTTCAATAGTTTTTAAAAGGGAATCTTTGGTGGCTAATCAAAATGACTATATGTTACCTAGAGTCAATATCTATTGAGGGAAGACAGAGAGCACAGTATCACATACATATTATGGGAAAACAATACATAGTCAAACCTTTCGTAATAATACTGCTTTAATGTGGCACAACTGTCCTTATAATTCTCAGTAAATCAGTGGGTTGATACTAGATTTATGCAATCTAGTCTCCTTACCTCCATTTGCTTTCAATTTAACAGTCATTAGTTCTTCAGATATTTTGCCTTTTTTTAAGGCTTGTGCATTCAGGGGACATCCAGACAAACTAAAAAGAGTAGGAAAGGGGACCTATATGAAAGTCGAAACATATTTTGATTGCAACAACTCAGCCTCCAATATCTTGTCAATATAAATCCATTTCACTATGCTGTCCATTATGCTCCACACTTATAATAGCAATAGCACTTAGACTTATATACCGCTTCACAGTACTTTGCAGCCCTTTCTAAACAGTTTACAGAGTCAGCATATTGCCAACAACAATCTGGGTCCTCCTTGGAAGGATGGAAGACAGAGTCAACCTTGAGCAGGTGACACTCGAACTGCCAAACAGCAGGCAGCCAGCAGTCAGCAGAAGGAGCCTGCAATACTGCATTGTAACCATTGCTCCACCAGGCTCTTAACATAATAATGTTACCATGTTTTCCTGAAAATAAGACCCATCCCGAAAATACACCCTAGCTTGAAATTTATGCATGTGCCTAATATAAGCCCTACCCCCAAAATAAGCCCTAGTTTTGGGGTGAGGCACATGTATAAAAATCAAGCTAGGGTGGGGGTGGAGCTGCCCTACGTGCCCCACACCTGCTTACCTTAGGACTGCTGCAGCCAGGCCTCCCACACCCCGACACCTGTTGCGCTGCTGCCCAAGTTCTTCTGTGGCTGCTTGCGGCTGCACGCCATGTGATGCATCACGCTGCTGCTGCCGCTCGTAGCAGGAGGCCACGTGGCTTGTCATGCCGATCGTGCCACTGCCACCACTTGCGGCAGGATGCTGCATGGCTCATCGTGCTGATTGTGCCATTGCCGCCGCGGTGGCAGCAGCATGAGCAGCATGAGCAGCGCGAACGGTGCAATGAGCCATGCGGCCTCCTGCTGCGAGAGGCAACAGTGGCGTGATCAGTGTGATGAGTTATGCAACCTCCTGCCATGAGTGGCAGCAGGGGCACAATGCACCATGTGGCATGCAGCCGCAAATGGCCACAGAAGAACTCGGGCAGCGGCGCAACAGGTGTCGTGGCATGGGAGGCCTGGCTGCAGTGATCCTAAGGTAAGCGGGTAAGACATACCCTGAAAATAAAACCGGGTGCCTCTTTTGGAGGTCCAATATATATATATATATAAGACCGGATCTTATTTTCGAGGAAACACGGTTATATAATATTTATTTTGTATGATTTCCAGGGACATGCCTACAACAGTCTTCTCTTTCAGTGCATTGTTCAGTTCTATTATGGCTGCACCTTGATAGTTCTTGCTTCAAAGCACCAAATCTGATACTTTTACACTATTGTTTTACTAACAGCCAATCCAGGTACATTCATGCTATGAAATTTATGACCTTGAAGTCACATTAGCAGCTCAACAGAACAAATTATGAACAGCTTATGATGCCCATTCTTCAAAGGTCTATAAAATATTAGCTCAGTGGTTTGATCCTAGGAATAACTTATTCTTATATAGTATGCATAAGTGTTCATTAAAGATTCTGGCCCCAATCATCCCTGAAAGATGAGTTATTTAAAATGCATGCAAAATCCTAACAAGACTTTTCCTGTCAGTTGAATAGGATTATCAAATTAACAAAACTCCATTGATTTATAGATACTTGCTGAGAGAAGGGGAGGGGAAAGGGAATAAAAACAAAGGGATACCTTCTGTGGGTCACAAAAACATTATTAACGTGACCCAGCCCATTGCAGCCTGGCAAAGGGCAGTGTGGCAGCTCTTGCTTGTTCAACTTCCAGGGTAGAGAAGATCCATTGAGAGGACTTTCCTTCTGTCTCTTGGCAGCCATGGGACAACCTGAAGCTGTGCGATGGGAAGTGTATTTACCTGATACATGACCTTGGCCATCACAGCCTAGCACTGGACATCTGTAGGAGCACAGCAAAACTGATATTTGTCTAAAGATCTCTCTTACAACAGTAAGAGCTCAGGAAAATAAATTCAAATTAGCAAAATAATATGCATGTCCAGGATTTTTAATGGAAAGCTCTTAGCATATTTGATCTCACAAATGACATAAGCCACGAGAGCTATAATGTGCTCTAGAATGAGTGTCCTGTGTTAACCCACATTATATCTTGGCATTTTATGTGAACTTAACTTTTGTGTTAACCCACTCATTGCATTTAGCAGACACGCCAAGGTTAGTCTAACAGAGCCACTTTAAAAGATTTAAAATATCCAATGATATTTCATCATAAAGGCTTGACAGTTGTTAACATTTATCAGCGTATGTATCTGCATGGATAATTGCCAGTCATAAACTCAGGGTAGGAAACAAATTGCTGAGAATATATTCAGGGAAAGGCTTAGAAACTTTCCTGCATTACATCTTTTTTGCAATATCAGGGTTAGTGGTATTCACTGAAACCATAAAGCTAGCTTTCGTAACTTTATTTCAATTTGTTGTTATATATGCACGTGTTAGTGAGATCAACTGGGGTGTGCTTTGTGATTTATCACAAACCTTTGGAAGCCTACTTACTTAAGTTCAGGATCTTCTTTTTCTTCCTTTGTAGAAGTCACTTTCAGACCACTTTTCCTGGCCCGAGGACAGCCAGACAAACTAAAGAAAAGTATGCAAAACAGTTTATTTCTCTTCCTGACTTCCTAATTTTTACTTTTGAATAAGTAAGGGGTCCGTACCTTCTGTGAGAGGCATAATTTCCTGTCACATGACCAGAACCATCACATCCAGGAGTGGGGCACCTATGAAACAAAATATAGAGAAAAAGAAGAATTATTCAAATGAATCCTACCTTATTAAATTGAGAACTTTAGCGAAGGTTTCAATAGAACCTATATATAGAACCTATATATATATAGAACCTATATATAGAACCTATATATATAAAAATTCCTTCTCATCCCTATGAGTGGTACGTGTCTTTCTCAATCTTGGGTACTCTACCAGAAGCCTGGAAGTTTGAAGGTTCTGCATATTATCTTAGCTGTTCCTAGCACTGCATGATCTGGACAGATAGCTTTGATCTTCTTCCTGAAATATGTTGGAACTATTGTCCCAGCTTGGCAGCTCTGAAATGCTCCTATCACCACTGGGACCATCCAGCCTTTATTTTCGACATCCTACCCAGTTTCTACCTGTGGTCCTGATACTTCCCAGCTTCTCATATTCCTTCTTCCTGATGTTGCTGTCACTTGGCACCACTACATCTATCACCAACTCTGTCTTCTGCTCCTTGTTGATCATCATGATGTCTGCTTGATTGGCCAATACCAGCATGTCCATCTGGGTCTGAAAATCCCACTGGATCTTAGTCCTGTTATTCTCTATGACTCTATGAATATCCCATCTGAACTGGGGACGGTCCAGCCCATGCACAGAAAAATATTCCTGTACACAGTGCCAGCTACTTGGTTGTGCCACTGTTCCTACCTACATCTTACACCCTGCCACTACATGTTTGACTGTATATGAGGCCTCTCTGCACACCCTGCACTTTGGATCATGTCTAGCATGGTAGACCCCTTCTTCTATGGATTTGGTGCTTGATGCTAGTTCTTATGCTGCTATGATTAGTGCCTCAATGCTGTCTTTTAATTGAACTGCAACTTTTCTTATGAATTGTTTTATTAGCAATTTATAAGGAGGCTTCAATGGTTGCATATTGCCTACAAGTAACTTACTTCTGATATATACCTTAGATGGCCGATCAGTTATTTTGACTAAAAAATCCAAAGGTAGAATATGTATGCATCTGTATCTACAGTATGTGCATTTATTTTTTTAAAAGTTATATTTTTTTATGCTTTCAACTTCACTTCCAGTAGTTTATAATCATATATAAGTATTGATAAAACATAAAGTACATCAGTCTACCATCCAAAAATTGTGGTATACAAACCCTGGCCCAGAGCAAGTTCTACACTCTTCAAACATGAAATGCCAGGTAAAAGAACTCAGGCTTGACTGCCCTATAGAAAAATGTAGGAAGGACATTGTCTGGGTCTGTGAAGTCAGGTGCTCCAAAGGAGAGAGAAGTAACTTACAGAACAATGTGCTGTGCCTCTCTCCTTTGATCTCCTCTGAGAAGAGATTCTTAACATATTCCTCGGGACTGAATGCACTGAACAGATCAACTCAAGAGCCAGTCTTTGAGACTCACAATACTATCTAAGGTCAGGACTGGAGTGTCCCACTAGAACAGAATTTCCAGCCATTTATTTCCAGAAGAGGTTATTTCTGATTCTGCAACAGGCATAGTTATGCACTTCCATCATGTATTTAAACTGGATCTTGAACAAAAGTCTTATTCTTCAGCTCAAGACTACTCCCCAGCAGCAGGTGACCAGATGAATAAAAAACATTCAAATGTCAATAGCTAAGTTTGCTCTTTCTCTTCATATTATTCTTTGTCAGTGGGATTTACCATTGGTTTTTTTTAAAAAAATACATTAAGATTCAACTATTATATTGATCCTAATATAATGTTCAACTATTGTTAATGATCCTAATGGGATCATTTTTCTTTGCTTTATTGCATTCATAGCAGCATCTAATTTAGAGGACCTTTGGATCAGTCTGTTCTCCATGCAATCAAACTGGTGGGTCTGGATCATTTTAATGTTTATTCTATTAGAAACTCATCCAAAAAGTGGAGGGAATAAGTCTCCAATACTACCACCACTGATCATTTAGTCCTCCAGCAGATAGAGGACAAGGGTTTTACCACAATACTTATCTAACTGGATACTTTCCCACCCATGAGCACATTCCTCCAAACTCTCCATCATGCAATTTTAATTACATGAGATTGGAATGGCTTAATAAAGCTGAAGAAAGAAAATATTCCTGGTAAAAGTGATTTATGATGTTTGAAAAAAGGGAGTACAAATAACCTTAGTTGCTGCTCTTATTAAATAATGGATTTTGAGGAAAGAAGACCCTGTAAAGAAATGTATCAGTCAATACTTCCTCTTTCTTTGCAACAAATACATACTTAAGCTCTTGAGAATTGGCAGCCATTAAGGATTTTAATGTCTTGTCAGCCAAAGGACATCCAGAAACACTAAGAAATGCAAAAGAAATGCATGAAATGCAAAAGAATTTAAAGATACTGCAACAAAATAATAATTAAAGATTATTGTTTTTCCTTTTTAAAAATAAACTAAAAGCTTAACCAAAGTAAGACTCACCAAATCTAAGGCTTCCGGATTTATTTATTTTTTTGTAACATAAGTTTCAGTAAGTACATGCAGGTGAAGGAGGTCTTGTGAATTACCAAATCCAAAGTATTTAGGATCTTAAGATTAAGATATATTTTAAATTGGGCCCAGAAATGTATATTGGACATGGTAAATATGTAGTTATTATTATTAACTGCCAATTGCAATCTTGTATCTCTATAGTTTGTTAAATGCTTTCACATTACTTTTTCTTTTTTACCTGCGGTGGGATGCATAGTTTCCTGTCACATGACCACTGCCATCACATCCTGGAGTTGGACACCTAAGAAAATAAAGTGAATCAGTCAGACACAAATTAATTGGGAAAGAGAGAAAACAAAGGGGAAATAACTATGTTCTGCTGGAGAACCATGTTCTACTGTTCTCCATGGTCATTGGGCTGTGCAAAAGATTTGATGTATTGTGATAGCCTGTCCTCCAGTAGGGTTGGCACAGTTGTTTTGGGAGGTGCTTGTGTGCCTGTGTGCAAGCAACACTCATGGTGCCAGCAATATGAAGTGGCTATATATTCGTTTACATGCATGAATAATTTGGGAAACCCCTTGAAGCAACTGCACAGTTTTCTAGAACAGTGTTTCTCAACCTTAGCAGCTTTGAGGTGTCTGGATTTCAACACCCAGAATTCCACAAGTAAATAGCTGAAAACTTCTGGAAACTGAAGTCCAGACATCTTAAAATTACTAAGGTTGGGAAACATTATTCTAGAGGATGTTCCTGTCTCTGAGTTTTCAGGAGACATTCCATTTAAGCCACTATGTTTGGGAAGTGTTCCTTCAAATGCTTTATATAATGCTATGTGTTAGTAATGAGGAAGCTGTCTCTCTTCTCTCTATCTTGCAATGGACTTTAGTGAAGACTGTTTTTATGGCTAAGCAAGCTTATATTCCCAATATTTCTGGGGGGGGGGAGAGATTCTCTGTATCAGGAACCTGGTTTAATTCCTCATTATCAGGATCTGAACCTTACTTCAAATCCTGGTTTGAAAAAAAAAATAAACTTCTGCTCCTTACACTGGAAACAGTGACATCCAGGCATCGGACACCTGGAAGTTTAGAAGTTCCTTTTCCCCTCTCTAGGTTCACTTCTACCCTCTGGCTGACGTACTTTTTATTACCCTTATTTGTCTATTCTGCTTTTCCAGTAGAACTCCTCTACCTAAACTGCAATAATCTGGCTGACTACTAGAGTTAGAGCTTTCTATATCGTGTTGCTTTCCATGTAATGGTTGTCCATATTTTTGCAGCAGCCCAAATATCCTATGGGATGTGGCTAGTTGCAATGAATTAAATGAAGAGAATGGTGAAGCAGAAAGGAAATGCACAAGGCAAAACATATAGTTGAGTCTGGGGCAAGCTTCCAAGCCCTTAAAAAATATCTTTCAGTGGCTTCCACTGCTAGTTAAAGAAAAGTAAAGAAAAATAAAGGAAGTTTACTACTGGTATAGGATGCTGCTATTACCTGTTGTAAAAAGCCAAAAATTCCACATATATGAAAGAAAGGCATGGGGAAAGAGAAAAGCAAACATAGAAGGCTTTGTGTGTATGATAGAAAAAAATGTATGTCAGAGGGAAAGTATAGGCTTGCTGAGAAATCAGGTAACATTACCTTTTTATTTTAATTGGAGGTGCATTCAGTTTAATTCTATAAAATACCTTCTCGTGATTGTCTTCCTTTCTAGCTGCCTATAGCTGCCTTACTTAATGGTGGCTAGTGACATTATAATGATTACTAGTTAGTATAACAAGAGCAACTGAAGTGAGGTCCCAAGAAGAGAGAAAGAGTAGAGTGTGTGGGAAACTGCTTTAATTTAATAAATATGGATTATAACACTATAAGTATTTTCACTGAGATGCATCTGTATTTTTATAGGGTGAAAATGAAGATGAAAGCTGCAAAACTGTAGCTTGAAGATTGTAGATAAAAATATGTTGTTTTCTCATAAAGTAACCAAATCATTTAATTATTTCATTTAGTTGTCCACTAATGAGTTGAACCTTCTAATATTTTTTTCATTTTTTTCTAATAATTAACTGACTACAGCTTTCGGTAATATCCTTAAAGCATGATTGGATCACCCCATTGTAGCTGCTTAATAGTACCGGTATTTAAAAAAGAGGAAATGTATAGTTTCTTTTAAGTAGAAGTATAGCACATTAGATTACCTAGTTCATTCTGCAGAATACTGTTTGCCTTGGTATAATATAATTATTGAAGAGGCCATTAATATTCCAAAATATGTAATCCATATTTATATTTGTATTGTAATTGAGCTTCAGACACAGAATTTCGCTTTATAATTGCTGTTGTCATTCTTGGTATTTCCTCAAGATGGAGCCATTTGCATTACCAATTCTACCAGCAAATATTTGGTAAACATTCCTTGCCCTGAGTGTTACTTTTAGACCTTTTACATACTTGTATTTAAACATATTTCAATTAAATTACACAGCCAAACATATTTTGGACACATATTAGCAAGCAAAACAACCATTAGATTTAAAATCTAATGCAAGGTTTACAAGGTATGTAAATTATTATACACAGAGTAAATTATATTCTGTGTTTATTGTGTTAAACAGTTGTGTGGATTCTGGGAATTAACATACTATAAGTGGAGTTCTTGACTCACTGAATGAAAAAATATTTTTTATCCAACAAATTTTAATAATATTTTCTTCATACAGGAAAACTAAGCCATAACTGATGCAATATCTATCTATCTATCTATCTATCTATCTATCTATCTATCTATCTATCTATCTATCTATCTATCTATCTATCTATCTATCTATCTATCTATCTATCTATCTATCTATCTATCTATCTATCTATATATCTATCTATCTATCTATCTATCTATCTATCTATCTATCTATATATCTATCTATCTATCTATCTATCTATCTATCTATCTATCTATCTATCTATCTATCTATCTATCTATCTATCTATCTATCTATCTATCTATCTATCTATCTATCTATCTATCTATCTATCTATCTAGTGCTTTTTTTGAAGAAAAAAAAAAAGGTGCCGGAACTCACACACGTCATACAACCCGCCTTGCCTACCCTACAAGGCTCCACCCAAAAAAGGTGCCGGAACTCCGTTCTGGGCGTTCTATGACAAAAAAAGCCCTGTATCTATCTATCATCTACTCACGTGATCAGTTCCTTTTTGAGATCTCTTGAATGGACCTTGAGTTTTGGACTAGATTCTGAGACATCTGAGGATTTTTTTTCCTCCAGGCTTTCGGGACAGATTGCAGGATCTTTCTGAAATAATAGAAGAGGCTATTACTTAGAAAAAACTGCTATCTTTTAATCTAACTCAGGGTAAATAGAAACTGTTGAAAAGAAACATATTTTTAATTTAGTGCTATTTCACACAATATTTTTTAAATGTAGTGGGAAAATGCATGGAAATTTTACTTTTTCATCTTTACTCATCTGTACTCATTGAAACAGATCGTTCATTAGGTCGCAGGGGAAAATTGTGTAAATTGTTCACAATTATAAACACAATGTTATTCTTTTCCATTTGTTTTATCATCTGTTTTCTATTTACTTTACCAACAGAAGTTAGTCAAAATAAAGGAATATCTGATTATATAAGCTGGTTTGTGGTCAACCATGGTTTGTGGTCAACCATGATATGGTTTATTTGGGTTTGGTTTAACAAGATGTCTGATTGCAGCCAGGGTCATTCAATATCTATGTTGTATGTTGCATGCCACTATGATTTGTTTCTCAAAGTATGGCTTAACAAGTCATATGAATCTAACCATACTGTCTAGGCAGAAAAAGTAATCAAGTAATCACCACTGAAGAAGTTCAATATAAAATAATAATGTCATGGTCATCTTATATCATCTGTCATCTTAGATCCAAGACTATATTCAGAGTTTGTTGTATCTACTCAAATACAAGAGTCAGCTAATATGACCTTTTCTGTATGCTTATACAATCTGTTTCAAAACCAGAAAACTAGAGGCAAACCTCATTATTTAATACAAAGGTATATTAGACAGATAGTGGTAAGGTACAGACAGCTAGTAGAAAGTAAACTAAAAGTCTTCCACAAATATAAGTTGTTTATTTGTTTTTTTCTTTTAATCAGCTTCTCCCAATTCTGTTTCTAAGTGATCTCTTAGACTGTCTGTATGTGTGAGCTTTATTTGGGAAGCTGAGCTACATAGTTCTTAGGATCCTTGCCAGCCTCCATATTCCTACCCATTCAGGAGGAGGGGGGAAATCAAATGAAATTCCATTAATGTACAGATGGACATTTATATTGATTTTTTGCAAAGACCAGAACATAATGACAACACAAATAACAGATAATAGCATCTGGCACTTTTAACATTTTAAGCCCTGAAATCTTTGGAAAACTGACAGTTGAACTAAACTAAAAGCTCCAGTTATTTCTCAGCTTTTTGCTTCCTTTTAAAAAGAGTGTCAGCTTTTTCCAATTCAGGATTTTATTATTTATTTATTTGTTTGTTTGTTTGTTTATATTTATTTATTTGGTTATTTATTTATTATTTATTTATTTTTGAGGATGGCTTCTGGACAGATACACTATTTCTTTGTTAGGAAAAAAAAACTTCTAGAAATGAACTTCAATTTTACAATCAATTCTATATGTGCATGTATGCATGTATAATAATGATTACTTGCTGCATCTAATATAGTACCTTTATAGTATGCTGTTTTTGACCTAAGATTTTTTCATTTATAGCCAATATTATTTGGATCTTATATATTTTGGACATGGATCAGACACAAAATTATTCAGATGAAAGGATAAATATTTTGTCCCCTCCCTCCTGTACTCCCAAGGCCCATTTGGAGAATTCTTTTGGTTCATACATGACCCATGTATGCTACCATACTTTTATCTTTACATTATAAATGACAGTATAAACATCTCTATTTGATGAAGGCAAATATATGTGTCCCCGGATAATGTGGCAGGATTCAATCTGGATCGGTCACTGGAACCAGACGTCTAGTCTTCTGAGCTTTTGGATTCATGCTGGAGGCCATCCTCCAGACTGGGGAGAAAGAAGTTCCCTGAGGATGGGCTTCAGCATGAGTCAGAAGGCTAAATCTCTGGTCCCGGTGACCGACCCAGATTGGATCCTGCATCTTTATTTGAGTATTTTTGGAAACATTTGGTTTCAGTTTACAATCATTTTCAGCTGTTCCAGCTGCAGAAAATATTACTTACTCTAAACTCATCCTTGAGGATAGTGATAAATATTATCAGAAAGACTCAGGATCATAGATTTAATGTGGCCTTAAGCAATTTAGCTCAACTTCTGCTTAGTGCTTGACAGTACTTACCATTGGGAAATTCCTCCTAATATTCGCCCTTAGTTTTATATTCCTTTGTCTTTGTCCAGCTTCCAGTTTGAGTTAAGAACTGATATGTCCCATCTTATAACATATAACATCATATAACCGCTTTTCAAGTATTTGTATACCATTGGCATATTTATTTTAATCTTCTCTTTTGGAAATGAAATATGTACCATTCCTGATAAGGAATGGTTTCCAGATCCCTTACCATTCTGATATCTCTTCTCTGAACTTGTTTCAGCTTCGCGATATCTCCTTTAAACTGCATGAGATAGTACCTCCAATGATTTGGATGCAATACTTCTATTAATACACATATCTTTTTAACTGATGTCTTATAATGTTTCTTCACGTTTAGCTAATGGTCCACTAGTTTCTTTACATCCTTTGGACAAACACTCCTGGCAAGCCAGCTCATTAAAATTCTATAGTTATATGTTTGATTTTCTTCTTAATCAGAAGCTCTGCTAGTTGGCCTAGTGTTCAAGTCTGAAGATAATTTAGACTGTGGTTGCCATCTTAGGAATTAGCCAGCCTCCAAGCCTGGTGTCAGACACAAATTTGATAAGCACCTTTTCTATCCCAGCTATCTCTGCCCAAGAATCCCTTATGCTGATGATGTAGGCTATGAATTAGGAATCTGGATGCTATCTTCGTTTTAGCCAGTTGTTCAATTCCAGGATTTTGTTTTCCATTTTGCCCCTTGACCATCAATGTATAGATTTATTCTTTGCAACTCCTTTGCTTTCCTATGCTTGGCTTTAAGCTATTTATCTGAGGTATTGATTTCTTTTGGTTGTGTTGTTGTCTCCATGTGGGGAAGCAGAAATAAATAGCAACCAGTTGCAGTTCCAAGGATATTTTATATTTTGTGTGAAATTTCCATATGTATATGGATTTTTCCCCAAAAACTGAGTATTCTGTAATATAATATTGGAATAATAAAATTCCAAAGACAGCTTTAAAAATGAAGTTTTCATTTGATGATGGGAGGTAGTGGAGATTTTCTATACCTTAAATTATACCATTATACTTTTTTTTTACTATTACCAAATTTGAATGGCTTTATTCAGTAAAACTCTCCTTCTTTCGATCTTTTGAAATATTCACACATATTATGTTTATCTACTTGGACTGCTTGAGACTCAAAGTGTAATAGAGTAATATAAATCATTCCACTAACAAATCAGTTTGAATATCATGATATAATATTAATAGAAAATTGCATTTTGATCTTTTGTTCATGACAAATTGACATTATGAGCTAATACAGATTGTTAAAAATTGTTGTGTAAAATGTTTGAATGATTAATGGGATATTTACTTTTAACCAATTACTTAATTCATTTTCATATGCCCACAGGCAATATTTACAATTATAACTTCTAGTGACACCTCGGTTTGGGCCTGAAATATTTTCAGCTTCAGAGACACTTAAATTATTAGGAGTGATTAGTAAAATTATAAGAGTAAAAGATCCCACAATTAACCTTTATAAATCTTTGGCAATGAATTAATTCAATATGCAAATGTTAAAAACTAAATAGAACAAAAAATTGGAGGTCCCCATTTCCTTTGTCAAGGAATTTTCATATATAAAAATTAAATAGTTCCTATATTATGCCATATTTAATTAAAATAAATTGGATCTATTGTATTTTTACTCAAAAGATATTAATGGTCATCATGTTGTTTAAGATATGGTAAGAATAATGTTTCATTCAAACACATTTTTAGCAATGACCTAAAACTGCTATATTCTGGGAAGAAGTCATATATATTACTTCGATAGCGATTTTATAAAACTTTGCCATTGTTCCATTATATCTTGGATTCAGGAAGATAACACACTTTTTTGTGAGAACTTGTTTGATCCACATATAGCAGTACACCAGCTTTATTTTGTTTTGTTAATCCCTGAGGTGGTAAAATCCATTGTTCTATTGACATACAGAAGAAAGAAATATCTCAGAAAGTTGGAGTTTGCCCTTCGTGTCCATATCTTCAGACTGATTGTTCAGCTCTGAGACATAAGCCTCTCTTGATTTTTTTATAGGTTTCTAAGAACTCACTATTTCCACAGAGCTTCCTGCTTTCTCTTTGGGGGTCTCTTTTGCTCCTAGACAGCTGCATCTGCCTGGTCCTCCTTGAGATGTTATTCTGCTCACTAATATCATGAAGAATGTTCTTATGTAACACTTGTATTTTCCCAGAGGAGTCTTAAAGAAAAAGATTGCCCTCTGGCCTTTCATCTCCTTCAACAAGGAAAATAACTTACTCTTATAATTAGCATACTTTTCTGGTAAGAAGAGAAAATAAAATAAAATAAATAAATAAGTAAAATAAATAAAATAAAATAAAGTAAAAATAATAAAATAAATTAAAATAAAATAAAGTTGCTTTGTAAGAGTGGATTTATTAATGTAAGAGCAAGAATACTTCTAGACAGATAGCTGCAGTACTAACAATCAAAAATATTATGTAAATATTGCATCTTCTTTTGTTTTTAATAAAAAATCTTTGATACAAAATAATAGACATAGCTTTTAAACTGACAACATGTTCAAAGTATAATTCCTTGACAGGTTTCTTTCAAGTAATGGTTCCATTTAAGTTTGATGTATTCAGATATGTTCTGTTTGATTCATAAAAATCCAGCATAGCTGAAATCTACTTGAATAGCCCTATGTATACTTTGTAAGGCTTTAGTTGCATTTGAGAAATCATAGTCTTCTTTCAACAATAGGTTATAAGGTTCTTTGATGTGGTCTAAATCAGTCCAATCATTTGGACAGTTTTTCAATATTACTTGTAATTTTACTATGGGATGGGGATGAATAATTTTTTTGCCATATTTTTTTATCAAAAACAAATGGATGGTCAATGGCTCTCAGAATCAGAACTAGAAAAGGTAGGGTAGAGACACAACAATTTTATTTTATTTTCCTTCCTAAGGCTAGGAGGTCCTATGACTTCAAATTGTGGGGTCCTTGGTGCTCTTTGAACTTGGTGGTTTTCTGGCAGACATTTCTTTAGCACTGATGATATTACCTAGTTTGGTAATAAAATGTCTGCAAGAAAACCACCAAGCTCAGAAAGCACCCAAAACCCCACAGTCCATCCCTGAGCTACAAATATTCTCTTCTATTGGTGCCTCAAATTGTACCATTCTGTTCTTATGTGTTTCATTGAAGTAAAACACAGAATGCTTATTGTAAAGCTTTAAAGCAGCTGTTTAACTGCAGCAAGTCAGAGATTGGGGTGATGGCTCTTCCTACACAACTGCAATCCTTCTTTGCAATACAAGATTGCAATGACATGGAAATAAATTTCCTACTTTCTGCACTAATTTTCATGTAATTAATATGGTCTCCACCTGGCAGTCATTATATATGCACTGTTCTTATGTTGTACACAAAGATAAATCTGAATAAACAGTGCTGATTCCTGTTAATTTATCTAAGTGTCATTCAACTCGCATTATAAAAATCTGATGCTGATTATTCATCATAAGAGTAGGTTTAAATAATACTCTACTTTGCTTAATTCTGGCAACAACATTCGTATAGAAAACATGGGCAAAAAGTTGGGGGAAGGGAGAAAACAAACAAGAAATGTACTATCAACAGTCAATAAACATATAAATGAAAAGGGCATAACAAAAATCAAGGAAATCATCAGGGTTTAAATTATAATTTAGTACAGTATCTGTTTCAAATGATGATTCCCTTTATGTAAATATTTGTCTTATTTATGTAAGGGAGAGTATCAGCCCACAGCTGCATTTTTGTTTCCTGTTCAGCTTCTATTGTAAACCAAATTGATGCACTATACTGATATGCATGTTGATGTTTTGTGAATGCCATGATGAAGAATACAGAGGAGCAAATGAGATATGGCTTATATTTTAAGTGCTTGATTGATTTCTTTGATGATCACTGTCCAAAGGTCAATTTCTATATGATTTATATGTTTCTGGCAATTGAGATTTCAAATTCAAAGAAGTACACAGCCAAGCTGTATTAAATCTTCACGTATCTGCTATATTCCTGTCTGATTCCACTCCCTACACCAAACCCTGGGTAATTTCCAGGGTCAAAACGGGGCTGAAAATATAGATGATAGAGAAAAGTACATGGATATCTAGTATCTTTGATTTGCATACCTCTTTCTACCTTAATTGTTGCTCCATTTTATTTGACTTAGGGTTGGTCAACTCTCTGTTTGAAGATTTATTACTCTGTTATATACCGGTAGAATGGCTTTAAGTCAAAGGCTTAAATATAATAAATATTAGACCTAGATGGGTTTGGCTTCTATATGGTGAATATCAACAAAATAGAAAGCACAAGAACACATGAATGTGGCCATAAATATCTTCCTAGAGACTGGTCAGGAGCTTTTTTAGACATAGCTTTTAAGAACAAAATTAATCAGAGATTTAGCATGCTGCAAAACAGGACACCAGCCTAAAGCATTATCTGTCTCTACAAGAATGCTATTGGGTTCTACACAGGGCTCATAAACATTCTTAGAAAATAAAATAGAGGATGACTGCTTTGTTTGGAAACATATTTATCTATTTTTTTTAAAAAACCAGATAATAATAATAATAAAGTTGGAAGGGACCTTGGAGGTCATCAAGTCCAACCCCCTGCTCAGGCAGGTAACCCTATACCATTTCGGACAAATGGCTGTCCAGTCTCTTCTTAAAAACTTCCAGTGTTGGAGCACTCACCGCCCCTGGAGGCAGGTTGTTCCACTGGTTAATTGTTCTAACTGTCAGGAAGTTTCTCCTTAGTTCTAGGTTGCTTCTCTCCTTGATTAGTTTCCATCCGTTGCTTCTTGTCCTGCCCTCAGGCGCTTTGGAAAATAGCTTGACTCCCTCTTCTTTGTGGCAGCCCCTGAGATATTGGAACACTGCTATCATGTTCCCCCTCATCCTTCTCTTCATTAAACTAAACATACCCAATTCTAGCAACCGTTCCTCATATGTTTTAGCCTCCAGTCCCCTAATCATCTTTGTTGCTCTTCTCTGTACTCTTTCTAGAGTCTCAACATCTTTTTTACATCGTGGTGACCAAAACTGGATGCAGTATTCCAAGTGTGGCCTTACCAAGGCATTGTAAAGTGGTATTAATACTTCCTGTGATCTTGATCTATCCCTCTGTTAATGCAGCCTAGCACTGTTTTGGCTTTTTTGGCAGCTGCAGCACACTGCTGGCTCATATTTAAATGATTGTCCACTAGGACTCCGAGATCCCTTTCACAGTTACTGTACATTTGGTTTTTCTTGCCTAAATGTAGAACCTTACTTTTTTCACCATTGAATTTCATTTTGTTACATAGCGCTCAGTGTTCAAGTCTGTCCAGATCCTCCTGTATCCTAAGCTTGTCTTCTGGAGTGTTGGCTATTCCTGCCAGCTTGGTGTCGTCTGCAAATTTGATGTGTTCCCCATCTATCCCCTCGTCCAAATCGTTGATGAAGATGTTGAAGAGCACTGGGCCCAGAACAGAGCCTTGGGGCACCCCACTACACACTTCCCTCCATGTAGATGCGGTTCCATTGAGGACCACACGCTGAGTACGGCCGGTCAGCCAGCTACGAATCCATCTGGTGGTGATGCTGTCTAACCACATTTTTCTATCTTATCAAGTAGTAGGTTGTGATCTACTTTGTCAAATGCCTTACTGAAGTCCAAGTAAATTATATCCACAGCATTCCTCTGGTCCACTAATTTTGTCACTTGGTCAAAGAATGCAATAAGATTTGTCTGGCATGATCTGTTTTTGACAAACCCATGTTGGCTTTTAGTAATGACTTTGTTTGCCTGTAGGTGTTCACTGATTCGTTGTTTGATTATCTTTTCCACAATTTTCCCAGGTATTGAGGTCAAGCTGATAGGTCTGTAATTTCCTGGATCCGTTTTTTTCCTTTTTTGAAGATGGGAACTACATCAGCTCTTTTCCAGTCCAATGTAGGGAGTGTCTTAACATGACTAAATTAGAGAGAAGAAGCATTCCCATTCATGTGTATTTGTGTGTTTGTGTAGATGAACAAATTGTCCTGTAGCAGCCATTTTAAGGAAACTCACAACATGCTCTCTAAACTTTAGACATGGCCTCCTGCTTAAAAATATTGAAAAATGCATATCTGCCTTCCTAAAATAGGGTTAAAGAACTTATTGACCTGGTCTTTCAGATGCTAAACTGCAACCCTTTCAGCCATGAGCAATATTTTAAAAGTACAGATAGGTGTAGAGAGTTGAATGTTTTCTCTTCATTCTCATAAAAATCTGGCAGCCAAAATCTGAATTTTCTAGGAATACCACCATACTGTCAGAAATGAACATGACGTAACAGTTAATGGCACATCATTCTAAATACCTCTTTCTGCCAGCATCATATAGGCAGAAATAACCTTGATCAGTCCTTAAGACAGTAACCAACTTCTAGTTGAATTGCATTTGCTTATATTTAGGGATGCAGCAGTATCTGCCATTAACTCAAATTATGCATTGGAAAATAAATAGAGTTGATTCCCATCACCCCTGGGTATTGTCAAGTAAAATAAAGCAAAATACCTCTTTCTCTTCCTCTTTTTTGCCTTGGCTCTTGCTATAATTGATTGGTGTATCCCAACCTTCTTTTTCATTCAAAGCTTGGTAGAAAGTGGCATTGACCAGAATGCTGCCTGATTTGAGGGGAGAGGAGGAAGGAGTGGGGACACTTGCACTGAAGGAACTTAGAGAACCAATATTTTCTTGACTTCGGTTCTTTTTCATACTCAAATCCAAAGTGCCATTTTCATCTACTTCTATTTCAATTCCCTGAAACATAAGAGAGAAATGTTTAAAGAGCTGTTTGCAGAGGCACCCTAAGACATGTGGAGCTTTTAAGGGATAAGTGAAAATGCCTCTTATTATTTAAATATATCTAAATCTAAAACCAGCTTTACAGTTTACACCCATTAATATTTAATTCTTAGGCAGACTTAAGTGATACTTCAATAATGCTCTTTCTGTGTTTGAATACTTGTATATTGCAAGCAGAATTGGAAAAGAGGCTTCCTAAATGTAAACTGTATATACTAAATCAGAGGATATGTTTAAAATTTAAATCTTGCTCCTTTTATTTGCAAATAATTATGATCCCTTTTGTATCAAAGCATAAATTCATTGCTTATCAATCTTATTTTTTATTCCTTCCTTCCCCCATACACTACAGATAGTACATTTGCATTAGAGGAGGGTAAAGAAATGCAAAAACATTTGTCCTTTACATAGGAGCTACAATCTCACTTGATCTAAAGTGCACTCTGAATTATAAGATCAGGTTAAAGGATTATCGTAATAAATGTGGGTGGTACTCCTCTTTTAAATATAATATCTCATTGGACATTATGAAGAACAAAATCAGATATAACTTATTCTTGTTGATCTGTAGCTTGCCTTATGGCTAAATTATGTGTATTTTTCCATATGATACCCTATGCATGTTTGCTATCTACAAAAGTATCTTAACTGAACTATTGAAAGGTTTTAACCTACAAAGATTCAATTAGGATTTTTAACCTGATGCTTTCCCAGATGTGTGAGCTAAATGCCACAATTTCCTTTAGGCCCTATTGACCAAGAATTTGGGGGAGTTAAAATATAATACATCTCCAGGTTTCAGACAACCCTATATGCCAAACCAGCTAGGATTGCTGTCCCTTGCATTTATCTCAGCATCCTTTGGTACAGAGGAAGAATAGGGAATTTCAGTTTACTCTCTAATTCAGGGGTACTCAACCTATAGCAAATGAACTCTATCATTCCTGCATCTTTTTTGTGGGCAAGGTAGCCCCAGGAACTATACTACCAAAATTTAGGAGCAATGCAATTGCCACCATATTTTTAAATAGATTTTTGGCACTAAGCACTAAACTAGGTTTTAATAAATTAATACAACAAGAAGAACATAACAATCAACATCTGGAGAACAACTATTAATTCTATGAAAAAACAAAATCAATACAATACAATTAAAATACAAATTGTAAAGTTGTAGAGTTGAGAAAGGTGATTCCAGGAGAGAGATAACTTTTGTTTAAAGATGGATGAATGAGAAATGGAACAGTGCTTTTGCTTTATTTATTCCCTTTATAAAATATTGCAAAACTGAAAATGGTTAGGTTACTATGGTATTCAGAAATTGTTAAATCCACTCAGAGGGCTGGATTATTACACTCACTTTCTGGATCCAAAACTTATTCAGAAAAAACAAAATTCAACCCTCCCATAATCTAGTATTGGAAACATAAAGTATATACCACAACAGCTATATTTTCAGGAAAGTTAGACAGAAAGTTTATAAGAAAATTGTAAGAAGTTTCCACTTTCATAAGAATCTTTGCAAAGGTTTTTGAGCCACAATGCCTTACGTTGTTATGTTTTAAGAAAATTTGGTAGCATTTAAATTCTGAATCATAATATCACAACATTTATAGTAAAATGGGATTTCAGGAAAGAGTATTCCTAGCAAATTTTACACCTGTAGGTTGAAGGTGTTTGGGGACAAGTTTAAGGCGCTTAACCTAAAGGGAAGGGATGATGGAAAGAAATGATGATGATGTCCTTCACAAATATGTTATGTTGAGGGTAGAGGAATGTATAAAAAATTCCCTCAATAATCTTTTCAATAAAATATCAAATAGACATCTAAATCAGCTCATGAAATATCACCATGCAGCAGGAAATAACAAGTAAAGCAAATGACAAAATAAACATCTCCTTCCAAGATGTTTGCAACCCTCCAAAGAGGCTGTACTGGTGGTCTGATCTCAAGAGGAAGCCCTGTCATTCAGTGTAATTTTTGTTCTCCCTCCCAGCACAACCTGGATGTAAATTTGGAGCAACAAATTGGCCAAATGCACTGTGGGAATGTTTTAATTGGGACCAAGCAGGCTAGAGGGATACATTCTATCTCATGTACTTCACAATTTATCCCAAATTATCTCAATAAACCTTGACGTTCAGCTCTTGACAGAATCCAATGCTAAACTCTTTTACTGAGTTATCCTGAATTTCTTCTAGGTAGTAGGAAAGTATAGGAAGTGAGGGAAAAAATACAGGGCATATACTGATCCAGTATCTGTTTTTTTTCTTCATATAAATGAAGCTTCAATGGTTAGATAACCTAGACTTTGATATCGGAATATAGATCTTTTTAACATTCATATTTTGTTATTTTTTTTTAATCTAGCTGAAATGTTAATATATATTGCAAGTCCATGTATGATATGCCATACTCTAAATAAATAAATATGTGAAACTACTTCTCAGGTATGATTAGCTGGCTGCTTGGTGGTTATCTTCCTTAACCTGTGAACCACATGTTGCCAAATCAGATCAGCTACTGCTTTAGTGACTAGAATGTTCTTGAATTATTCTTATAAAAAGTTTTATTATAAATCCTGACTGAAAAATGTATCTGCTGTATGATTAGTTGCTCCACCATTAAATGCTTGGACACAAATTCAGTATGTTGGTTACTGAGAAAAAGACAAAGACAACCAAACAGAATAAATCCTGAAAAAAGTTATAAAAGAATAAACTATTTTGATATAGCTGCTAAAATATCAATATTTTTAGAGTATGTTGCTCATATAATGTTAGAAAATTATCCAGAAAATGTAAAGTTTTCATGATACTTGCATAAGGTTTTTGAAATATCAGTTTTCTTGCTTTCCTTGGAAAAAGCTGAAAACAATTGGGCCAATTACTTCTCTGTGTACAAATGAGAAACTCTTCTATGACAACAGTCACATTTTAATCCCTCATTTTAAGAGAGATATACTTCATTATATTTATGGGAAGTAAATGTACTTATAATATGTTCATGGTAAGATGCTTTCACTATATCTTTCTGTCCCTTTTTAGTAAATAATTTAATCTCCTGTGATAGTTTTAAACCCTGAATTTGCCAGTACAGCTTATCCCGGATAATAACTTAGTAACCACATCTTATGCCATCTGTATAAAATCAAATACAGTTTTATATCAGCATTAATAACTCTTACTTACAAAAATCCAAGATATTAACTGTATCATTGCCAGCTGAACTTTCCAGGGCCTGACTGCATTGCCATAATTACCCTTGTGTTTTTTTGGCTTCCTAGTTGATATATAAGTGCAGCCATGAAAGAGAGCTACAAAGTAATCAAGTTTAATAACCACTGTAAAGTAAAATACTAAATATTGTAGTTGCAAACATTTTTCATAATAAAAAATCTTGGGTTAAGTCTGCCTGACCAACATTCACATAAAATGCCAGACCTCTGTGACAGATGGCTTAGGAGAAGATGCCATGTGATAGGGCTGCAGTAGTTTTATAGTGAAAAAAAAATCCATAAATAGTGCAGATTTTCTGTCACTAAATAAAATACCAGCTATAGGGAAGGCAGAGACAACAGCAAATAAATTCCATAAAACAGTCAAAGTCTTCTCAAATTAAAACACAAATCCAAATATGTTAGGAAACACATCTGACGATTGGGAACCAAGCCGTATTTAACTGAACCAAAAAGGCCTGGTTGGAAGACAATTCATACCCAGAGATGTGAACGTTCTTGATTTTTTTTTTCTTTAACATTTATCATTTAATTGTTTGTGTTTTTATCATTATTGTTGAGTTGTGTGCCAAAAGATGGGTGGCCTTATAAATCTTTTCAAGTAAATAAAATTAATACAGCAGCTAGGGTTCTGATGTGTAAACATTGGTGAACACAAATGTAATTATGATCAGAAAGTTGTGCATTTGCAAAAAAAGGACAGTTGGCATATAAGTGAGCTCATAGTTGAACACAGTGATCAAATGGAGAAATGGGTCTTGGGTTTGTAGAAAAATGGACCCCATTTTACCTCTTGACTATTTATAATATGATACTTTTCATCTAACATTTTCTACAGTCATAGCAAATGCCAAAGGAATACTACTATGGAATTCACCTTTCTGTTTCACGAATTAATCTTTTGATCATATTGTCAAAACATTTTAAATATAAATTACTAGAAGAGGATGGACACTTGTTCAAAGAATAAGAAAGTCTGGTTTTATAGTAGTTTTTATTTTCATCTTGCCAAAATATGCAAGATGTGCTTAAATAGCTCTGGAAGATAAACTTTGAAAAAAAATCCACATGGGACAACTCTTTGATTTCTCCCCAATCAATAAATTGGTTGCATAGAAAATCAATATCTCAGGGAAATGGCTAGGCAAAGGTATTTCTCTGTCATGTTAGGATTTGATAGGCAGAATGGTTGACAGACCGGGTGACTGTTCTAGGTATTGGCTGCATTCACACAACATACTTCACCTTGTTTAACATATTACTTTATAATATAAATCATTGATAAGAGATGGTATTAAGAAACAAACATGGAAATTGATCCAGGACGAATCACTCTTATCTTTTGGGATGATTTGGGATTGATAAGATATCATGGTAATTTTTTTATGTGTTGATTACAATAATAGTTTGTTAACAGAAGGTTTTGAAACCTTAATCTTGCCTTTTTTATTACTATTCTTCTTGTTAACTATTATGTCATTAATATAGTATATAGATGACAGGTTAATAACTTGCAAATAGATGTATTAGTTTAAAGATTTGGGGGGTGTTTCTCAAGGGGTGGGAAACTAATATTGTTGTAACGTATTAATCAGTATTCAACTAGGGGGGATAATATGTGCACATGTGTTAGTGTTTTTCCTTTTTTAATGCACTTTTTAAATGTCTGTTTTGTATTTTTTTTCTTAGTTTTTTAAAAATTTTGAAGTTTTGTATTTGTATTTTGTATTTTAACTTTTTTTTGAATAAAATAAAAATAGATTTGAAAAAAAATGCTATAATATATATCAAACTTGGCAATTTTAAAATTTGTGGATTTTAGTTTCCAGAATTCCCCAACCAGCATTCTGGGTCACAAACAAAGAAACAAGCAA
Source organism: Azemiops feae (assembly GCA_023970755.1). Classification (NCBI taxonomy): domain Eukaryota; kingdom Metazoa; phylum Chordata; class Lepidosauria; order Squamata; family Viperidae; genus Azemiops; species Azemiops feae. Next base: position 32,157 of record JALGBA010000685.1, read on the forward strand.
AAACTTCTGCCCAAGATTAACACTAACTAAGCTACTTAGTAAATTGTGCAAATGTGTCAGCTAGCTTTACCTGTTCTGGTTAAGAATGTTACCTGACTGTTATTCTGAAGTCATATAGTCCTAAAACAACCGAACCCCAACATGTTCGGAATAAGGAAGATTTACTGCGGCAGTGGTTACTAAGTTTAAGACACATCAGTTATTACTGGTTTACAATCCCCATCATCCTTCAATATTAGACATGGTATGATGGGAATTATAGAGAATAATATCTGGGGATCCCAATACTAATGCAGCTGATAATCTAAAAGATCATGAATATTCTTAAATCTACTCAATCCTATAATCTCAGTGTGAAACACAAATCTCATGGCACACATAAGAATTATGCTAAATTAAGTCAAGGACTTGCCTAGTCTGGTATCCTATTTCCACAGTAAGCTTCTAATGTTTCAACAAAATTTACAAGAGGAATCAAGCAGAACCAATTTCTTGCTTCTGTACTATCAGCAATTGCATTTCATCAGCAATATTTTTGTTTCCTTCCATCAGAAATAAAGTACCAGAGGTATAATGCAATGAATATGGAGATTCTTCTTGGGTCATAATAATTTCCAGTCATTGAGTTACATGCTATCTATCTCTTTTAAAACAATATGTGCCAATGGTCATATCACATTTCAGACTATTATTGCAGGAAACTATTTTTCCCCAGTACGAACTCCTACAAAAATGTGTCTTGTAACACCACATTTAAAATATGTCTAATCCAAGAATTCATTATTCTATTTGTGTGTAATGTTTCACAATATAGGGACTAAAAAAGAGTTCTGGTGACAGTATTATGTAGTGTGATTTTCTTGCTCAAACTGAGTATATGATCTGCTGTTTCTTCTGTTTCTTTGCTCAATCTGCACTTTGAATCATTTGATGATTTTTTCAGTTCCGGCCTTGATTGCATTAGTTCAAATAGCTTGCTCTTGAGCAGTCAAAATTAAGCATTCAGTTGCTTTTTTAATGTTCCGGTTGTAAGCCATTGCCAGGTTTTATCTTTATCCACTTTCCCTTTCATCTTTTGTAGAAATTGACCATGTAATGTTTCTCCTTGCTGGTATTTCATTCTTGTTTTTTATTACATTATTTCAATGTTCATGCTTTGTTTCCTGTACATTTAGTAAATTCCAATTTTTAACTTGCATTAGTGCTTGTTCTTGGCCATCTTTTATATAATCAGCCAATGCAGGCTTTTCTTCTTTGACAGTTTGTTTGACTTGAAATAAGCCTCTGCCTTCATTTCTGCAAGGTGGGTATAATTTATTAATATCATTACAGGAATGTTATACATAGTGAATAATCATCAATTTCTTGTTTTTCAGTCCAAACTGTCCAAATGAGCTTCTGGGCAGTTAATAATTCCAGCAATGTATCATATCACAGGTATGGCTCAGGATTTCCTGGTTTTGATGGTGTTTCCACTCTTTCAACTGTTCAATTTTGTCTTTAGCCATTTCCTCACTCTTTTGATATATTCTTTATTAATCACATTTTAACTTGTCCATGCTTGATGTTATCCAACTGTAAAATGCCCAGATACTTGTAAGCTTCATCCTGGTGGTTTGGCCATTCAGCATTTAAATTCCATTATTGTTCATCATTTCACCTGGATTTATCGCTACTTTAGCACATTTTTCTAGGCCAAATTCCATTGCTATATCTATGCTAAAAATTCTTACAATATTTATCAATGACTGAATTTTGATTTCTGATTTTCTGTAAAGCTTCAGATCATTCATATAAAGTAAATGCAAATAAACAAATAAATAAAGCAAATATGGAGTCTCTTTGGTCCAGTGGTTAAGGCACCAGGCTAGAAACCAGGAGACTGTGAGTTCTACCCCACCTTAGCCATGAAAGTCAGCTGGATGACCTTGGACCAGGCACTCTCTCTCTCAGTGCAACTCACTTCACAAGGCTGGTATTGTGGGACAAGTAGAAGGAGGAAATTATGTTGGATATGTTTGCCGCCTTGAGTTATTTGTAAAAATAAAAAAAATCAGGATACAAATTAAAAAATACTGTAAACAAAATGTGAGATTTTATTAGCATTTTTGCTGTTTGCTAGCCAAGATCTGTTTATTTCAAAATCACTGAAATCAGAATCATAACAATGACAAAAATAAATGTAATAATAAGTAACCCTGGAAGATGCATCTTCTATATTGTTATTCATATGGTTTTTTTCCCATTGCATATGGTAGAAGATATATATATATATATATATATATGTTTTCTGAGGTTTTCACGGGTGTTTGTATGTAGGTCTTTGGTAATTCGTGTTTTCTCCCGTGTAAAATTGAAAGTGTCTTGGCGACGTTTCGACGAAGTCTCATTCGTCATCTTCAGGCTGGTGTCTCTTCGGCCTCGTGCTTCTAGAAGCAATGTGTGATCGCAGCTGTTTCTTCCTTTTAACTGCCAGTGGAGGTATGAACTGATTGGATGGGAGCTTGGCTGTGTTCTGATTGGGTGGAGGTGTGTTCTGATTGGTTAGGGGCTTGGCTGTGCTCTGATTGGATGGGGGGTTGGCTGTGCTCTGATTGGCGGGGTGTGTGCTCTGCTTGGGTGGGGGCCCTGGTGTGCTCAGATTAGTCTGAGTTGCAGGGGGATTTGAGATGGAGAGCTGCATTGCTGTTGTTTGGCTTCGCGTTCGTGGTCGTGCCACATCTTCAAGGTGGGTGTCAGTTTGCTTCACGTATGAAATGGAGGGGTTTAAAATGGCCAATGATGCAGCTGTGGTCTGGTTTCTGGTCCGCGGTCGTGCCTCATCATCGGTGCGGGTTTGAGTCTGCTTTTTGCGTGGATGTGTGGTGGTGACATCATGTGTCACCACCACACAAAATTGAGTTAGAAAATCAAGGAGTATATGAAATCCCATGCACCGCCTGCCCCACCACATACATCGGACAAACCAACAGAAGAATAAGTGCACGCATTGAAGAACACAAGAACTCAGTCAGAAAAGAGGAACCAACTTCCTCCCTGGTCCAACACCTCAAAGCCACAGGACATAAAATTGACTTTAAAAATTCCAGAACTATTGCCAAAACTGAACACTTTAACAACAGAATAATCAGAGAAGCCATCGAGATAGAAAAACGCCCATACAGCATGAATAAATGAGATGATACCTCCCGCCTACCAGCCATTTGGAAACCCAGCCTTATTGACAGACGAATCCCTAGCACAAGGAGCAACACTGGACCCACACTCACGAAGACCACACATGATGTCACCACCACACATCCACGCAAAAAGCAGACTCAAACCCGCACCGATGATGAGGCACGACCGCGGACCAGAAACCAGACCACAGCTGCATCATTGGCCATTTTAAACCCCTCCATTTCATACGTGAAGCAAACTGACACCCACCTTGAAGATGTGGCACGACCACGAACGCGAAGCCAAACAACAGCAATGCAGCTCTCCATCTCAAATCCCCCTGCAACTCAGACTAATCTGAGCACAACAGGGCCCCCACCCAAGCAGAGCACACCCCCCGCCAATCAGAGCACAGCCAACCCCCCATCCAATCAGAGCACAGCCAAGCCCCTAACCAATCAGAACCCACCTCCACCCAATCAGAACACAGCCAAGCTCCCATCCAATCAGTTCATACCTCCACTGGCAGTTAAAAGGAAGAAACAGCTGCGATCACACATTGCTTCTAGAAGCACGAGGCCGAAGAGACACCAGCCTGAAGATGACGAATGAGACTTCGTCGAAACGTCGCCAAGACACTTCCAATTTTACACGGGAGAAAACCCGAATTACCAAAGACCTACATACAAACACCCGTGAAAACCTCAGAAAACAAATATCGTACCTCTACGGGGAGGAAATCTACCATCTGACCAGGACCTATGAAAAACTTGAAGTCCAAAGAGCTTCCACTTTATGTGACCTCGCATTCTTACGCAACTGCCGAGATCAAAATTTAATCCCCACATGCTTCCAATTGAAATTCCACTCCAACTCTGCAGCCACCAAACGCATCCCGAAAAGAACAGAATTGGCCCTAATCAGAAATGAACTTCACACAAAAAGATTCCTCCTAGACCGAATCAACAAAGATCTCCTCACACTTCACCTCAAACTCAGCAACAAGATCCACCCCGCACTTTGGGACAAATCCAAACAACTCGCCATCTGGAGAGCCAAAACACAGACCACCCTCAAGACAGACACACACACCAACAAATTCTGAAGACTACAAGAACGCCAGAAACAAACCCCTCCTCCCTCACAGCCACACATGAAACAAACAGTGCATAACATCTCAGATAGGATCCTCACCAAAGCCGAAACCAATGTCCTTTCCAAAGGATTCAACTTTGCAGTCGCTCCCAAACACATCCCCACGGAAACCATTATATGCGGAGTTGAAACCAGCCTGACCAAAATCAACCCCGACGACGCTAACAGAATCAGACTCGAAATCTCCAACATCCTCTGCACCAGCAAGCCACCCAAAAGCAACTTACACAGAGAGGAACAGACAGCTCTACTTAACCTGAAAGAAGACACCAGCATAATAATCCTACCAGCAGACAAGGGCAACGCCACGGTGGTTATGAACACATCTGACTACCAAACCAAATTAACCAACCTGCTCCAGGACTCCACATACAAACCCCTAATCACAGATCCCACCACCTACCTGGAAAAAACCACTAGATCCAAAATAAAAGCCTCCCCCATCAGCGAAGAGATCCAGCAAAGAATCATTCCCAGAGAAAAATCATCCAGATGCCCTAAGCTCTATGGTCTCCCCAAGATACACAAAGAAGGAACCCCACTTAGACCCATAGTCAGCTCCATAGGCTCACCCCTACAAAACCTAGCCAAATTTCTCGCCAAACAACTACAGCCCTATTCAGAATCCATCACCTCACACGTAAAAAATTCATTCCAATTCATAGAAATCATAAAGAAACAAAACTTACAGCCCAGCGACCTACTCGTGAGCTTTGATGTCATTTCCCTCTTCACCCAAGTGCCAATCCAAGAAGCCTTGACAGCTATCCAAAACAAATATAACCCCCCCAAACACATCCTAGATCTGACCAACCATTGCCTATCCAACACATACTTCATCTATAACGGACAAAAATACAAACAAATAGAAGGAGCACCCATGGGGTCACCCCTCTCACCTGTCATTGCAAACCTCTACATGGAACACTTTGAAACCCAAGCTTTAGAAAAATCTGATCATAAACCCAAACTCTGGCTCAGATACGTAGACGACACCTTCATAATCTGGCCACATGGGAAAGAAAAACTAGACAACTTCCTCACACACCTCAACAGCCTACACCCCAAAATACAGTTCACCATGGAAACAGAAGCTAACAAGCAACTTCCCTTCCTGGATGTCTTAGTCTACAAGAAATCCAATGGCTCCCTAGGACACACCATCTACCAGAAGAAAACACACACAAACCGATATCTGCACGCACTCTCACACCACCACCCAGCACAGATCAACTCCGTAGCCAAGACACTCATCTCGAGAACAAAACGCTTAGCTGACGAACAACACCTAAAAACCGAACTACACACTCTCACTAATGTACTAACATCCAACGGATTCCAAAGAAATAAGATTAATCCAAAAAGAAACCCCCACTAAAATCCAAGACATAGAACAAGAAAACGGCAAAGCCCTCCTCCCATACATAAAAGGCACCACAGACAAAATCAGCAAGATCCTCCACAAACACAACATCAAGACAGCATTCTGCACAAACCAAAAAATATCCACCATCCTAAGAAACCCCAAAGACAAAATTGAGTTAGAAAATCAAGGAGTATATGAAATCCCATGCACCGCCTGCCCCACCACATACATCGGACAAACCAACAGAAGAATAAGTGCACGCATTGAAGAACACAAGAACTCAGTCAGAAAAGAGGAACCAACTTCCTCCCTGGTCCAACACCTCAAAGCCACAGGACATAAAATTGACTTTAAAAATACCAGAACTATTGCCAAAACTGAACACTTTAACAACAGAATAATCAGAGAAGCCATCGAGATAGAAAAACGCCCACACAGCATGAATAAACGAGATGATACCTCCCGCCTACCCGCCATTTGGAAACCCAGCCTTATTGACAGACGAATCCCTAGCACAAGGAGCAACACTGGACCCACACTCACGAAGACCACACATGATGCCACCACCACACATCCACGCAAAAAGCAGACTCAAACCCGCACCAATGATGAGGCATGACCGCGGACCAGAAACCAGACCACAGCTGCATCATTGGCCATTTTAAACCCCTCCATTTCATACGTGAAGCAAACTGACACCCACCTTGAAGATGTGGCACGACCACGAACGCGAAGCCAAACAACAGCAATGCAGCTCTCCATCTCAAATCCCCCTGCAACTCAGACTAATCTGAGCACAACAGGGCCCCCACCCAAGCAGAGCACACCCCCGCCAATCAGAGCACAGCCAACCCCCCATCCAATCAGAGCACAGCCAAGCCCCTAACCAATCAGAACACACCTCCACCCAATCAAAACACAGCCAAGCCCCCATCCAATCAGTTCATACCTCCACTGGCAGTTAAAAGGAAGAAACAGCTGCGATCACACATTGCTCCTAGAAGCACGAAGCCGAAGACACCAGCCTGAAGATGATGAATGGGACTTCGTCGAAACGTTGCCAAGACATTTTCAATTTTACACGGGAGAAAACCCGAATTACCAAAGACCTACATACAAACACCCGTGAAAACCTCAGAAAACAAATATCGTACCTCTACGGGGAGGAAATCTACCATCTGACCAGGACCTATGAAAAACTCAAAGTCCAAAGAGCTTCCATTCTATGTGACCTCTCATTCTTACGCAACTGCCGAGATCAAAATTTAATCCCCACATGCTTCCAATTGAAATTCCACTCCAACTCTGCAGCCACCAAACGCATCCTGAAAAGAACAGAGTTGGCCCTAATCAGAAATGAACTTCACACAAAAAGATTCCTCCTAGACCGAATCAACAAAGATCTCCTCACACTTCACCTCAAACTCAGCAACAAGATCCACCGCGCACTTTGGGACAAATCCAAACAACTCGCCGTCTGGAGAGCCGAAACACAGACCACCCTCAAGACAGACACACATACCAACAAATTCCGAATACTACAGGAACGCCAGAAACAAACCTTCCTCCCTCACAGCCACACATGAAACAAACAGTGCATAACATCTCAGATAGGACCCTCACCAAAGCCGAAACCGATGTCCTTTCCAAAGGATTCAACTTTGCAGTCGCTCCCAAACACATCCCCACTGAAACCATTATATGCGGAGTTGAAACCAGCCTGACCAAAATCAACCCCGACGATGCTAACAGAATCAGACTCGAAATCACCAACATCCTCTGCACCAGCAAACCCCCCAAAAGCAACTTACACAAAGAGGAACAGACAGCACTAATTAACCTGAAAGAAGACACCAGCATAATAATCCTACCAGCAGACAAGGGCAATGCCACGGTGGTTATGAACACATCTGACTACCAAACCAAATTAACCAACCTACTCCAGGACTCCACATACAAACCCCTAACCACAGATCCCACCACCTACCTGGAAAAAACCACTAGATCCAAAATAAAAGCCTCCCCCATCAGCGAAGAGATCCAGCAAAGAATCATTCCCAGAGAAAAGTCATCCAGATGCCCTAAGCTCTATGGTCTCCCCAAGATACACAAAGAAGGAACCCCACTTAGACCCATAGTCAGCTCCATAGGCTCACCTCTACAAAACCTAGCCAAATTTCTTGCCAAACAACTACAGCCCTATTCAGAATCCATCACCTCACACGTAAAAAATTCATTCCAATTCATAGAGATCATAAAGAAACAAAACTTACAGCCCAGCGACCTACTCGTGAGCTTTGATGTCATTTCCCTCTTCACCCAAGTGCCAGTCCAAGAAGCCTTGACAGCTATCCAAAACAAATATAACCCCCCCAAGCACATCCTAGATCTGACCAACCAATGCCTATCCAACACATACTTCATCTATAACGGACAAAAATACAAACAAATAGAAGGAGCACCCATGGGGTCACCCCTCTCACCTGTCATTGCAAACCTCTACATGGAACACTTTGAAACCCAAGCTCTAGAAAAATCTGATCACAAACCCAAACTCTGGCTCAGATACGTAGACGATACCTTCATAATCTGGCCACATGGGAAAGAAAAACTAGACAACTTCCTCACACACCTCAACAGCCTACACCCCAAAATACAGTTCACCATGGAAACAGAAGCTAACAAGCAACTTCCCTTCCTGGATGTCTTAGTCTACAAGAAATCCAATGGCTCCCTAGGACACACCATCTACCAGAAGAAAACACACACAAACCGCTATCTGCACGCACTCTCACACCACCACCCAGCACAGATCAACTCCGTAGCCAAGACACTCATCTCGAGAACAAAACGCTTAGCTGACGAACAACACCTAAAAACCGAACTACACACTCTCACTAATGTACTAACATCCAACGGATTCCAAAGAAATAAGATTACCAACTTAATCCAAAAAGAAAACCCCACTAAAATCCAAGACATAGAACAAGAAAACGGCAAAGCCCTCCTCCCATACATAAAAGGCACCACAGACAAAATCAGCAAGATCCTCCACAAACACAACATCAAGACAGCATTCTGCACAAACCGAAAGATATCCACCATCCTAAGAAACCCCAAGGACAAAATTGAGTTAGAAAATCAAGGAGTATATGAAATCCCATGCACCGCCTGCCCCACCACATACATCGGACAAACCAACAGAAGAATAAGCACACGCATTGAAGAACACAAGAACTCAGTCAGAAAAGAGGAACCAACTTCCTCCCTGGTCCAACACCTCAAAGCCACAGGACATAAAATTGACTTTAAAAATACCAGAACTATTGCCAAAACTGAACACTTTAACAAAAGAATAATCAGAGAAGCCAACGAGATAGAAAAACGCCCACACAGCATGAATAAACGAGATGATACCTCCCGCCTACCAGCCATTTGGAAACCCAGCCTTATTGACAGACGAATCCCTAGCACAAGGAGCGACACTGGACCCACACTCACGAAGACCACACATGATGTCACCACCACACATCCACGCAAAAAGCAGACTCAAACCCGCACTGATGATGAGGCACGACCGCGGACCAGAAACCAGACCACAGCTGCATCATTGGCCATTTTAAACCCCTCCATTTCATACGTGAAGCAAACTGACACCCACCTTGAAGATGTGGCACGACCACGAACGCGAAGCCAAACAACAGCAATGCAGCTCTCCATCTAAATCCCCCTGCAACTCAGACTAATCTGAGCACAACAGGGCCCCCACCCAAGCAGAGCACACACACCCGCCAATCAGAGCACAGCCAACCCCCCATCCAATCAGAGCACAGCCAAGCCCCTAACCAATCAGAACACACCTCCACCCAATCAGAACACAGCCAAGCTCCCATACAATCAGTTCATACCTCCGCTGGCAGTTAAAAGGAAGAAACAGCTGCGATCACACATTGCTCCTAGAAGCACGAAGCCGAAGACACCAGCCTGAAGATGACGAATGGGACTTCGTCGAAACGTTGCCAAGACACTTTCAATTTTACGCGGGAGAAAACCCGAATTACCAAAGACCTACATACAAACACCCGTGAAAACCTCAGAAAACAAATATCGTACCTCTACGGGGAGGAAATCTACCATCTGACCAGGACCTATGAAAAACTCGAAGTCCAAAGAGCTTCCATTCTATGTGACCTCGCATTCTTACGCAACTGCCGAGATCAAAATTTAATCCCCACATGCTTCCAATTGAAATTCCACTCCAACTCTGCAGCCACCAAACGCATCCTGAAAAGAACAGAGTTGGCCCTAATCAGAAATGAACTTCACACAAAAAGATTCCTCCTAGACCGAATCAACAAAGATCTCCTCACACTTCACCTCAAACTCAGCAACAAGATCCACCCCGCACTTTGGGACAAATCCAAACAACTCGCCGTCTGGAGAGCCGAAACACAGACCACCCTCAAGACAGACACACATACCAACAAATTCCGAAGACTACAGCAACGCCAGAAACAAACCCTTCCTCCCTCACAGCCACACATGAAACAAACAGTGCATAACATCTCAGATAGGACCCTCACCAAAGCCGAAACCGATGTCCTTTCCAAAGGATTCAACTTTGCAGTCGCTCCCAAACATATCCCCACTGAAACCATTATATGCGGAGTTGAAACCAGCCTGACCAAAATCAACCCCGACGACGCTAACAGAATCAGACTCGAAATCACCAACATCCTCTGCACCAGCAAACCCCCCAAAAGCAACTTACACAAAGAGGAACAGACAGCACTAATTAACCTGAAAGAAGACACCAGCTTAATAATCCTACCAGCAGACAAGGGCAACGCCACGGTGGTTATGAACACATCTGACTACCAAACCAAATTAACCAACCTGCTCCAGGACTCCACATACAAACCCCTAATCACAGATCCCACCACCTACCTGGAAAAAACCACTAGATCCAAAATAAAAGCCTCCCCCATCAGCGAAGAGATCCAGCAAAGAATCATTCCCAGAGAAAAATCATCCAGATGCCCTAAGCTCTATGGTCTCCCCAAGATACACAAAGAAGGAACCCCACTTAGACCCATAGTCAGCTCCATAGGCTCACCTCTACAAAACCTAGCCAAATTTCTCGCCAAACAACTACAGCCCTATTCAGAATCCATCACCTCACACGTAAAAAATTCATTCCAATTCATAGAGATCATAAAGAAACAAACCTTACAGCCCAGCGACCTACTCGTGAGCTTTGATGTCATTTCCCTCTTCACCCAAGTGCCAATCCAAGAAGCCTTGACAGCTATCCAAAACAAATATAACCCCCCAAGCACATCCTAGATCTGACCAACCATTGCCTATCCAACACATACTTCATCTATAACGGACAAAAATACAAACAAATAGAAGGAGCACCCATGGGGTCACCCCTCTCACCTGTCATTGCCAACCTCTACATGGAACACTTTGAAACCCAAGCTCTAGAAAAATCTGATCATAAACCCAAACTCTGGCTCAGATACGTAGACGACACCTTCATAATCTGGCCACATGGGAAAGAAAAACTAGACAACTTCCTCACACACCTCAACAGCCTACACCCCAAAATACAGTTCACCATGGAAACAGAAGCTAACAAGCAACTTCCCTTCCTGGATGTCTTAGTCTACAAGAAATCCAATGGCTCCCTAGGACACACCATCTACCAGAAGAAAACACACACAAACCGCTATCTGCACGCACTCTCACACCACCACCCCAGCACAGATCAATTCCGTAGCCAAGACACTCATCTCGAGAACAAAACGCTTAGCTGACGAACAACACCTAAAAACCGAACTACACACTCTCACTAATGTACTAACATCCAACGGATTCCAAAGAAATAAGATTACCAACTTAATCCAAAAAGAAACCCCCACTAAAATCCAAGACATAGAACAAGAAAACAGCAAAGCCCTCCTCCCATACATAAAAGGCACCACAGACAAAATCAGCAAGATCCTCCACAAACACAACATCAAGACAGCATTCTGCACAAACCGAAAAATATCCACCATCCTAAGAAACCCCAAGGACAAAATTGAGTTAGAAAATCAAGGAGTATATGAAATCCCATGTACCGCCTGCCCCACCACATACATCGGACAAACCAACAGAAGAATAAGTGCACGCATTGAAGAACACAAGAACTCAGTCAGAAAAGAGGAACCAACTTCCTCCCTGGTCCAACACCTCAAAGCCACAGGACATAAAATTGACTTTAAAAATACCAGAACTATTGCCAAAACTGAACACTTTAACAACAGAATAATCAGAGAAGCCATCGAGATAGAAAAACGCCCACACAGCATGAACAAACGAGATGATACCTCCCGCCTACCAGCCATTTGGAAACCCAGCCTTATTGACAGACGAATCCCTAGCACAAGGAGCAACACTGGACCCACACTCACGAAGACCACACATGATGTCACCACCACACATCCACGCAAAAAGCAGACTCAAACCGCACCGATGATGAGGCACGACCGCGGACCAGAAACCAGACCACAGCTGCAGCATTGGCCATTTTAAACCCCTCCATTTCATACGTGAAGCAAACTGACACCCACCTTGAAGATGTGGCACGACCACGAACACGAAGCCAAACAACAGCAATGCAGCTCTCCATCTCAAATCCCCCTGCAACTCAGACTAATCTGAGCACAACAGGGCCCCCACCCAAGCAGAGCACACACCCCGCCAATCAGAGCACAGCCAACCCCCCATCCAATCAGAGCACAGCCAAGCCCCTAACCAATCAGAACACACCTCCACCCAATCAGAACACAGCCAAGCTCCCATCCAATCAGTTCATACCTCCACTGGCAGTTAAAAGGAAGAAACAGCTGCGATCACACATTGCTCCTAGAAGCACGAATGGGACTTCGTCGAAACGTTGCCAAGACACTTTCAATTTTACACGGGAGAAAACCCGAATTACCAAAGACCTACATATATATATATATATATATATATATATATATATATATATATATATATATATATATATATATATATATATATATATATATATATATATATATATATATAAGGTAAATAGTTATTCAAGTGTATGATTTTATAAACAAAAACAGTCAGTTTGGTATAGTGGTTAAAGAAACCAGGCTAGAAAGCAGAAGACTGTGAGTTCTAGTTGTGCCTTAGGCTAGTTAGATGACCTTGGTCAGTCACTCTCTATCAGCCCCAGGAAGGAGGCAATTGCTTTTAGAATATTGCCAACAAAATTGAAGGGACCAGTCCCGGCAGTTGCTGGGAGTCAACAATAAGTCAAAGATGCTCTCTCTCTCTCTCTCTCTCTCTCTCTCTCCCTCCCTGCCTCCCTCACTCTCTCTCTCTCTTATACAAAATTATATGAAAGGAAAACAAATTTAAAAACCTTGAAAAAATATAAAGTAGCTTAGCCAGTAAATCATGATGGCTTTCAAATTAATGCACATATTTTGTATGCCACCATCTCTCTCCTGAGATAGGTATAGGCATTCATGAAAAGAATTTGGATTCAATTCTTTGCATCTATTCTTCAAAAGTTCAGAATATTTTATGAATTTGTTTGCCACCAACTGATGAATGGGAATGTTGGCTTTATTTGTCTGGATAGAAAGCTGCTTACAAAATTCTTATTTAAACTATTTAAAATATAAGAAATAAGTATTGCAAAGGATCGGAACCTATAGAACAGATGCCACCCCAAAGAAGTCCTGCCATTGGATGGAATGAAATATGAGGAAAAGAAATTAAAAATAGGAGACAAATTTAACCAAGTAAATTTACTTAAAATTCATTGAGTGCACCTGTCAATGCCTAACAACTCATGCTATTCCATTTAATTAAAAATCTGTGGATTAAAAAAAAATCAATAAGCATTAGTTTTCAAATATATTAAAATACATTATTCTGCTTAGCATTTATACTGTGGTGTAATATCTTTAAATGTATCAACTGCAATGGTATTCCTGACTTATACTTAAATATATCCTTAATACCACAATCCAGATTCCTGGGTTCTGTTTTGTTATCTATTCACCAGTTTCAGCACCAGGAATAATTGAGAGACATCAGATATGCTTGTCTGCTAAATATTTCATGCTGTTTATTTTCCTGTTGTGTTTTCTTTCAAGATAGAGTACACATATGCCACTCTGTCTAAACCTGTGGGGGGAACACCCAAATATTAAATAGATTTCTTGGCAAAACACCATAAAAAGATAAAGATAGAATATACTGCATGTGTTCCTTCTTTGAATGGCAATTACATAAGGTATGAGATCAAATCAGAGAAAACTGTAGGAAGAAGTGATATCACAACAGGCATATTTCACAAGAATTTAAATAGAAGGAAAGTTAAGAGTGTCACCATTTTCTAAATCATTTTCAAAACACTCTCTAATCCAAACTAAATAATCAGTTTCCTTAAATCTGGATAAATACAGGTGATTCAAACTCATATTCTACTGTGGTGCCTATAATATAAAATATTTATATTGAATCATTTGTAGTTATTTAAACGTATTGGGACCATTAAAATCAATGCTAGAAAAGTGCCCTATCTTTTGCACTTAATGAGTGGAAGTATCTTATTTTTGAGAACAATCTGGTTTAATTTATTTGGTTATTCAAACTGATCCAGAGAATTCTTTGCAGGAATTCATAAATATGCATTTAAATATGTTGCATTTCATTGATGTTACTACAGTGTGTTGATTTTTTCCTTGTTTCATTTCATAGCGAAAACTAAGTTATGGAGATCTGTGTTTTTAAATAAATATACAATTTGATTATAGATCACTTCTATTCTTTCTTAACATGGAAATACAAAAAAATCCCTTAAAATATCTGTTATAAAAACAAATTAAAGATCTCAGTTCAACTTTAGAATGTTTTATTTTATTGTTTTGATAGGTTAATCAAAACACATATTTTTTTCATTGAAAGATGATTTATTATATAAGCCTCATTAAATTTCTTCTTCTTCTTGAGGTTAAATTTGAAAGTGAATAATCATTTTTCCCCATGTAATTTTCCACATGAAGATAATATTTTATTAGATGATGGTGAACAGACAATATACAATAGAAAAGCATGATAAACAATCTAAATGATTTTGCTTGGTTCTCTTTCATTCCCCCCCCCTAGACTAAAGTAGACTTTAGAAGTATGTGGCCTATTGAGGCATTTTCCCCTTATCGTTCTTTTCATGAGTTATGGGCTACTTGATTAGAACTTTTTGTCTGCAAAGAAATTGGAGGGGAAAGCTAGTTCACAAATTCATTTTTCATTCTTTATTTTATAGAAAATGTTCCCAGTGCAATGGAGAGGGAGCTACAGAATTTCAGATTCCTTGCCTTGTATTATTTTAAATGTAATAACAATACTTTCTGAGAAAATTATATGCACAATTAAAAAATAAATTATAAATATTGTTTGGAGACAAGAATGAAAATCAGAGTGATTATCACACCAAACTAAAACCATGCAGTTTTTTTTTTTAAAAAAGTTTTGGATCACGTTATTCTTTATTCTCAGTCTTGAGGAAAGTGGACAGCATAAGCAACAAAAAAATACCATAATGTATATTATCCTGTTTAAAATCTCAATTTCTCTAAAAGGGATCTTTATTTAAACAAAATAAAAAGAATATCTTTGATTCTGGCAAATCCATCTCTTTCAACCTTGCTTTGCTTTGCTTTTGCCAAAAACTAATTCTGTTGGCCCTTCTGTGACCCTGGTTGTCGTTTTTCCCTGCTGGAAGTTTGGCAAAAGTAAAAACTGGCAGAGGACAACACATTATATTTTTTAACTGTATATTAAAAACTTTTTGGTATAGCCATTATTCTTATTATGTGCTCCAGTTGTGACTAGGAGTTGCTTCAATCACATTCCCTTCTTTGGCAAATGCAAAGCATGTGTACAACTGAAAAAATATATATTAACAATGGTCCCTCTATTACCGTTCTTTGGCAAGAACGGTCTGTTTCTAAGGTCAGCCAAAGGTGGGGGCAGCAGTTTAATATTGCCTCTGGTATCAGCCTCTTTCCACACAGGGGGATGAGAGTAGGGATTGTCATAACTAGTACTAGAATACTTTCTTGATCCAAGGTAGTAAATAAAACTGTGGCTCCAGATAAAACTTGTTAGAAATTCTGTACCTTAAAAAGAAATTGCCTGGATAGTTGGGCTTGGAAAATAAGACTCTCAGCTTCATTGGTTGTTGGAAAAGGCAAAGCAAAATATTCTTGTTGAACATCTGTGAGCTTCACTTGATTTTCCATATTTTGATATGCTATAAAAATGATTTTCCAGAAGGAAACAATCTTATTAAAGAAGATCTTCTGGCACCAGAATAATGGCTGCTCACACAGCAGGACTGAGAACTATGGCTAAAAGTTTAGTAGAAGGACTGGGAAATAGTAATTTATCTTTTCCAGAGCAAAGACATGTCACTGTATAATACTTTCAAGTAACCTACTTAGCTCTACAGATCTGTGCCTGTTCATCTGTCTACAGGACCATCTCAATATGCTTATTCAAGACTGTACCAACATTATTTCCAATGGTGTTCTTGCTACTAGACTGGTAGTGATGGTACTAAAGCAATCTAATTTGCCTACCTGAAAGGCTACATTGTTAAACATTTTTGGGACTCCTTAACAAAGCTGAAGTCCAGCAAATCTAGAGGACACTGGTTGAGAAGCCTATCTTATTAAGTAACAACAATAACAACAAAAACAACGAATCTGTTGCCTTATAATCAATGAAAACAAAGCCTAATTAAAATTAAAAGTTTACAGGTACATATTTTCAGCAACCACCAAAACCTGTATATATCTCCAATTTATCAAAACTTGAATCTCTTAACATTTCTATTAATTTTATAGTAGTTTTATTTCAGGTGAGAAGAAGCCTCTTTTAAACCAGTTTTGCACCATGTCCTTCCCTAGTTCTTTTCCATGTAGAAGCCATTTATGACAGCTCTCCAGAACATAGTCCTGTCATTTTTCAAAGGAATACTCAGAAAGATGCTGCTCTTTTCAGGGGTAGGAAGGGGGAGCAATTGAGTGCAATCACTAATATGAAAGACGGTTTATTCACACAGTTCAGTAGCTAACGCACCCTCCAGGTTTCTGGACTTGCCTACCTTGGCAGACAGACTCCGTGGTTTGCTGGAGAGGATCTCTGTAGCTTCCCTGCAGTGGGTGGAAAGGTTCAGAATTGCAGCAGCTGCTGCTATGTGGGTGTCTTCACTACATTGACCATAGCGATAAGAGCTGGCATGGCAAGGACTCTGTGTGTGGGCGCTAGCACTAGGCTGCCGATTAGAAAATTTCCCTGGATTTGAAAAATGTTTTGCTGTTGAAGAGAGAATTGATTAGAAGTAGTTCTATGAAACTGTCCTCCTACTAAAGGGACAAAGGCAATCAGCTCATACAGTAAAATAGACAAACAATGCATGAAATAAAAGCTACTCTTGACACAAAACTCAACATTTTTTTAAGTTTCAGAAATTAATAGATTTAAAACATTAGACAGTGTTGTTATATAAACATTCAGATACTTCCAAAATCAGTAGAGGACAACATTGTAAATCCATTTCCTAAAATGTTCTCATGCCATGTGAAGGAAGCTTTGTAGGAGTTTGATTATGATGCTATGCCTGCCATTTAGCAAATTTTGAAGCCTTCCCCCATGGACATTCCTAACTTTTGGTACAGTTTTGTCTCTTTATAAAAAGTTTTCTTAATATTTAGCCTGAACTCAACATTGCAGCATTCATTTTGATTCTTGAATTGAATCTCTTGGGATGTATCACCATTTACCTGCAAAAGTGCACACCCACTTAGAGTGCAATTGAGTTCCAGCTACAGCTTGAGTGTGCTGGCAGTTAAGTTCCTATATAATTATACATTTAACCGAGAATTTTAAAGTGGATATTTATAAAATGACAATTCATGTGGGGTACAACACAATATTGTGTCTCTCTATCTGTATGCCAGTAATTGGAATTGTTAATGATGCCCTAGAAGATGAGTTTTCAAAATGTATGTGAATCAGAGTTTACCAGTATCTTCAGATAGAGGGATTACAGGGTATCACAATACAAACATCAGAGCAATCACTCTGGCCTTATAAAAATGCCATGATCTTATTTTAACAGTGTAATTCTAGTAACTTAGATGCCACTAGTCTTTCTGCAAGAGATCATCAGTTTTGTATAATTACACCTTTTTACATTAATCAGTGGATATTGCATATAGGTGTGAATCATATATATATAGTGGAAGTTGGAAGGGACCTTGGAGGTCATCTAGTTCTAGTCCAACCCCCTGCTCAGGCAGGAAACCCTATACCATTTCAGACAAATGGCTGTCCAGTCTTTTTTTAAAAAAACTTCTAGTATTGGAGCATTCACAGCTTCTGGAGGCAGGTTGTTCCACTGGTTGATTGTTCTAACTGTCAGGAAGTTTCTCCTCAGTTCTAGGTTGCTTCTCTCTTTCGTTAGTTTCCATCCATTGCTTCTTGTCTTGCCTTTAGGTGCTTTGGAGAATAGCTTGACTCTCTCTTCTTTGTGGCAACCCCTGAGATATTGGAACACTGCTGTCATGTCACCCCTTGCCCTTCTCTTCATTAAACTAGACATACCCAATTCCAGCAACCGTTCCTTATATGTTTTAGCCTCCAGTCCCCTAATCATCTTTGTTGCTCTTCTCTGTACTCTTTCTAGAGTCTCAACATCTTTTTTACATCGTGGTGACCAAAACTGGATGCAGTATTCCAAGTGTGGCCTTACCAAGGCATTGTAAAGTGGTATTAACACTTCCCGTGATCTTGATTCTATCCCTCTGTTAATGCAGCCTAGGACTGTGTTGACTTTTTTAGCAGCTGCAGCACACTGCTGGCTCATATTTAAGTGATTGTCCACTAGGACTGCGAGATCCCTCTCACAGTTACTGCTATTGAGCAATAGTGCCACTATAGCAATAGTACCACCTATACTATACCTGTGCATTTGGTTTTTCTTGCCTAAATGTAGAACCTTACTTTTTTCACCATTGAATTTCATTTTGTTAGATAGCGCCCAATGTTCAAGTCTGTCAAGATTCTTCTGTATCTTAAGCCTATCTTCCGGAGTGTTGGCTATTCCTGCCAGCTTGGTGTCATCTGCAAATTTGTTCCCCATCTATCCCCTCATCCAAATCATTGATGAAGATGTTGAAGAGCACTGGGCCCAGGACAGAGCCCTGGGGCACCCCACTACACACTTCCCTCCATGTAGATGCAGTTCCATTGAGGACCACATGCTGAGTACGGCCGGTCAGCCAGCTACAAATACAAATCTGGTGTTGATGCTGTCTAACTCACATTTTACTATCTTATCAAGTAATAGGTTGTGATCTACTTTATCAAATGCTTTACTGAAGTCCAAGTAAATTATATCCACAGCATTCCTCTGGTCCACTAATTTTGTCACCTGGTCAAAGAATGCAATAAGATTTGTCTGGCATGATCTGTTTTTGACAAACCCATGTTGGCTTTTGGTAATGACTTTGTTTGCCTCTAGGTGTTCGCTGATTCGTTGTTTGATTATCTTTTCCAGAATCTTCCCAGGTATAGAGGTCAGGCTGATAGGTCTGTGGTTTCCTGGATCCATTTTTCTTCCTTTTTTGAAGATGGGAATTACATCAGCTCTTTTCCAGTCCTCTGGTAGTTCCCCAGTGCTCCAGGATCTTTGAAAGATATAGTTCAGTGGTTCTGAAATCACATCTGCCAGTTCCTTCAGAACCTTGGTGTGTAATTCATCTGGTCCTGGTGATTTGAACTCGTCTAGGGGGGACAAGTGCTCATTTACCATTTTCTTGCCTATCTTAACTTGTGTTTCTAATCTGTTTTTTTATGGTACTGTTTTTGATAGGTTGGACTGTTTTTTCCCTTTGTGTAAAGACGGTTGCAAAAAACGAGTTAAATAGTTCTGCTTTCTCCCTGTTGCTTGTCACCTTCTTGCCACTTTCTCCCACTAATGGACCAATCATTTCCTTAACTTTTTTCTTGTTTTTATGTGTATGCATGATTTCTCAGAAGGAACTAGATATTTTTACCATAGTGAAGCTTTTAACTATGCTAGTTGCATGTTTTGCTTGGTACGTACATCCTGGAAGATAAAACAAAAAAATACAGTGTAATTTTGTCAATTTCTCTTACTTACATTCAAAGGATTGTGTGGGTTTTTGTCCTTGTATAGTTGGCATCATTGTGTATTTGCCAAAGACTTGGGCGTCAAAGCTAGCATAGTCAAAAGGTACTTTTCCATATTTCTCTTGCTCTCTTGTAAAAGTGGTTCCGGAGGAAGGGGTCACTTGGGCAGACTGGCAGCTGTACTGAGATAACTCAAAATGTTTCACCAAGTTTGTCCTTCATAATGAAGACATAAAATATCAGAATAATAACTATTGTTATTAGATTCATTCTCTAGCAGAGATACACTTAACAGGGTAATTTTTTAGAAATGCAGATTAGTACTAAATGTTTAGAACTAAGAAACACAAAATAGTAAGATACAAAAACTAATATTGTTCATATATTTTCTTAAAGTTCTTTTCTTATATATAAAGATGTACAGATTTCAACTCCTAGAATTCTCCAGCCAGCATGCTTAAAGCTGCCAAGTTCGAGAAACATTGGTCTATAGAATTATCTTTCTCACCATAAAACTCCTCACAGCTGAGGCAGACAAATTTAGTGGGTTTTGTGTTTAGGCATGCCTGTTACTAGATTCATCAGTTATGTCTTCCTAAATACAGCTCTTCCTAAATACAGCTCTCCATACCTACCCTTGGTTGGTATTTATCCGAGAAATTAGGAGGATAGAGTTGAGTTGAATTTATTCTTCCCAATTTAGCCTCATGAATGCATACAGTATGAGGTCAGTTTTTATCCATGATCAAATAATGGATAACAGTAGTTATATTGTGAACCAACCTGGCATCCACCAGATACCTGAAAGAAAGGCCTTTTCTTTTTTTACTTCTGCAAGGAAATTTCAAGGTTTCTTTTGAAACCTTCTTGGGTTTCTTCTTTAGTGTTGGTGATGGCAACAGTAGCATTGCCAGCACTGGGGTTGTTGTTGTTTTTTTACACTCCATCTATCATTCTGAATCCATCATAGCTGCCCATACTTCTGGAAAAGACCAGTCCCTTTTCTGGAGAGGAATAGCTTGATAATTGTTGTCCATGAGCAGGTGACCTCACATTTGGATTCCTGAAATGAATTGTATGTGGGCCTTCTTTGTTTCTGTCCTGGAAGATGCAGATGAGGGGCCAGTCTTCTGGATGGGCATCTAGCCATACTTAACAATATTCATATGCTGAAGCTACAGCACTGGCTACCCATTAGCTACCATGCCAATTAGTACTGGCTTATAATGCCCTGAGTTACAACAGATGGCATCTCCTAAATGACCTTGGCTGATTTTGAAAAAGCTAAGCAGGGTTGGACCTGCTTTGTATTTGAATGAAAGATCACCACAAAAGCACAGGGTTATGGACTAATCTAAGATGTCAAATAGCATTCTGGAAGAAAGTTATGGCAAGACTTGGATGTGGATGTGAACTCAATTTCAGGGAGACTTTACTTCTTTATAAAGGTCAGAACAACTTGGAATCAGAATCTCAATGTGTCTATCTTTTTCTTTAATATATCTGTGCAATTGCTATGGTCATCTTGAGAGGTCTTACTGCTGATTTCAACTGGGAATTGACATCTTCCAGGCATTCCAGCCTTTTTAGTGGTAGCAAATATTCTTTGGGAAGGCTTTCCTTTGAAATTAGAGGGTTGCTTTCTATTGCCACATATAAGTGCCTCCTAAAGACACATCTTTTCTTCTAGGTCTTCCTTGTGTAAACAGTAGAGAGGGTTTTTTCTCTCTCTCCCTTTATACATTTTAATATATTTTTATTATCATATATTTTTATTATCCTTTTTGTAATGAAATAAGAAATTTAATGGGATTCAGGATATTAATAGGTTAATGAATAGGTTAATAAATAAATAATGAATTTGAGTTAATAATGAATAGATTTATAAATGAAATGATAAAGTCCCAATTTCCCTGCATAGTGACCATGGTCAATTGGTGGGTTGTGGTGTTCTTTCAGGTGGGAAGACATAAAGAGTGTAAATGCAAACATTGCAAACATGTGGTGGCACAGTGGTTAGAATCCAATATTGCAGGCTAACTCTGCCGACTGCCAGCAGTTCAGTCCTGATGGACTCAAGGTTGACTCACCCTTCCATCATTCTGAGGTTGGTAAAATGAGAACCCTGATTGTTGGGGGCAACATGCTGACTCTGTAAACCACTTAGAGCAGGGGTGTCAAACTGCCAGCCCACAGGCCGGTTTCATCATACCAAAGCTGCGCCCACCCCATTGCCGGTAATGCAAAAAGAGTTGCGATACGTCACGACACGTCATGTGACGTGGCGAGTTTGACACCCGTGACTTAAAGAGTGTAAAGCGCTATGAAGTGATATATAAATCTAAGTGCTTTTGCCATTATGGTGCTTAGATCAGCCAGATTGCCATTGAATTTCAGTAGCAAAATTCTCAGGGGATTGGGGATGCATTAGGACTTTATATTTAATAATAATAATAATAATAATAAAGTTGGAAGGGACCCTGGAGGTCATCGAGTCCAACCCCCTGCTCAGGCAGGAAACCCTACACCATTTCGGACAAATGGCTGTCCAGTCTCTTCTTAAAAACTTCCAGTGTTGGAGCATTCACCGCTTCTGGAGGCAGGTTGTTCCACTGGTTGATTGTTCTAACTGTCAGGAAGTTTCTCCTCAGTTCCAGGTTGCTTCTCTCCTTAACTAGTTTCCATCCATTACTTCTTGTCCTGCCCTCAGGCACCTTGGAGAATAGCTTGACTCCCTCTTCTTTGTGGCAACCCCTGAGATATTGGAACACTGCTATCATGTCACCCCTTGCCCTTCTCTTCATTAAACTAGACATACCCAATTCCAGCAACCGTTCCTGATATGCTTTAGCCTCCAGTCACCTAATCATCTTTGTTGCCCTTCTCTGTACTCTTTCTAAAGTCTCAACATCTTTTTTACATCGTGGTGACCAAAACTGGATGCAGTATTCCAAGTGTGGCCTTACCAAGGCATTGTAAAGTGGTATTAATACTTCACGTGATCTTGATTCTATCCCTCTGTTAATGCAGCCCAGCACTGTGTTGGCTTTTTTGCAGCTGCAGCACACTGCTGGCTCATATTAAGTGATTGTCCACTAGGACTCCGAGATCCCTCTCACAGTTACTACTATTGAGCAAGGTACCCCCTATACTATACCTGTACATTTGGTTTTTCTTGCCTAAATGTAGAACCTTACTTTTTTCACCATTGAATTTCATTTTGTTAGATAGTGCCCAGTGTTCAAGTCTGTCCAGGTCCTCCTGTATCTTAAGCCTGTCTTCTGGAGTGTTGGCTATGAGGTCTCATCTGCACCTTTTACAGGACATTTTATAATATATTAATGTCTACCTGCACTGCCAATTCAAAAGTTGAATGTTTCAGAACATTATAAGTTATAGCATGAATATAACATGAATTATAAATGTCTTTTTCCAGAATGCATCTACTATAAATATGATTCAAAAGTTTTACCTATGGATCTGATCATGGCACTGCCCTGTTTTGAGTGATTCATGTTGATTTTTTTCCTGAGACATTGTCATTTTCTCAGCTGCAGCAATTGGACATCCAGAAAGACTATTGAAAAGATTTGTCATACAAAAGTAATTGTTAACAGTTTATACTCAGTGGTATTAGGATTTCTAATATGCATTTCACATCAAAAATAAAATATTCAGCTTGTTGCCCTTTTTATTCTGCTTATCATGTTAATTGCTATTACAACCTTTAAAATCCAGCTATATCTTCTTTTCACTGTTATCTCAAACTATTATGCCTGCTAGATCTTTCTTTCCTATACATCCCCTGATGATTTTAATTCAGCTAATTTCCCATGGCCATTCACATACTAGGAGGCTATCCATTCTTTTCACCTGATTGTTGCTAACATAATTATTTCATTATTTCCATAACATCATTATCTCTTTAGACTTGTAAGATCTTTGACCTCTCTAGTAGCAATGTTGACCTTGAACATTTTGTGATATAATACTTATTTCTTTCTTTCTCTGGGAAATTAGCCAAGTCAACCTTATCAATGATTTTAATGTACTAAATTAAACCATGATCTATCATAAATGGATCATAAATACTTAGAAGATTAAATCAATACACCAAAGTATATCAAGTTTGAATCAAATCATATATTTTCACTATATATATTTGATCACTTGATTAGTCTTCACTGTTCTTTGTAAGTAATTTAAATTCTTTGTAGTTATAGACTACAAAGATAGTTTTAATATTAAGTTTACACTTAGGATTTCATATGAAATGAAGATGATGCCACATTCCTGTACAAAGTATATATACAGTAAGTACATAATTGAAAGCAAAAAGTTGGGGAGGGCATATATTATTTGAGATTGGATAGCATGTATTTATATTGGCATCCTGGCTTTCTTAAGGAGAGCTGTCAATAAATTATGATTTAGGAATGAATGTATTTGATTCAATTCTAACATTTCTTAGTACTGTAAAATGAAATAACATAATTTCTCGAGTTATGTATGTTTCTTTTTCATTGATTTCAACAGGACAATTAAGTATATATGTCATTGTCAGTCAGTAAAAACTTTGGAATCTAAAAATACTTCATTTTGGCTGAAAATTCTTAAATTTATGTTTGTGTAAGGAAGTTTTCTTGCAAGAGTTAAAAGTTTATATTGCTAAGTGAGGTGGTCATAAAATGTGACATCGTGTGACTGTGCTGATTTATGATGGCAGTTACAACAGTCCCAGTTTCAGGTTTTAAGAAAATCCCACACAGTTGTCAGGTGCAATGTTGCATGATCACCCATTTGTGATCTCCTGCTAGCTTTCCCATTATATTTTTCTTGTCAGTAACCAGCAATGAAGGTCTCAAATGATGATCACATGACTATGGGACAATGTGATCATTATAATTGTGAGCTGCCAAGTGCCCAAATCCCAATCACATGACCGTGGGGATGCTGCAATAGCCATAACTTCAAGGTCCTTCATCATTGTCATTGTAACTTCAAATAGTTGCTGAACAAATGGTCATTAACTGAGAGTTACCTATATTGTTGCTTTATATGAAGTGACAGATATTAAAGAAAACATACCCTTCTTGAAGATACCAATGGAAGCAGACTTGAATTACCTTCTGTGAGTGTTGCGGTTGCTATTGACATGGCCTCTTCCTGTACATCCAGGGGTGGGACACTTTAAAACATTTTCATGCATGGCAAGGACTAAATAAAAGAAAAAACAAACAAACAAAAAATCCTGAAATCCATGCTAATTTTATAGAATAGTTCAACGTTGGCAACTGAGGGGAGATTTTCACTCTCAAGTTTATACTAGTGAACTTTCAACCCCAAAAATATTAAGACTTGTCACAACTGTAAAATGGGTGGCTATATAAAGTGATTAAATGAATGAATGGATGGATGAATAAGTACATAAATAAACAAGAAACCATCTCCCTCAGTTATTACATAATTCACAATAAGCAGAGAATCTAAGAGTTTGAGCCACCATATATCTCCCAAGATAACAAACCTGACATTGGTTAAATAGTTGCCCACCTTTTTTTAGAGATTAGAAATCTGTGTCCACTCTAGAAAAGTCATCATCATCTGAGTATACACACACACACACACACACACACACACACACACACACACACACACAGAGAGACAGACAGATATTGGGTATTGGGTATTGGGTATTGGAAGGTAGAAGGTTGTTTTACTGCAAACTGAGTTCCCAGCTGTGAGATAATAGCTGCATTATCCTCTCAAACTATATAAACTACTGAACTATTTTTGTTCATTTCATGCACTAGCATGTTCAGTGATTCTGTAATTTACTGTATTTCTGTAATTCTTGATAAAATAAAATGACTCAAGTTTCAAAGATATAATTAAGGCACTTTGTAAACAGCTATGGGACATATAACTAAAATACATTTTTTCCAGCATTAAGTTCCAATCATACCAAAGCAATTTTTCTTCTATCAATTTTACAAAATTTATCACCAAAGCTTCAATATTAACTCCACCGGATTATACTTCAATTTAAGTAGTTGAATTTGGGATATAGATTGATTTTGGATCAGGTTATCTGTTGCTGGTCATAGAAAAGGTAAGAGGATAGCAATGGCAAGTATAATAGGTATCTGGATCCAATCTGTGTTGGTTACCAGGACTGAAGGCTTTGTCTTCTGAGCATTTGGAGTCGTGCTGGAGCCCATCCTCAGGGAACTTCTCTGTGTGCTTTGGGCTGTTCTGTTATGATAGTTCTGTGAGGATGGGCTCCAGCATGAGTCCAAAAGATCAGAATACAAATCTTCTGGTCCCGGTGACTAACCCGGATTGGATCCTGCAACATTATCCTGGGACACATATATTCGCCTTCATTCATAATAGATACCCTTTAATTACAAGACTGTTTCTAGCCTCAATCTTTGTTTAAATTCACAGAACAGCACAGCTGTGCCATTTAAAAGATCTGGAGGCCGATGACATATTTTCTGAATCATCATATGGTCTTGAAGAAACCACAAGCCACAAGCTCTGTGCCACATAATTGCTTCTCTGACTGTCACAGAATTGTCTTCATATATTCAGTGAAGTGAAAACACCAAAGGCAGCACACCTACCATTCCAACGCACAGCGCCTACTCATATCAGTAGAAAGGGATTGCACAAGTTTAATAAAAAATACTCTTCCTGTAGCTTATTTCTGCTTTCAACAACAAGGTGGAATTTAATTATCTCCCTTTGCAAGATTGCTTGGGGATTTTCTTCTTCTGTTCTGTTAGAGTAGACTGATGGTGACATATGTAAAAAAAAAAAAAAATCCTACAGGAAATAACAGATTTGTGATCCTCCCCAGAAGTGTAACACACCTATTTTATATTTTTACGGAATCATAAATAAATAGTCAAATCTATAGCCCTTTCCCTCAGGAGGCACCAAGCACATTATTTTCTTAGTCTATCAGTGTAGCAATTATTTTTAGTACAATGAGAGGCTATAAAAATCAATCTGCCAAGAGAGGCAAAGGGCTTAGGGTTATAAAGGTATTCCCCGGGTATATATTCTTCAGTAAATCATAGGGAATTTTATTTTGACCAAGAGCATAAGGCAGTATTTTCATTTCAAATGCCCACTTATGTTTATTTCCTAGTGTGATTGCAAAGTAGAAGTTTAATTCACTTACTTCCTAGTAGGTGTGCCTGAGTGGAGTGTGTGTGCGCACATACACTGATACTAGACCTGATTGGTTTTTGCATTTGAGAAGCAAAATAGCATCCAATTTAATTTTTATTTTTAGTATGAAAATTTGATTTCAGGTCCTAAATCAAATTTAGTTCCGATAATATCTGAATGATACAAATTTAGTCAGTACAGTACAACTTACAACCATTTGTTTAATGACTGTTCAAAATTATAACAGCACTGAAAAAAGTGACTCATGACCATTTTTCACACTTACAACCATTGCAGTATCTCCATGGTCACATGATCGAAATTTGGATGCTTGGCAACTGGCATGTATTTATGACAGTTACACTGTTGTGGGGTCATGTGATCACCATTTTTAACCTTCCCAGCCGGTTTTTGACAAGCAAATGGTGGAAATGGTCAATGGTGGAAGCCAGATTTGCTTAACAACTGCATGATTCACTTAATAACTGCAGTGATTCGCTTCACAACTGTAGCAAAAAGGTCACACAACGGGGGTGCAACTCACTTAACAACTGCTTTGCTTAGCAACAGAAATTTTGGTTCAGTTGACTACCTGTACTGAACTAGGATGCTTATTTATTATTATAATAAATTCATACATCATAAGATAATAATACTATCTGAATACATTAATTTCAGAGTACCCCCAAACTTTTGTAGGTCCTAGACATTGTGCCTAAGGGATAATAAGATGGTGTTTTGCCCATCCTTTGATTTAATTTGGTATGGCTTGAATCTCATGATACTGTTCTGATTTGTCTAAACTTCTTGAATTATAGATATAGTTACTAAGGTAAAGTAATCCTGATGATGGCCAAGGTGTTCATACAAAAAAAGGACGAGACCAATATTGAGGATTTGCAGCAGCAAGGAACCCCCAGGTCAAATAAAAAATATGCATAAACTTGGCACTGGGCCAGCTTAAAAATCTAGGTGTCCATGCTATAATCTACATGGTGTGTGCTCCCTCCCCCTTCTCTTTTTGTCTCAAATGGTACAATCGGAAGGCTGTTTAAAAGACTGTTTCTTAGCACCAATACATATTGCTCACCACCTTTCAAAGAGGGAGAAAAAGAGAAATATTGTTTTTAAAAGAGATTCCCTGCAAGTGATGGGAAGAAAATCACATTAAGTAAGTAGTTTTATAATGTAAGGTGTCAAATACAAATAAGAGGAAAATGCACCGAATGTTAAAGTTTTATCAAATTGTAGTGTTTGTGCTGTTGAAAGACGCTCAGTGAATGTGTTTGTTCCTTTTGGCTTAACTTTTAAAGGCTAAGCATGTTCAGACCTGGTTAGTGTTTGTAATCAAGTTTAGTACCTAGAAATATCAAAGACTGGGAAGTTGAAAAATCATCAAAAAGTCATCAATGTCAAACCATTTCTGTATGGATATCATGAGGTCTCAGCATCCATTTCCAGCTTGACTCAAAGAAGACTTGACTTTACATATTTATTTGTAAAATCTTGACACTCATTTACTTAATCTAGGAGTCTGGGCACTTGAAATAGAATACTCTGGTAAACACTATGAGATACCTAGAAGTTGAGGGATACTTACCCAATTAAGTTTCATAGTGCTGAGCTTTTGTTCTGGAGTTTTACCCATGCAGTATTACCCAGCAGTGGTAGGGTGAAGTAGATATAAGATTATCATTTAGTTATGATGGCATGGTTTTTATCTGATCTGGTCCCTTAGGCCAGGCTGGTTTTGCTCAGCAATGGACTGTATTCAGCTTAAGCAACACCCTTCTGGATCTGAGATTTTTCTGGAATATTAATTTCAGGTGCTTTAGTGACTTTTCATTCCATAAATAATAGTGTATCTTCATCACTGAAATGGACATGAAATTATACCACTGTTATAATGCAGATCCTTGCTCTTGGTTAATACAGTTATGAGCCGTATAAAAGGCTATGCCTTGTGTCATCATGCCAGTGGTGTGACATAGAGTTTTCTGTACTGAAGAATTTCTACTTACTTTCAAGTGGCACTCTGACTTTATGTGGACAGCCCGAAAGACTGCGATGGTGAGGATACAATCCAGTCACATGCCCTGTTCCATCACACCCTGGAATGGGACATTTGGTCTCTCTTTTTTCAGGCCTGGGTACATCTGTGAAAAAAACAGAATGGACGGTCTGGCTGGAACACTGTAAATTATATATATATATATATATATATATATTAGGCTGGGCACTTTTAAGTAATTGGAAAGAAAGCAATTTTCTTTCAAGGTGTTAATAAATCCTGAAATGCTAGACAACATTTAACATCCTACTTTAAATAATGACTTGTTATTTTTGTACTAAGACATATGGCATTAGAATTTGCAATGACATTTGCATCATGTGCCAAAAATGTGGAACTATGTATGAGTGGAAAAATAGCTAGCTAAACAACTAGCTATCAGGCTCTGGGAAAGTTGGGTTGCTGTGAACAAATCTTATGTTCATCCCCATATATAGAACCCTAACAATGTCTTAGATCCTTATCTTGAATTTTTTTTATCAAGATGCTTTATTAAGGAATTTATACAAGGAACTACATGCAATCAATATACCAGCATGGCTAAAAGTATAGTGCAGGATTGGTTGGCAAGCTAAAGCTATAACTATATGATATTTCATTTGTATTAGATGTGAAGCTCCTGTTTGTGCAGCAAAAGTAAGCATGTGAAATGTGCTAATCTCTCAATTAAACACTGTAAAAAGTTCTGTCTGCCTTATATATTGCACTTATTTATTATTGCCTTTAAAAAGGATAGTTAGTATAATGAATGATCATATAAACATTTAAATTTTGAAACTAGTAGAATGATAAAGTTTAAAAATATTTGTTATTCTTCCTATACAAATACATGATTTTAACATATATTTAAGATATACAGTACATCTCACTTCTCTGTCTGAAAAAGGGACACAGAAAACTGAAATAACATTATTGCTTGACTTTTTTCATTCTTTTCAGGCAGATGAAAAGCAAAAATGTTTGGATGTATCTGCCCCATCTTTAGACATAACTTTTAAAATCTTAAATATGTATGCATTTTTCTTCAAAATAAGGAAACTCCACTGAATTAAATACAAGTAACTTTCAAGAGTCTTCTCTACATTTTCAATAAAATAGCAGACTGAAATCAAATAAGTAGTCCTTTACAGATACATATTATTAAAAAGGACTGGATCCATTAAGTAGGTATAGTTCGATCAGTTGTAGTATCTTCTATACTAGTCAGTTTCATTTTTTGGCAGATACACATTTTAATGTCTTTAACTACCTCCACCACCCACCAAGTGATCTGCTTGCTTCCATATTTTCAAGTTACAGTGCTGAGACGGGAAAAAATGAAACTTTGAATTTGGGTTTTACTGATTAGATAGTTCTGCTGTTATAGAGATGGCTAGTATAACTATTACGTAAAAGTAAAAAGTTGAGGTTTGATGTTACTATCTTATTCTACAGCATCAAAGGGAGTCAGACGTCAATGCCTTTTCTTTCTTTTCCCCTTTTTTTCTACACTTTTCCCTTTTTCCTCCCCTATTTTTCTTATTATTTGCTTTTGTATTTTTGTATTTTATATTATAAACTAATAAAAAGGAAAAAAATATTTTCAGGTTACAATGGTAAGGGTTGGAAAGAGAGTGGTCAAACAGGGAATTACCCTGGAATCCCTATGGGCGAAATCTGACCCCCCCCCCCTTTGAATTCACTGAACTTTATTTAATCTCACCCACATACAAACTGTTAGTCAGAGAATATTCCTGTGTATAGACTTGAGTGCTAAACAACTAACTGAATTCTTCGCGTGCCAGTCTGGTTGTTTGTGTCTGACAGTAAGGCAAATAGTTACATGTACTGACACATGTACTTATAATCAGTAAGTATACAAATTGTATACAAGTATACAATTATGGTTTACAGTCTTTTTTCTATGCAGTTAATTTAATAGCTCTTATTCAAGTTTTCTCCATAATGTGCCCTTCACATCATCTTACTGAAGAAGCCCCTGGCCTCTCTCAAGAATTCCATCTCTGGCACTTCTCCAGTCAAAATTAAGTGGCTCCAGTGAAAAGGTGTCAGCTTTCTCAGGTACATCTGACAGAAAACATGATTAGATGAACTAATTCTACTTTATTGAAATGCTATATTAACAGAATCTTGCATCTTTGAAAGTACAAATCTCCCACCATCTCCTTTATAGCCTGAGAAGTTAGGGAGGGTCCCTTCTGAGCCTCTTTCTTTTTCTTTATGCAACTCTCAGCTATGTTTTGTCATATGCGACTATTCCCTAGACAGCATCTCGTTGCCCATTCTCAAGGTCTTTCTCATATACCATTTCAAGAGGCTCCATCTCAAAACTCTTGGTGAATGTTACCAGGCAATAGATTCCCAACATCTTTGTCTTTTTCATACTACCATCTTGGGGTTTGGGCTTTATACACATTTCCTATAATGACATTTATATGTTTCAATAATATATGATAAATCTTTGTTGACTTGATGGAATGTTTAAATGATACCATTTCAGGCAATGTATGACATTTCTGGGACCCTGAATACATAGATTGCTCAGGTTCAATGAATGTGGATTCTGTATCTCATGTTCTCAGTTAACAAAGCCTATGCTATTGTCACAAGAAAGCAGGACAATAGTCTTGGAATACATCACTTAGCAGAAATAAAAAGAACGTAACAACCCCATCTTTCTACAATAGATAAAACCCAGTAAGGCTGATAAGAGTTTGCAAAGAAACTATCCTTTAATATAGCTTGCATATCTTGGAACCCATACATTGTATAATCTTCTTTAATATAATAGTTTCATATAGAATATAATTAATAGATACAATATACAATACAATTCAAAGTAAAATTACATTCACTCATTTACATGGGGGTTATTTTCTCCTAAAGATCTTCCATTGCTCAAACAATTTAACATCATAAAAACATACTTATTGATAAGTTTGGCATTGAAGAGTCTAAAATTCACAGCTAAGAACATTTTGAAATCTATCATATCTGTGAATGATTTAGCTCTTACTAGAAACTTATCATTTAACAAACCCAGTTAAAATATGCAATGATATGCGTTATATACAGATATGATTTAGTTACACATACTGTAGCTATATGGTGTGATAATATTTCCTCTAAAATGATTTTATTATTTAAAATCTAATTTTGGACCAGAAATATACACTCCCAGATGTCTTTTCTCTACTGTGTAATACATTGTTCTTTGTCACTGGGGCAATCCAAGGAGCCTTGTTGCACTCCCAACTGAATCAAATGCAGGTAGTCCTTGACTTACAACTATTCATTTAGTGACCGTTCGAAGTTATAACGACACTGAAAAAAGTGTCTTATGACCATTTTCCACCATTATAGCACGCCCAAGGTCATGTAATCAAAATTCAGATGCCTGGCAACCGGTTCATATTTATGATGGATGCAGTGTCCTGGGGTCATGTGATCACCTTTTGTGATCTTCTGATGAGCAAAGTCAGTGAGGAAGCCAGATTTACTTAATAATCATCACACTAACTTAATAACTACAGTGATTTACTTAACAATTGTGGCAAGGAAGGCTGTAAAATGGGCCAGAACTCACTTAACAACTCTCTTGCTTACTAATGGAAATTTTGGACTCAATTTTGGTGATATGTTGAGGATTACCTGTAGTATTGTGGAAGTAAAGAAAGTTATCTCTTTCTGTTCTCCCCATTACTGAATCATAACACCACAATTAGATGTTTGGAAGAAGAGGACTACTGTACCATTGCAAACAAGTGATGTGAATGTAGCCCACTAAGTGTTGACATGATAAGTTGAAATCTTTCACACACAGAAGCCATGTATAAATTGTATAAATAACCATTCAAGCAGTACTTTTCAACACAGGGGGCAGGGGAAAAGGGCAAGGAGAGGGTTGTTGTTTTTTTTGCAGTCACATTGTTGAAGCCCTGGAGAAAATCTCCCATTCAGTGGTACCATTGTAATATAATGTAATATTTTTGTAATAGCCATGGGGGCCGGGAAATGAATAAAATTCTTTATCAAAAATTTTATATCATATTAAACATGAGTGAAAAACACACGGAGAGTTCAAAAGCCAATGTACTAGCTAAAACTCAAAACAGTGCTACTCTGGAATCAGGGATGGGGACCAGGATTAACAACTATTTAACTGAATGTGTAAATTTACTGTGAACAAAGAAAGTGGACTTACGCTTGTGGCTATAGACTGGTCTACCACCAAGGTCAACTATTTTGGCTTGTCTTCTTTCACTTGCAAGATGCTCCAGTAGGAACCTATCCAGTTCTTTGTAAGTGCTATGAAAGACATGCCCCTGCTCTGCCTGAAGGGCTATTGCTTGTTCCAGCAAATTTAAGTTCTGTTTTGTTTTATCCAAGTCAAATGACTGTTCTGTATTTTCTGATAGACAATCATCTTCTTCACAATCTGGAAATGGATTCTGCATTCTGTTGCTGCAAATGTCAGCATGTGAGTCCTGTGATACTTGCAGTTCTGATCTCAAACTACCAAAAGTTTCAGAATTGTTAACATCTCTTTCTTCAGCTTTGACTCCAGGTGTTTTTAGGACCTCTTCCTGATTACATCCTATAACATATGTTTTATTTAAAGGCAGTTTTATACTTATCTCTTCAGAAAAATTTGAGGAACTATCCCATTCATTGTCCAGAATTTCAGAGCTACTTTCATTGTCTTCCGAGGAACAGTATTGTGGATGTGGAACACTAATTTTGTCCCTTCTTACTGAATAATTAATTCCATAACATACAGCAATGTTCTTATTCTCTGTTTTTAAAGGCTGGTTATCACTATCACTTAGTTTATCATTCTCTAGGGAATTTGGTGCATCTTTTGCTATTTTTTCAAAGTTAATTAATGTGTTGGTCATTGTGTCCTGGCAGTTAGTGAAACTGTCCTTCTTTTGAAGATTATTTTCTTGCATGTTGAAATATGAGATACTTTTTGCGTCCATTAAAGTGGTGTTTTCTAGATAGAAAGAAACAGAGAAGACAAAGTTAAAGTACTTCTATTTTGGCCACAATTCACAAATCTTTTAATTATAAATTAATCTACTTATGTCAGTGAGATCCTGGAGAAATGCTACCTGTGTGGTTGTTAAGAATTGGCAAAAACTTGATGGCGCAAAATCCATCAATCAATATTAGTGAGAATACTCCAGGGTCAAACATTCTTAAAACCCTTTTAAGGTTTCTTTCTTGATTTGTATGAAATCATACTGTGCAAAACATTCCTTTAAGGAAATAAATGGAAAGTACACTAAATAACCAAACTATTATGTGAATCCATGATAAAATTATATAATTGGTCCAGAAATATAAAACAATAATAATAATGTGAAGTGTGAGTGGCATATGCTGAGACAGACAGACAGATACATCTATATCTCTTCTTAAGTTAAAGATGATCAGAAAGAGATTTACTTTGCATACAACACTATGTAAGAGATATATTTTGTACCTGGCTTACTGAATTCATGGAAGGACAATATACAGATATAAAGAAAAGCTAGGGGCAACTTCATTATTGAATTCAAAATGAAATCATTAAATTATGGTGTGCTTACTTAGTTACTATCAATGTGAACATGGATATTCTGAGCAATGGGAAAAATGCCTCTCTTACTTACGGGTGTATTTAATTTTTGCTTTGAAGCAATAGAGCTTGGAAAAACACAAATATAATACAGAAACTGGCAGATGAGACTTTTCTCATGTTGATGAAAACATATATTTTTTTCTTAATCTTCTTTGACAATGTTAATTCTTCTCCATTGCTTATATTTCCAATTGATTCTATTTTTTTAAAGATGATGTATTGGATTTCAATATACACACGTGCTGTATTGAGAAGCACTTTTTCTTTGAGATTACATGACAAAACAATTGGTAGTAGCTACAAGGAAAAGAATCTCAAATGCCAAAAGACAATAAATCCTTTGTGTTTAATCTACTTTTTTTCTAAACATTTTTTCCTGACAAGGACACTCCAAAATACATCTCCATCATCTTTCTTTCTGTAATTATCTCCCTAAAATCAACACTGGTCTGCCAGGATCAAGTAAATATTACCATAGTAACTAAAAGCATTTTTGGATGAAGGGAAGAATTTAGCCACAACACTAGCCCCTTCAATAATGCTGATTATAGGGTGTATTCTTTTGTTGGGATGCATTCAACATAAACTGGAATGTTTTGCACTTTACTTCCTAGAAGAGAAAAAAAATGAGATAAACAAGTGCATAATAAAAAATAAGACAGTCTGGTTCTTTGCGGAATCCATGTCAAACCAACTCTGGGTTTAAATATTAACTTAAATATCATCCAGAAATGCAAATCAAGTTTTGTCTCAGCAACAGTGAGCTATTAAGAGAAAGTATAAAGGGTTATCATAATTTCAAAGTATTATCAACTACCGAAAACAAATAAAAAGCATTTTCGGTGAATATGTCCAATTCATTGAACTATTCTCTCAAGCCACTTAACTACCCACATGTGTACAATAATGATTTATAGACATTATACCTAATTATGCATATTTGGGCTATGGTGGAGTGCCTAACAAAAGCTCTAGAAAGCAACAATTACCTCTGTTGCTTAGCTACATAGTTTAAAATATTCCTATTAAGTGCAGATTATTGTGGAAGGGGGGAGGACGATAGAAGTGCACATGTGCCTCTACAATGCGTTTCACTTTATAGCTGCCAAACTGTTAGCGTTTTGGGTCATTTCCAGTTTACATAATTGTTTGGTTCAACTGTTTGTTATACATTAAAAGAAAAATATTTATTAATTGTTTCTTACACATTTTCTTCCAGAAACTGGGCCCCATACTAAAGAATGGGGCCCTTTTTGAACTACTTGTCAGGCATTTATTGTTGTTGTTGTTGCTGTTATTGTCTGACCTGAAAACTCCAACACAACTTTATTTGTAGATGTTCTACCTTCAGGAGATAGAAGGAGCTAAAAGGATGAAGAGCAGCAGGCAAGGTAACAAAAATCCCAGCACTTATTAATGGATGTTCTAATTAAGAACAGACAAAGTCTGAGTAAGGTTCATATTGTTCCCCACTTTCTCCATTTAAATTAATTAAATTATAATAAATAGAGGGAAATGGTAAATAGAGAAAAACTCTTATTGAATGTTCTACATTTTTACAACAAAAAATTGCCCAATAGTCAATCTAAGATTCGTGAGTCAATAGTACAGAAATGTTTTCCTACAGAGCTACTTGCCTTGTAGATAGATGCATGAATTGCAGTTTCTGTCATATGAAATCAATTTGAGGTTATGCAGAAGAGATCATTACTACCCTATCAGCTATTCAGAAATAGGAAACCAGTGCATGATTTATTCTAGCAATACATTCCTCTTCCCACATAGAAGAAGAATGTATATGACTATTAATCACATATAAGTACATATAATTATCATAATAATAAATGAGGACCTGAAACAACATAAAACTTGCTAGATACCAATATGATATGTCTCTTGGTTTATAAATGTCCATTAAATTCATGAAAATACTAATGCAAGGCAGCCTCCTAGCATTGGCATTGCTTAAATCTATTTCTAGAATGGACTCTGAACCATACCCAAGTATTATTTATCCAGTTGGACAAATACAATTATTAGTAAATTTTGAGCATGAACACATGCATTCATACAACATGCTCATGTAAAGAAGCAAGATAACATTATGACTTGATCATCAACAATCAGACAACAGCTTTATGTGAAGAACTAGTAAATTAAAAGTATCTAAATTATACCCCTTGTATCACTCCAACTTTATTTGAGAATGGGAGGCCATTTTATTTTATGGAATTTCCTCAGTACATCTTAAACATTTAACTGCACAGGATCACTGTTATGTAGAATGAGCATGAGTGTAAATGACTTCTCTTCAAAACTATGCTTGGTGCCTGGAAAGATGAATCAGTGAGGCATGCAATGTTAGTTATAGAGCCAGAAGACAAGTTGATTAATCCTATAAATGTTAGCCTACATATCACTACAGATAAGTCTTCTCACTTATGAACTGATGCAATTCTTCATTCTAAGGCTGACAGAGAAGGCTTAAAAGGTCTTCTAATGGCTACACCTTTGTTCTGCTAAGAATATGGTTCGATAGACATAGATCAGTGTGGTAAATTCATGTGCAAGATAGGAGAAAGAGTGGTTTTCCTTTATCCAAGGTCTTGATAGTGTACTAGCATAGTCATGAAACCTAATTCAGATATTTTTTATCTATTCTAATCCAATAAAAATTTCAAGTTGTAAATCAATATTTGAAAACAATAATGTGTATTTGGGGGGAGTGAGGAAGGAGGGGATTGAATTTTAATTTATTTAAGACAGAGATAATCAATTAAAAGATAGATCAGAGGGGAAAAAATCTTATGTCTTATTTTTACATTTTGGATTTATTTCTAGAATCTGCCATGACCCGTATTATGCAGCTGTCAGTGTCAGTCATATCTGCTCATGTAATATAGGTTTTAGACTCTTAAGTCAGAATTAGCCAATTGTTTGAATTCTATATGGAGTGACTTTTGAAAATCATTTCAAAAATTCAAGTGTTTTAGAATACTATAGCTAGACTGATACCAGAGAGGAACTGATACCAGATAGCAAAAGTATAATCATTAATTTCTTTGGATTTTTTAAAAAAGTTTTTGTATTTTGGATAAATGAAGACTCTTTGGATTGGCAAGGTTTTATTTAATTTATCAGGTGAGGTTTCCACCACCTTAAAAGACAATGAGATAATTTTGATTTTAAAAGTTTTAAAAATATATGATTTTTTTTTGGGATTATGCAGCAAAATGATGCTTAGTATATAGATTTTTAGTATATACATTTTTAAAAACTGATTAACGGGCAGGGAGATTTGGAATTATAGTTTTGATTATTTACAAGATAACCATTTTCTTGTGAGAAAGAAATAATAATAATGAGACTTTGAAGGCTGGACACTAGAGCCAGAGGATAAAGAAATGGGAGTAGAAATCTTGGTGCAAAGTTTTGAGTATTTTTCAGCCAAGTTTTAGGACATAATGGATCAAATGCATGATAAAATTGCCAGAGCATATTGTAATGAAGTTGCAAAACAAGAATGAGTTACAATGAATGTCTATGAAATTAATTTGAAGGGAGATTTAAATGTAAAACAAATTAATCTGTTGGATGACTCATTCCCT
Organism: Azemiops feae; assembly: GCA_023970755.1. Lineage (NCBI taxonomy): Eukaryota > Metazoa > Chordata > Lepidosauria > Squamata > Viperidae > Azemiops > Azemiops feae. Next base: position 70,583 of record JALGBA010000685.1, read on the forward strand.
AAAGGAGATGAACAGATATTAAACTAGGAAACTGATTTGGATAGTTTTTTTTCTGGATGCACAAAAGATGCTAAAATTTGGAAGGACTTATTTTAGAAGTGACAAATAGAAGGATAAATTTTACTTATTGATATAAAAGAAATCTGTTAAAGTTTTGATGGATTTTTTGCTTTGAAACACAGATGAGAAGCAAACTACTTCTAGAACTTTTTGGATGGATTAAAAATAATTTTAAAAAATCAACGAAGATTTATAAGATTGTCTTGTTTGACCAGGCTTAAAAGAGCTATATTATTATTAATACACAAAAATGTGAAATCACATTGGGTTTGTAGGGATCAAATATATGTTTGATTATCATTATTATTTTAGAACATACTCCTGTTTCCTATTTTCCGACAACAACTCTGAAAAGTACATTAGACTGAAAGAGATTAGGTAACTTGGATGCAATTATAAAGACAAGTGATTAGAATCTGATCCAATAAATATAATGGAATTTATTCTCACGTGTCTGATTGCAGACTAAGAGACCCTACCACCTATAACTAGAATCTTACACAAATTATAAAGAAAGTAACCCATTACAATTCTAATCCCATTGTTTTAGAGATTTGACAAAGCATTTTTCAGTGATTAATTCGGTGTTAATTTGTTATTAAATTTCTATATATCTAGAGGAATTTTGATCTGAGCAAAGACATGTTCAAGTGGTTTCTTCTCTTGACACACTGTATTTACTGAGTTCAAAAAGAAATAATTCATCAAGTTTTTGATCGACAAAGCAGAGGCATTCACACAAGAGAAAATATGCTTTGTTTTGAACTTGTAATGAAACACTTTTACTCAAAATGTTCTTTTGTTTAAATTGAAGTGTTCTGATAGAACAAAACTAAAAATGGCTTGGGAATACCATATTCCAATGGAATAAACTTAACGTGTGCTTGACTATTTCAGAAATTTGAAACAAGCTCTTCCCATTTTTCCCTGGGATTACATAATTAGATGGGACTTTCACATTGATTGCTACCAGCCACTTAACTTATATGAAATTTGGCCAAGTGTATTTATTTAAAATACCCAAATAATAATAGTTTCTACTTAATAAAGTCAAGTAACAATTTCTGCATTTCTTTTGGTAGCCTGTCTATCTAACTCTAACCCAAGGCCAGTTAAAAAAAAAAGTTTTCATTGTAATGTAACATAAGAAGGGGATTCTGAGTAATATTTTAGTAAAGTAAAATAAAAATACTATAGGACACAAATGCACGCATATATGAAATGCATATAGTGCACATATGGACCAAAACTCAGTAAACAACAGAGCTAACATCCAGGTTTTACAATTTTAAATGCACACTAAAAGCTCAACATCAGAAGACATGCGTATGCATGAGAACATATAAATGCACAAATTCAAACCAACATAATAGCATGATGTAACTGCTGTTTGTCCCAACATCCCACCTACCATTTCAGCCCAGGCGCTAAGCCAATAGTTGCATCGGTCATAACTCTTGTTCTACTGGTTGGGCTGGGATATTTATTTTTAAACAATAATCACAGGCTAGAAAATGAAATCTAAAAATAGTTTTAAAAAGAATCTAGAATATTCCATTCTGGTGTTTGAAACACTGAGCATATTTTCTTAGAGCACCAAATAGTTGGAATGGCTGTTTTGAGCTCAGAATGTTTCCATCTTAGAATATTTTGCACACCCTAAATCCTAGTCCACTTTTAATTTTATCATCATCATCACCATCACCATCATCATCATCATCATCATCATCATCATCACCATTATCACCCTCACCAGCGTACCATCCTTGCTTCACAAGTCAGGTCAATAGGAATAATATGAATGACTGGTACCTCCCAGTGAGCTATGTGCCTAATTGTCTTATATCAGCGGTGGCGAACCTATGGCACGCATGCCAGAGGCGGCACTCGGAGTCCTCTCTGTAGGCACACGTGCCATTGCCCCAGACTCGCCTCCCCCCGTGACCCCCTCCTCATCAGCAGCCCCCCTGGAGGAGAGTCACCCCCGAGCGTGGCCCATGCGGAGCAGCGCAGCCAAGGACATGGCAGCCAGGCAGCGTAGACAATAATCTGTCCTCAAGCCCCATCACGCACAGTTGATGCTGCGGGGCACAGGCAGAGGGCGTGGCTGCCATGGCGCTGCTGGGCTGCCTGGGCAATCTGTGGCGGGTCCTGGAGGCAGTGAGTGGCCCTGAGGGCAGGAGGGGTGGGGGATGGGGTGGGGGCGGAGCAGGGGTGGGGCAGGGGGTGGAGCGGGGGCGGGGCCAGTTTTTTGGCACTCGGTCTCTAAAAGGTTCACCATCACTGTCTTATATGTTAACAACGATACCACATTGGCTTTCTGATATAATTTTGAAGCGTGTCTAATGATAGGATTTCACTTTGTGTTCTTTGGGAAGTGTTAGGAAATATTGATTAAGTTATAATCCATGCTTTTTCATACCTGTTTGGAGAACATTATTATTGTCCTGAAAGTGTGTCCTGCCTTCATTCTCTCCTTTGCCTTCCAAGGTGGGATTGTAGTGGCGAGGCTTCATCAACAGAGATTTCCTTTTGTTGATTGGAACTTCCAAAATCTGTTCTTCAGCTTTTCTCTTCTTAGCCATGGAGCTTTTGTAGGCACTGCATTTATACAAAAGCTTTTAATAATAGAAAAAAGTAACATGAAAGACATTGCACAAGAGAAGTAGTATAACCAAAGTTGTAAATGGATGGGTCCTGTAAAAATGTGTATATGTATATGTATGTGCATGGACATATATGGATATGTTTAATTTTACTGAATGGTACTAAAGATGAAGACCCTTTTCAGAATGTTTTATTTTCTAAGATAACCAAAAGTCTACAGAGGCATATTATATAAATTTTAAGAAAAATAAAAAGTCACCCTTCATTCTGAATAGAACATATGTTAATATAATCTCAGCAGTTGATTAGATTGTATGTGTCCAGGAGTAGATAAGGAGAGATTAATAATGATTTGTTAATCCCAAGAGAGAGCAAATATGAAAATTCCAGTCGAATGTGTCAAATTTCTTTGTTTTGCTGAGATGAGTACAATTGAAATATAACCATTTAAATGGTTTGCTCTTTTTCTTGTATGTGAGAACCAAGGTATTGAGCTTTAGAAATGGACAAAGAGATAGATAGAAATGCATAGCAAAGATACATTTGGATTCTGATCTAAATCAGAAGATAGAACCAGCACATGATGTGCAATGCAAGACATTGCTGCACCAATTCTGAGCCACCATGATGTCTTACCCTCATAGCTAAATCATTATACAAAGTCTGGTTTCCTTCTTGTAGTTTTCAGTCACTGGGTTCTAACACTGTAGAGAAGAAATTAAATACACCCACACCCACACCCACACCCAAACTCAAACACACTCACAAATGTTATTCTATCTTATATTTGACATTCTCTAAGATATTTAAAGATTACAGTAACAATCAACTTAATCTCCTCTTCTTTGCTCAATATGCTCAGTTTTTGCAATTTGTTTTTCATTGGATTAAGTTTCTAGGGTTCTGGCAATCCTTTTCTAGCCCCACTTTGATCTATATTATGGTTATATAGATCAGATCTCAAGGTAATTATTTTGGGGGCTAAATAGACTTATTCCGCATCTTCAATTATAATGTGCTATATATTCATAGAGTTCCTTTTTTGTCTTTATAATCTAGAAGTGCACAAACCAAGGGAACAGAGCTGCAAGCTGGTATGAAAGATTTGGAAGAAAGCCCCATAACTCTTTCAAACCTTACAAGCAATATATAAGACATAACATATTAATTGCATTTAAATTTATTTATTTATTTATTTATTTATTTATTTATTTATTTATTTATTTATTTATTTATTTATTTATTTATTTATTTATTTATTTATTTATTTATTGATTGATTGATTGATTGATTGATTGATTGATTGATTGATTGATTTAGTTAGTTAGTTAGTTAGTTAGTTAGTTAGTTAGTTAGTTAGTTAGTTAGTTAGTTAGTTAGTTAGTTGCCACCTATCTCGTTTCAAAAGACTCTGGGCAGCTTATAGTATAATAAGCATTACAAACATTAAAATCATAGAATATAAAATTACAGAAGAGACAAAATCAAATCATTAATTAATTTATTTAGTGTATGACATACAATGTCAGGGAAATTTACAAGTGCTAGAAAAAATGCAGTCTTAACAGCTTAAATTGCTAGTTCAGTGTTCAGTGCTTGTGTGCCTATCTTTGGTGCACCACAGGGGGCAAAATAGTTTACACCAGCTGACTAGCAGCACTCGGGTTGCATGCTTTTGAACTGCTGGGTGGGCAGGAGCTGGGGAACAAGTGACAGGAGCTCACCCCATCTCACAGAGCCAGGCTTGAACCCCTGGTGTGTAAATCATTTCTGGCAGGCAGTTTCAGCATCATTAAGCCACTGCGTCACCGTGCCCCCTACAAAATCATTAACATTAGATAGAAAAGGAGGGAGCCAGATATATGGGGAGGAGGTGGGATTCGTTTTTAATTAGTCAACCACCTCCAGTGTGAAACTTCCCCATTGGGACACCAAGCCGTCTGGCAGAATCAGGTTTTAAGGCTTTTACAAAAAGTCAGGAGGCTGGGAGACAGGAGGGGGAGCCACGGCAGAGAAGGCTCTTCTCCTGGACTCTCCCAGTCGAAATTCCTTGACCGACGGGATCCACAGTATGCCTCTTTATTGGCTCAATTAATTATATTAAATTTAAATGAAGATGAAACCACATTTAATATGTATCAACGCCCCATTCGCTTCTTTATTTTGGCTTCACTTTCTGGATTGTGGTAACAACACTCCATCCAGGAATCAAATGCAGCCAGCAACTTCCATAAAGAGTTGAATGTATTTCCTACCTAACAAAGCATATGGACATGTTCCCTAAGACTGATTATTTTTTTAAAAAAATGTTATGTACTATATTCTAAGAAAGTATAAAAATATTTTATTATTTGTTAACAAAATTGAATGGCTGGAAATAAGTATCTGTCAGCCAGCAGGGCCATAAAAAGCCTTGAAAAAAATATTCAGATGATGTATATGTTCTTTGAAAAGTCCAGTGTCACATGCTAAAAATTCTACATTTATTGTTTAAAAAAAATAAAAAGAAAAGATTCATTATCTGGTGTTCTCTCAGTTATGCAATATGAATAATACCATTATATCTGTCACAGATGAAAAATTGCATTTATGGATCAGTGTAATCCACTCATTGGTTGCTGGACTCAACTCCCCTAGGGAGTATGACAATTCAACATGATACCACTGGTTGTTAAATTTTGCATTTGGCTCATTGATCTAGCAGAAAGATTTGCAAAAATCCCTGTCTCCAGACAGCTCCCTGTTGGTTACACATATTATGAGGCTCAACAGCATAAATTCATCTTTAACTTATGTGCACTAAATTGGCTCCAGTTTGGATTGTTTTGGATGATGGCATATGACTAACTTAAGCTTTTTACTTTTTCTTTTTAAATCCAAGTTGGCAAGGCTTCTTCTTGGCAAGCTACCCTTACAAATATGAAGGACAGCGAAACAAATGTGAAGATCTTCACTGCAGCAAAAGTTAAATCACAATCAACATGCATCTTAAATTGTAAATTCTCTTGCTCTTTCACAATGTTGCACAAAGCAAGAGACCAAATAATGGATACATTCCAATCCGTCTATTTAAAATGATTATGGTTTATGTGGCATGTTTATCTGCCCCAGCAAAACAAATGCCACAATGCAGTAATGATTTTTTTCAATGTACGTGGCAATCAAGTAAAGAATTGTAACTGGTTGGATTGGAGTAATTAAAATTGTGCATCAAGTTGTTTTTTCCATGGAACTTTTGAAAAAGTATTTGCCAATTAGGTTCTGCTAGTTATATTAGGAATTCAAAAGAGGCAGTTTTTTCTCAGGTTGTCTATACAAACTATATAAATATAACAATAAATAAATTACTTTCAATAGAAAGTAAAATATTCACCGCATTTATAGTTCATGATCTCATGGATTTTAATCCTTTATTCTACAGTTACTATAATAACACAAAAAAATGTTGGGCTCCCATTTATGCATCCAAGTGGCTGCCATGAACTTTGATATTTGTGATATTTAGCCTACATATGAACACTTGACCATATTTGTTCCTAGTTATCTCAGTTTTCTTATGAATAGAAGGAGCTCTGCAAACCAAAGAAAAATAGACCGGTTTTATATTGTCACTTATGATAGGCAGTGGTGGGATTCAGCCAGTTCGCACCAGTTCAGTGGAACTGGTAGCTAATTTTTTGTTGCCCAGGCCCAGAATGGACTTCCAAAAGCAGCGTCCACACAGAGAACTGGTTGTTCACATATTTGAATCCCACCACTGATGATAGGCATGATTCAAAGAACTTGGAGACAATTACTTTTTTGTTCCCTTTCATCTACTTTCTTCCTTATCCAAATTAATATTATATGGACAAAACTATCTGATATTGACTGGGAGCAGGTGGCAGTGGGAGAATTGATGAGTAACTGAAAACTTTAAGATACTCTGAATTTTAAAATTGATATAAAGGTAATAATAAAAGAAATTGGAAATGCTTCACAATAGAATAATAGATAATACATTTGCATGCAACTGATTGTGTTTATTAATCATGCATGTGTGTGTGTGTATGTGTGTGTGTGTATGTGTTAAGCACATCCAACTGTGTCAGTCAATTAATAAAATTATTCTGTACATGGAAGTACCTAACAGCCCAGAAGTAAACAAGAATTTTCACCAATGGGAAAATACATCTGCAGCATTTCTAATTGTAAATTGGCTTCAAATAGGTTACTCTTGTGGTGTAGGTGAGCTGAAGGTAAATTGGCTCAGTTATCCAATGGGAATAAGGTTGTGAAATCACAGGTTTATGGAAACAGTATAAATACCCGATATGGATTTAGCTCTTGTGCATTGAAGATTTCTATTTTGCCCCTATTTTCTGTCCTTTCCTTTCCTATCTCTTGTTTCTTCTCATTTTTAAAATTTCATATGTGATATCATTCCTTCAAATTAATTTGATCCTAATCTGGCATTTTAAATGTGAACCCATGATTTCCAACTTCAACTATATGAAACACTTTCTGGAGTTGCTTTCATATAACCAAGTTATCAATATGTGATTCACCACCCAGCATATGGCAAACCTGTATTTAATTTTTAACTTTGAAGTGGAAAGTCATTCATGTTCCTACTGTCATTTGATCATTTTGGTACCATGAAGACACAAAAACTGGGAGACCAACCATATGTATTCATATTTTTCAAAAAAAGAGGTCTGTTTCAGCTGTTCTTGTAGCTCTTATTTGCATTCGCATAGTAATTAATAACATAATGAGAATAAAGTCTAAGGCTATGCTATATACAAAAAGAATAGCTTTACTTTTTATCAATATTTTGCGTATTAAAATATTGCCTTTTATTCTGATACTACAAAGCATGTCATATAATCTATTTATTATGGTATTTCTGATGATAATGTATGCTTTGTACAAAGTTTACCACAGTGTTGCCTTCTGCTAGAGAATTCAATAAAGAGATCTTACCTTGGGTATGCCCCTTTGTATATGAGGTTAGTGATGTATATCCATACCTCCTACATAGCAGAGAGAACCTTGTCTAAATTGATCCATAGTAAAACTGTTTCTTCATTGAATACACATCAAAGCTACTTTACTATTTATTTTCATTTAAAAAAAAAATTCTGAATCTTCCCCAACTTTTCCATTAAAAGAAAAGCTAGGAAGGAGGAAGGAGAAGAAGAAGGAAGAGAAAGGGAACAAGGGCGAGAGGGGAGGGGGAGGAGGAGGAGGAGGAGGAGGAAGGGGGAGGAAGAGGAGGAGGAGGAGAAGGAGGAGGAGGATAACTTTATTATTAATAGCTGAAGGTAGGGCATGGATTAAACTGTGCTATAAAAAGCAGTTTAGCCTACAGAAAGAATGATTCAAGAAAGCAGCAGCAGCAGAAATTGGGACAAAATCACTGCTAATGCTATTGATAGATTTGGATAAAGGCACCAGCCTGGAAACTGGGAGGCCATAAGTTCAGACCCGCCTTAGCCATGAAAGCCAGTTGGGCCAGTTACTCTCTCTTCGCCCAACCCACCTCACAGGGTTCTTGTTGTGGGGAAAATAGGAGGAGGAAGGTGTGTTGTGTATGTTCATCACCTTGAGTTATTTGTAAAAATAATAAAGGCCAGATACAAACTAACAAACAAACAAACAAATAAATAATGACAAATAAATAAATAAATTACCACATTTAGAACAGCTTATACCGTAATAAAAATTCTTAACTGTTCAATATGTAAACTATATAGTTTTCATTGCAGTAATTATCTATGTAAATAGCCTGTCTATTAAAATTATATTTTTATGAGCCAAATAATTTAAAAAGTTCTCATTGAATCAAACAAAAAGAATACCAATACAGACCATTTATAAAATAAATTCTCATACTGCTTAACTGTATTAGACCATTTCTAACACTGAAAATAACAATGCATTTTCCTCATAATTTTAAAATAAAAGCTAAAATGTTTTTTTCTTTAGAAAATATTTAATTATTAAATATCTGGAATATAAAACTTCTATAGAAAGCTTCCTTTAAAATTCTTTTCAATATAACAAATCGGCATGTCAATAAAGTTTGTTCTTTCCATGATGCATATATTCATTTGCAAAGGTATGTTAAATTGTAGTTTGCTAACAGTAAGTCTGTAATTTAGCATTTCTGTTATGCATCTCATACATTTTGTCACTAATACTTTTCTTGCTATTTATCAACCGTCCAGTTGTTGTCATGGAATATTGGTTCAGCTGTCAAAATTACTAGATGATGTGTGTCTTATAGAAGGGATATTTTTAATTAATTAGGATCTATTATAATTTCATTCCTGTGCCTATTATGGCATTTTTGATGAAATATTGAAAAAAGGAAATATTTTAACTAAAAATTCAGTTCCTGTATTGTGAAATGACATGACACAAAACTCTAAACCTGATGATTTGAGAATGTTGAGATCTCCTAAACATACATCCTTGATATACCTCCCTTTGTAAATAGAGGAATAAAATTTCTGAAAATTTATTTATTTATTTATTTATTTATTTATTTATTTATTTATTTATTTATTTATTTATTTATTTATTTATTTATTTATTTATTTATTTATTTATTTATTTATTTATTTATTCGTCCATCCATCTATCTATCTATCTATCTATCTATCTATCTATCTATCTATCTATCTATCTATCTATCTATCTATCTATCTATCTATCTATCTATCTATCTATCTATCTATCTATCTATCTATCTATCTATCTATCTATCTATCTATCTATCTATCTATCTATCTATCTATCTATCTATCTATCTATCTATCTATCTATCTGTCTATGTATTTAATATGCTGTTCATCTCTCCAGAGGGGACTCTATGTGACTTATGAAGAATAAAAAGATAAATATAAAAACATTTAAATTTTTTAAAGGTACATAATTTATCTATCTAAATAGTTAATCTATATAGTTTAAAGTTTAAATATATAGTTATATAGTTTTTAAAAAAATGTCTATCTTTTAGCTTACCAAAGAATTTTTATCAAAGATTTGAAATGGTTGGGTATAAACCTATGGAATCAATCTTCTTAATATATTCAGATAAAAATGTAGTTAAAACTACAGAAAAATCAGAGATCATTTCTTTGTGTCCTTAAAATGTAGATGAAATGTTCATGGGTTCTTACAGTTTTGATGATTTCACAGCAGAGTCATTAATGATCGCATTAGCAGCATATATTCTAATAGATGTTTAACTAAATTCAAGCAAAAATGGCTTTTATATATATGATATATTATGCATCAAAACAAACATGAACATTTAGAATATAGAATTACAGCAGGAGAATTGATTAAAGAACTGAAGTTAGAAACATATGAAAATTTTAAAATGTTTATAAATATTGCATACCGGTTAGAGTACAAGACAATTTAGAAGTTAAATATTTATTGAATAGTGTTTTAGATTTTTTTTCTTTCTTGTTTCTGTTAATTGAATTATCTTTGAATAATTAAACAGCAGAGATATTGGTATTCAGCTCAGAGATTTAAAAATCTTTTAAAATTCTTTCCCACTTTGTTAAATATAACTCAGTGTATTCTGCTTTTTATGATTAATCCTTCATCAACGATTTACTGAGCACCAACTATATAACTTTTCCAATTATTTTTCTACTTACTGATATTATATCTTTGCATTATTTCTCTCTCTCTCTCTCTCTCTCTCTCTCTCTCACACACACACACACACACACAGGCATATCACACCTGCATATGTTCTTATTTATTAACTATTTATATCAAAAACATTTGTTGAAGCCCAGGGAAATCCAAAGTGAAACTGCAGTACTGTGAACCATTTCAAAGTCGCATGCATGCATTTTTCTACCAAAGTCTTGATGACATTTTAAAATTTAAAAAAAAAGTTCATTTTTCAAAAAATTGTATGTTGCTTTTCTTAACCAGGTCTTCCCAGAGAAAGAATGTGTAAGTCAAACAGTTGCAGACACATATATACAATAAAATGATTGATAATATAATTGATTTGCCAATAGCACTTGATGTTTAGATACCCATCCCAGGATAATGTGTTTAATATTAATGTTTTGTACTTGATATTGCAACATGGAGTCATTTTTATGGCTGACATCTGTAATATTTGTTTCCATGGATGCACCAAGCTTCCTTTAATAGGAGAAGGGTTTGATCAGTTGCATTATCTAGATTATACATCAGAGATATACAAAATGATCTGGATCCATGGTAGAAAGTGTGTAGAGAAAGATTTCTTTGCAATTATACAAATGAATGGTGTTTCCTTACTAATACTAATTAAAGTTCAGAAGTTCAATTATATTTACATTTTATACATCAAAAAAGGAATACTGACCACAGAGAGATGAAAGCAATACACAGAAAGGTTTAGCTGCCAATGAAGATAAAAGAAGAATCAGGATTGATGAGCAGCAATCTTAGAGAAAAGTAACATAGAAGTTATTAAAATATGCAAGTCCCAATATACTAATATGAGGATTGCCAAAGAAGAAAGTAAAATAGCGCCGAGACCAGGGCATATGTAATAAGCTAGAAAGCAAATGCATTGTGATTTAACTGGAATCAGGATGCAATTTCAATATCAAAGGGTAATTTCTTTAAGAGAATAAAATAGGGGGCAGAGAAGATGGTGCAGCCTTGTTGGGTATAGGGAGTTTATTAGTTCTTCTAAGAGAAGCCTGGGGAGGAACCGATAGTGCTATTGACTCATTATGCTTGGAGGCTCTTGAATAGACTCTTCCAGGCACTGTTGGCTCATATTTAAGTTGGAATTCTAGTGGACAATCATTTAAATATGAGCCAACAGAGTGTGGCAGCAGTTCTAGTACCGCTTTACAAAGCCTTAAAAAGAGCACACTTGGATAAATGCATCCAGTTCTGGTCACCACAATATAAAGAAGATGTTGAGACTGGAAAGAGTGCAGAGAAGAGCAACAAAAATGATTAGGGGGCTGGAGGCTAAAACATATGAAGAACAGTTACAGGAATTGTGTATGTTTAGTCTAATGAAAAGAAGGACTGGAGTGATATGATAGCACTATTCCAATATTTGAGGGGCACCTACAAAGATAAGGGAGTCAAACTATTTTCCAAAGCACCAATAGGCAAGAAAAGAAACAATGGTTGGAAACTAACCAAGGAGAGAAGCAATGCAGAACTAGGAGAAATTTCCTAATGATGAGAGCAATCATCCAATGGAACAGCTTGCCTTCAGAAGTTGTGGGTGCTCCATCACTGGAGGCTTTCAAAAAGAGACTGGACAACCATTTGTCTGAAATAGTATAGGGTCTCCTGCTAAACCAGGGGGTTGGACTAGAAAACCTCCAAGATCTCTTCCAACTCTATTATTCTATGTTCTATATTTATAAAAGAATCCAGCAGAATGACAATTTTTTTCTTCTGACAATATCAGGAAAAGAAGTCTTTTCAAAATTTATGAGGTTATATCTGGTAGAATTACCAGGCATTATAAGAGATGTAGCCCTGAGTTCAAAATACAGTTAATTAATGATAGCTCCGAAAGATTGGAAAAAGCTGAAAATGTATAAAAACCATAAGCATATAAAAATTATTGCAATAATGGCATGCATTTATAATATGTAACAATGTGTAGATGCTTGACAGACAGGAGGTAATAATGAGAATAAGTGAACTTTAGTATACATCCAATATATAAGCTAGCCTCATGCTTTATACCGATATAATTTCAGTGTACTATAAATAAGCAAATGCATACCCACACAGGCACATTCAAACATAGACATACTTACTGAGTTGTCTTGTTGGTGACAGATTAAAATTATCTAGCGTGATTGCTCCAGACATATAAGCTGAGTTCCCAAACGGCAATTACTTGATTTTTAATAGAAAACTCTTCAGACTGTAAATGCATTATGAGCAACAGCATTTCCACAGAAGATTCTATTCTACCTTGGATTAAAACTCAGCCCGCTAATGTACTTGTAATAGCAGTTAAATCACTGTCTCCTCACAGTTAACACTCAACAGGCAGAAAATGTTAACTACATTGCAAGTTGTTTACTGTTTGTCATTTACTTATCCTCAAATGTGGCCTGCACCACACCTTGGAAAGTCCCCTTCTTCCTTGAGCTTTCACAAAATAGTTTTAGATAAAGCCCATATGAATTCATGTTTGAGTAAAATTAGCTTTAGGCCTACTTTTTTGTGACAGACATTTGTAAACTATATCAAACCTATTTATCTAATCAACAGAATCAAGTAATAAAGATTTTGCTGAACTATACCATTTCAGGTTACTAGTAGGCTTGACTAATCATACCTCTTCCCAGTTAAGAGCTTCTAAATAGGGGTAGTGGCTAGTGATTTAAGATATCAATATCCGAAATAAATTATTTCTCAAATCTACCTAGTAAAACTGTGGAATATGGTTGGATGTTCAATCTAGTGCTACAAAACTATTGGCATCCTTCTACAAGACTGATGAAACTGTTGGCTGGTTGCCCTGTCCCTTTTATTTGGTTGATTGTACAAAGAGCAATAGGCAAGTGCCACCCATCCTCACCCTGGGAGCTCCAAAAAATTTAAATCCTGTCATTTATCACTAATATTTATCATTAATATGTTCATGATATGCAGACATTGGGTAGCTGTAAAGCAAATGAATCACTCTGAAAGATTGCAATACCAATCACTTTCTTCTAACACCATGTAATTCTGATACAGTATGTTTTATTTTTAAAGACCAACTTCTGGGTGGAAAGAGCTTAACAAATGGGTGAATACAGCATTGTTTTAAAAAATTATATCAGACTTCAAAAGAGGAAATCTTCCAAACATAAAAGGCTTGTTTTAAAAAGAAATAAAAGGAGTTGTTTAAAAAGTATCTGTAGAACTGTCTTATTCTCTCATGACATGCAAATATGGGATCATCTAATAAGTATTGAAATATTCAAGATGCAGAAAACAACATTATAAACAATTTACAGTAGCTAAATGTGGAGAGATTCAATTCATGTCATACTTAAACTATGGAACTATACACATTTGTGGTAGCATGACTGATATCTATGTTTCTTATCAAAGGCGGCTAATCATGATGTTATGTAAAGGCTACACGATTTTAGACAGTACACCACTAAATATCAATCTTTGGAAAACACAATCAAGATAATGTTATCATGACGACTTTTCAAAGGTATATGGCTAGCTAATAAAGACAAAGACTGAAAAGAATCCACAATTGATTCTGCTAGGAGAATGAAAATTACCGTGTTTCCCCCAAAATAAGACCGGGTCTTATATTAATTTTTGCTCCAAAAGACACATTAGGGCATCTGATTAGGTCTTATTTTCAGGGAAATACGGTACTAAATGTGTCTGTATGGCTGATTATCTTAACTGGGGCTTATTTTGGGGGGTGGAGCTTATATTACATGATTCCTGAAAAATCATGCTAGGGCTTATTTTCCGGTTGGTCTTATTTTCGGGAAAACATAGTAGTTACTTTGTCCTCACTCAGAAAAATTCACTGTGGGAGTAGATTAGGATTGCATTTACTTCTTAAACATGATGAAATAGTCAATAAAATCTGTTCTAGTTTATAAATGTTTTTAAAAGCCCTACATTCTTGTGAGCTGCAGAATCAAATGGCCACATTAAACAAAATAGGAAAAATTTTACTGTTCAATATATCTCGATCTGAAGTAAATATGCAGCCTTTTTCAAAATTAAGAGAGCTTAAAGGTAGACGCTCAGTCATTTCAAAAAGAGTAACCCTCATCATCAACCAGATCCAATATGGTACATTGTATGTGGGGTTTTAATTAAAAACCAGTAGCAGGATTTGCCATATTGGAATGTGGTCCAAAAAAAGGAATTATCCTGACTAATGTAATTATATTACTGTGGCATGAGAACAAAATGCAGCCTTAAACCACGTTTTTGTGACCCTGAACCTATCTCCACAATTTTACTGCTAAAAATCACAACACATTAATTATTGTTTAAGTGCTTTTGGGGTGTTGGGATCCAGAATATCTTTGAAGAAGGTAAAATTAGCCTCTAATAGTTTATTTTAAGTGAAATTGTCAAATCTTGTCTTCCATTCACCCTTTTCCTCTGCCTGCTGTCTTCAAAGATGTCACTGCATCATTGTGTCTTCTATCGCCCTTTGAGCTCTTCAAATAGATAAAGACTAACTACTAGATGGAAAAAATACCCATGGACTAAGGAAACATAGCTCTTTTCATATCCCCATATCACATTAATGCCATTTTTTAAATTCACAAATTAAACAAGAAGCATCAGATATACCAAAATTATAGCAGCTAATAATTTTGGGTGGAAAAATTCTTAAGCATTCACAGCTACAAAGTTCTAGATTTCTGTTTTATTGCTATTTAAAACTTTATTAATAGAGAAATTGTGTACCACAGAAAGCTACAAACTTGGAATCTAAGATGATAAATGAAAAGTATTTGTTTTGTCTCTTTTCTTGCTTCTTTTAACTTTTAAATACTGTTTTTATGCTTTTAATATTTTATTGTACACTGTCCAGAATCCTTCTGTGAGGGAGGTGAGTTGTTCTTAAATATGACAAATAAATAAAAAATAAATATCTTTCTACTAGATATATTAGGGGTTTTTTTTTTCCCCTTCAATTGTGTCCAATTGTCAGAGACTGCTTGGACAAGTCCTTGCAATTTTCTTGGCAAGGTTTTTCAGGTAGCTTATCGCTGTCTCCTTCCTAGGGCTGAGAGAAAGTGACTGGGCTAAGGACACCAAGCTAGCTTTGGTCCTTAGGCAGGATTTGAACTCACAGTCTCTCAGTTTCTAGACTGGTGCCAAACTGGCACTCATATTAGGGTATGCAATATACCACTTGTTACAAATGTAAGGTTGCTGGTTTTATACCAGAGATAATATACTGTTTTTAGAGTTTTAGGGGATTATTAGTATTTTTCTTTTTAAAAATAACCCCTAAATCTTTGTCATCTCCATATTTTCAGCTGCTGTTCAACTGAAAGGTCAGTTCCACTGTTAAAGCTTCCTACTGCACGTCCTTGAAATGCCTTTGATTGAACATAGAATAGAAAATAGAATGTGAAAAAAATGGTTTTTAATTTTATTTTTCTCCATTGAAAAATTGCTGGAACTTTTTCATTTACATAATGTATTTATATAGCATTTACTTAACATGTCAGTGACCAATAACAATGTGAGCTAGATAAAAAATATGCAGTAATTTTGCAATTAACACCTTTGGCTCCAATAAAATGCTCAACAGGAAAAAAGGTAGGCAGCTAAATGATGCCAATAAAGAGAGATAGATATCATTTTCTTTTTACATGGTGTAATTGCTACATAAGCCATGATCATTCCACAGGTTTTGCAGAATAACAGGAAAGGAGATATATATCTTCTCAGCTATAATTCCATGCAACACTAGTTACTGTACTTGCAGTGTTAGAGAACAACAAAATATGAGATTGAGGGTTTTTTAAACTTTATTCATTTCAAACTTTATTAAGAAAGAAGAAACATAGCTGCAATTTTGGAATCTAAGAAGATATATGAAAAATGTTTTTATATCTGAACTGAATATCTGCACACTACATATATTAAAGTATAATGTACAGTATAGTGAAATTATTTGAAAAGTTATGGCAAAAGAACTTAATGAAAACAGAAATGACTGCCCACCTGTCTAATCACTAAAGTTACCCATTGGAAGGTTTCTGACACACCGAAGAATTCTGGGAGATATGTAATAAACAACTTTAACATTTTGTTTCACCAGCATTTCTTCTAAAGAAATAACTATAATCACTTGAACACACCCACTTGTCCTGGTTGTTATTTTATTGTAATAAATGCCTAAGATAAATAGTCAGTGATGAAGCCAAGATATAAACTTTAAAATCTTACCTGAGCTCCTGCGCGATTGAATCCGCATGTGCTGTAAAAGAAGGGAAAACTGAATCAACTTATATGTTTTTTTTTAATCTGCTTGCTTCTGATAAGTAAAGTAATGCTTTGAAAACAGGGTTACTTTAATTTTCTCCCAGCCACAGGATTATTATTCTGAGTAGTAACTATTAAGTAGCAAATTCTACGATGACTTCAAAACAAAAGATGCAGATGGTTTTTGTACCACACTGAAAGATGAAAAAATACTGTACAAAGGATAAAATTTACCTTGTATACTTTCTTTTAAAATAAATACAATTGCTACTAATAGCAGTAGTAGTGCTGATTGTACAGTGAAAAAGCATATTTTGTAGTGATAATTTGAGAATGAAGAACTCTGGTTTTATTTATTTATTTATCTGCCTGAAAAAGATTAGATGGTTTATTGGAAAAGCCAATAGATCATTACTCATCTTTCGCACTACTTTTGGGAAAACAGAGTTACTCTTGTAAGCCTCTTTGGTCAAGAGAAAAGAGTTTTAAGGCTTAAATATGCTTAACTGTTTTGGTAAATTAGAGTGACAGTCTCCTTAATGTTTAAAGAAATTGTGGCAATGTGTTAACTTTGATTAGAAACTACTAAAGAATCTCAGTTAGCCTGTAGCTCCCTGCAGACTTAGTCAAATGGAAGCTCACAACAATGTTCAGATGTGCAGCAATAACTTCATTATTCCATTGCAATTAATCATCTCATTTGGGAGTTGTTTTTCATCCTGCTGATCTAAATGGAACTGCTGTCATTGATTTCAACTGAGGATAAAGGAAGCTTTTTAAAGAATCGTATAGATCTAGACTGATATCATTATAACTAGTTATATTGCAAGGGCTAAGGTATCTGGGTTGATAACCTCTGGGTGACCACAAGATGGCAGCAAATGGTCAAATTTATCTGTATCTCTTTGCTACCATCTACTGTTTGAATTCATGTGGTTTATGATAGCTCCAGACATTATGCTCACTAAAATGAACACCAAAATGTGCATAGATGTAGAAATTAGTTTTATAGCAATTTGTTTGGAATTTACAAAATTCTAAGCAACTTACTTAAAAAAAGACAGACATAAAATAGGAAATTATTGGATTGTATCACTTAGTTCCTTCATCTGTAAATACAATTTTATGTGATAATGATAAATTCATGGTTTGCACATTAATTTCTGCATTCATAGACATCTTTCACATTGAAATATTGTAATCAGCAGTTCTCAAATGGTGGGTCATGAAATCTTGGGAGTTCACAAATAAATAGAGAGGCCCTGATCACTGTCCACAAGAGTGTAAGTAGCAGGGCTTGGAAACAGCAGCAATTAGACCCAGAATTAGCAACAACAGCATGATCTGGGAACAGGAGTAGGAATCTCAATGGGGAAGAAAACAGGACAAAAAGACTCCAGAAACTGGTTTTGAAGAAAATTTTTGGAACTACCAAATGCCTTGCAGGAATTCTGTTTCAATCCAGCAAATTGAATACCAGGAACAAGTTTCAAGGGATGATACAAGTCCATAGGAAGATATACAGTGATGTTGACTTGCCGAGGCAGAACAAAATATATTTCAGCAGAATCATAGTCAAGAACTCTGATCTAATCACAGGAAGGTCAGGAAGGAATTTGTGTTTTATTAGTATAAGAACTAGATAGGTTCAAGAAGTTTCTACATTGATGTGTTCCAAACTCCATATGGGCTTCCAAGAATCAGTCTTCACTCATTTATTTTTTCAGCATTCCACACCTACAGTATGTGTACATATTCTTTTGTATATGCTGATGCATAACGGGACTGACTTCTGGGGAATACAGCATCCAAAAGCTCCATTCAGTGCTCCTGGAGCCTGTGAGAACTCATTCATAAGTCACCAATAAAACTGAGCTCTCATCAGATTCTGTTTTTGCACATGCACAGGGCTATGGAACTTCAATTAGGAACACTTTTGAAGCTGTCACTCTCAGTACTTTCAAGAAAAAGCTCATTGCAACAGTGGAAAATATATGTAGCTCTGATTTGAATTGTTTGGTTCTTGATTTATCTGAACTTGCTTTTCGTTTTGAAGACATTTTGTTACTGGCTAGGTAACATCATCAGTGCATAGGAGAGTGAAATTTGCTGGCTATTTATATATGGCAGCTTGTCCTATCAGTCTTGATTGGGGTATTATTTCTTCCTTGATTACTCTTTTGATTGCAAACAGGTAGAAGACTGGCAGGTAGAAACCTGGCAGAACATATGCATGAACATGGCAGTCAGAAGACAATGAAAATTCCTTAATCTCAAAACACACTGACAAGTTCCAGCACAATTTCAACTGGAAAAATGTAGACTTAATCAAGGCAGATCCAAAAATATAATATAATTCCTAACAACCTGGCACGCTGACTAATCAGCTAGTAACAAAAACACTGAGATAAGCTCTATCTAGAAACCATTAAAAAATGGTAGCAATTAAAGGTCACAGAAACAACCAAACAACCTTAAGTACATTGATCCTCATCACACCATCATTTGTTAACCCATATCCAGATAAGCAGAAACAATCAAGAAAGAAACAATGCCCCACTCAAAGAGCAGTCAATGAAACAATAAAGCAGTCAAGGCTGGTAGGACAAGCTACTATATTTAAACAGTCAGAAAACTTCGATACTATGTACTGATGAAGTTGCCTAGCTTGGTTATTAAATATCTGCAAGAAGAAAAACAAGTTCAAAGAAGAGCTCACTAGTCAGAGGAACATGAAAGCTATTATTTTAGAAGGCCCCAGCTCCAAGATGTATGATAATTGCTTATTTCTGATGTAATGAGTTAAGTAATCTTTTAAAACAAATACTTTATAGGGGTCAAAGCACTGAAAAAAAGAGGTCCTTAAACTTGTGAAAATAAATATGAAGCACATATTTTTGAATTGTTAAAGTAGCTACCTTGGTTACAAGTGTCAGGTGACTATTACAGAAACTGCTTTTGGCCATCTTGACAGATAAGAAATGAAGTAGTCATATGTACATATACATGTGGAGACTGCTGGAAGCAGCTTCAGAGCAGCACTAAAACTTTGCAATGATGTAGTTGCTTTAATGATTCAGAAAGGGATGTTTCATACCCATTTCCACGCATTGCAGATGATGCTTTTCACACAATCTTTTCACAGTCTTAATATTTGAAAATGCTTGCTTACAATGAGAAGGAAGGAAGTTGCCATATGGTTGACCTTTAATAAAATAATTTATTTAAAATATGTATGTTAACACTGAGCTTATTTTGAATTCATTGCATTAAGAAAAGGCATTCAAATCAGAGATGGGCAAGCAGGCTTCTATTCCTAAACTGAAATGAGTTTTCTGACCATTCAGACAAAATATTTGGAAGGTCTTGGATGCTTCAGTACGGAAGGCCACTTGTCCACTTAGGCCTCTTTCTTTGGATAGAATTGATAATATTCTACTGGAGATAATTTGGTCTGCAATCCTTTCCCATCACGGGATTAGCTGATACATTTTTTCTACTAGTGTCCTTCTCCATTTTCTAAACTTTACAGTAAGGGAGGTTTTTCCTGCAATGGGAAAAACCAAGGCAGAGAATGCTTGGGCAGGATTATTTATTCATCTATGAGATTTTTATCCCACCTTTATTACTTTATAAGTTAGTCAAGGTGGTGAACATACATAATACTTCTTCCTCATCCTATTTTCCTCACAACAACAACCTTGTGAAGTAGATTGGCCTGAGAAAGTGTGAAAGCTTTCATACCTAAGGCATTGTGGGAAGAAAGTGACTCCCATATCCCCTATGACATATTCTATGTCACCCTTGCCATGCACATCATCCACTAACCTTGGCCATGCTTGACCTCAGTAAATCCCAGGTCATAAAACAAAGAACTATTTAAGTTTTTCTGCTCATAGTGATTCTGGGGCTGAACTGGCTGAGTGCATCTCCCATTAAGACATTAGCAACTCACTCAAAACCCATAAGAAATCTCTTAGGACATGGAAGTCCTTTACACAGAGAAAAAGGTTGCGATTGGTCAAAAGTTGCAAGCCCATTGAGCTAAACATTCCTTTTAAGAATAAGCAAAAGATCCCTTCCTCTGTGTGACAACCACTTCTAACTACAATGTTAATTAAGCAGGAAACCAAATGATATGGAGGAAATGGGGGGGAACCCTGCAAGCTCAGCAGGATGCCTAACTGAGCACCCCCTTTTGGCTATTCTGCTAATTACAGTTTTCAATAATTTCTAGTGAGCAGGCTCTGTTCTTGGGAGGAACATAGGGAAGGTATAAAGGTAACTGTAACTTTGTTGCAACCTTCAGTTGTTGTACTGCAGGTTATGTTGCCAGAATAAACTCACCCATTGAAATAAACTGACCCATCCTGTGTATTCTTAAAATGACCTGGCCTGGATTTGAACCCAGAACAGCAAAACTCAGAGTCTCCTGTCCCAAAGGAGCTTTTAAAAAAGGCAACAGGACTTTCTTGATTTTTCTTGAACACAGTTCATTTCTCATCCAACAAGAACTGAAGAAGCTTCTTGGATGAGAAGTGAAGCATCTTCAAGAAAAATCAAGAAAGTCCAGTTGCCTTTTTAAAAACACCTTTGGGACAACCATGACCTGGATGACTGAGAACCTCCATAGACATTCAGAATCTCCTGCTTTCTGGATCAGCACCCTAACCACTAAATCAAACTACATGGTTTAATTCAGTGTATGATGGTCTCCCGTGCAGCTGTAACAGCAGATGGTATCTCATAGGAAGAAGGTGTCTTCCAACTGTATGTTACAAGCTTTTAGGTCATTTCAACAACTAATGCTTGAATCAGATTACTTGCCCTGAATTGTTCATTATATGCATTATCTCCTTGCACCAGCATATTCAAACATGATATAAATAAGCAGATGCTTCAAAGGTCCTTCATGGAGTCATATGTCAAAGTACCCTTAAAGTGCCCTTAAAGTAATGGATTGTAGCAAATTAGATTTATTAGCATTACATTTAGTCATTGAAGTTCTGCCACAAACTTTGCAACTAAAATCTGCTTCAAATGAAAATAAAATATTCCCATTTATTTACTTTTATATATGCCCTTATCCCATTTTCAATGAAGGGTCACAAAGAACATTAACAATTATAATAAAAAGTTATTTTCCTTAAGGGGTTGTATTACTAGTCAATCATGTTTTCCAGATGTTTAGATCATTAAGGGGCCTTTTAATCTCAATATTGCATTGCCATCTGTTCCACTCCTTACCCAATGAGAATCAGAAAATGGGTTTAGCAAATATTCGAAAATATATGTCTCTCTCTCTCTCTCTCTCTTTCTCTCTCTCTCTCTCTCTCTCTTTTAAAAATATGTATATGTGTGTATGTGTTTGTGTGTGTGTATATATTTCAGGTAGACAAACATTCATTTGAAAAGGATATTTTTTAAAAAAAAAATGGTTATAGCAGAGTTTGTTCAACGGAACAAAAATTCACTAAAATGCATGTCCCTCGTTTACCCAAGTTAGCATATAATTTGAAAAGGATCAGTCGCACTGACGAGTTTATATTCTCTTCCAAAATCATTGCTTGCATGGCAAAAACCATTTAGTGTCAAAATATCAGAGAGCTTCTGTTGGGATTTTTTAAATTGTCTATGTGAAATTTATCATGCATTAGAAAGATTGTCTTTCCTCTTTCATTCCCCAATGCATGTAATAACATTTCACCTCATAATGCTTGCAGTTTCTGTCCTGGCTTGATTAAAATGAGCCCTAAGGAAGGTGTCGACTCAGTGACTGCACATTTGGGAGCCTGTGCAGAGATCATTATGCTTCATGGTGTGGTGGGCACAGGGTCAGAGAAAGGGACCTTTTAAGCTAACTCACCCTCGATTCCTCTTGAACGGGTATGTAGCTTTTTATCTTCTCCATCAGCATCCATCTGCAAGAAAACAGGAAGCATTCAATTAAATCTATTTACCACTGAAGACAGTTTTGATGTCTTACAAATGAAGAATTTATTAATCTGTTGTAACTGAGTTAAAAAGCCAACCATGAATGACTTTCAATGACAGTTCAGAAGCTATTTCTAACACAAACAGTATTTCTTTAATATGCTCTCCACGCAACTGCCAATGAGCTACAAATGAGTAGTGATTTAGGGATTTACATTCTAATTAAGAAATTGTGTGTATGTTTGTATCTATTCAGATAAAAACTCCATCTAGCCTAGAACCTAGCCTAGAACTTTTCTTCCCTCCCCACCAAATGTTTTCATCAAGATCCAAGCAGGGCATGAAGGCTTTTGTCCATTGGTGCCTTCCAGGAAGTGGCATACAGTAACAAACTGCCTGCAAATATTGAAGTTCCATTAATCCATCATAGTCATTATTACTAACAGATATATCACTAGATGAATTTGTCTAATGTCCTTTTAAATCCATGCAGGGGTGAATTGTACAAGAACAAATTTCATATATTTCTGTTGTCTTGAGAAGGCAATATTTTGTTTACCCTAAATTGACTGTCTATCAATTTTAAATTTAAAGTTGTAGGAGAAGAGAAAAAGATAATAAGCTGTGCTGTATATTCTTGTATAAGTTATTGGTTTCCACTAAGAAAACGGCCTTATGAGATTCAACAACTACAGTCTAGCACATTCTCTGCCTAGAAACACATACTGTCTGTTGGTACAGTTCGGAAACATGCTGAAAATTTGTAAATTTAACACAGTATATGGCAGTACATATGTCCATACTATCTGATAACCCATCAATTATTTTATGTTGTTAGATTTTTGAAATTTGTTACATTGTAATTAATTCATTTTTATATTAACATACACCCTCTGAAAACACAGAGTTTACAGAAAGCAAACAAGTATTTTAAATAAACCTTTTAAAGAAAGAAATATGATAAAATATCTTAAGCCCACAATGTAATACACATAGTTTTTAAATTCTTTCATGTTCTTCTTTTTCAAGACTACTTTATTATTAATATTGTTTAGATTTATGTGCTGACTAAATTAGTGGACTAACAAAATGCAGTGGACATAGTATATTTGGATTTCAGTAAGGCATTTGACAAAGTAGATCGCAACCTACTGCTTGGTAAGCTAAACAAAATATGGGATAGACAGCATCACCACCAGATCAATAGTAGTAACTGTGAGAGGGATCTCGGAGTCCTAGTGGACAATCACTTAAATATGAGCCAGCAGTGTGCTGCAGCTGCCAAAAAAGCCAACACAGTGCTGGGCTGCATTAACAGAGGGATAGAATCAAGATCACGTGAAGTATTAATACCACTTTACAATGCCTTGGTAAGGCCACACTTGGAATACTGCATCCAGTTTTGGTCACCACGATGTAAAAAAGATGTTGAGACTCTAGAAAGAGTGCAGAGAAGGGCAACAAAGATGATTAGGGGACTGGAGGCTAAAGCATATCAGGAACGTTTGCTGGAATTGGGTATGTCTAGTTTAATGAAAAGAAGGACTAGGGGTGACATGATAGCAGTATTCCAATATCTCAGGGGTTGCCACAAAGAAGAGGGAGTCAAGCTATTCTCCAAGGCACCTGAGGGCAGGACAAGAAGTAATGGATGGAAACTAGTCAAGGAGAAGCAACCTGGAACTGAGGAGAAACTTCCTGACAGTTAGAACAATTAACCAGTGGAACAACCTGCCTCCAGAAGCGGTGAATGCTCCAACACTGGAAGTTTTTAAGAAGAGACTGGACAGCCATTTGTCCGAAATGGTATAGGGTTTCCTGCCTGAGTAGGGGGTTGGACTCGATGACCTCCAAGGTCCCTTCCAACTTTATTATTATTATTATTATTATTATTTTATTATTATTATTATTATTATTATTATTATTATTATTATTATTATTATTATTATTATTATTATTATTATTATTATTATTATTATTATTATTATTATTATTATTATTATTATTATTATTTGTAATTGGCTACAAACTGCACTCAATCAGTAATGGAACTACATCTATATCTACATGGAGGGAAGTAAGTAGTGGAGTACCCCAAGGTTCCATTTTAGTAGTCTTCAACATCTTCATAAACAATTTAGATGAGGGAATAGAAGGGGAACTCATCAAATTTGCAGATGACACTAAACTGGCAGGAATAGCCAACACTCCAGAAGGTAGGTTCAAGATCCAGATGAATCTCAACAGACTTGAACACTGGACCCTATATAACAAAATGAAATTTAATGTAGAGAAAAGTAAAGTTTTACACAGGGAAGAAAAACCAAATGTACAGGTACAGATTAGGTGAAACCTGGTTCAATAGCAGTAAATGTGAAAGAGATTTTGTGGTCCTAGTGGACAATCACTTAAATATGAACCAGCAGTGTGGCAACAGGCCAAAAAAGCCAATGCAATCCTAGACTGCATTAACAGAGGGATAGAATCAACATCACGTGAAATATTAGTACTGCTTTATAAAGTCTTAGTAAAACCACACTTAGAATAGTGAATTCAGTTCTGGTCACCATATTATAAAAAAAGATGTTGAGACTCTGGAAAAAGTGCAGAAAAGAGCAACAAAGATGATTAGAGAGTTGGAGGTTAAAACATGAAGAACGATTGCAGGAATTAGGTATGTCTAGTCTAGTGAAAAGAAGAACTAGGGGAAACATGATAGCAGTGTTCCAATATTTGAGAGACTGCTACAAAGAAGTTGGGGTCAACCTATTTTCCAAAACATCAAAAAGCAAGGCAAGAAGCAATGGATGGAAACTAATCAAGGAAAGAAGCAACCTAGAAATAAAGAGAAATTTCCTAACAGTGAGAACAGTTAACCTGTGGAATGGCTTGCCTTCAGAAGTTGTGGATGCTCCATCACTGGAGGCTTTTAAGAAGAGACTGGATAGCCATTTGTCTGGAATGGTGCAGGTCGCTTGAGCAGGGGGCTGAACTAGAAGACCTCCAAGATTCCTTCCAACTCTGTTATTCTGAACTTTGTTATTCTGAACTCTGAACTCCTCTGGGAATGCAAGAGAATGTATGAATTTCTGGTTCCTTTAGATTATTCCCACAATAACAACTCTGTAAAATAAACAAGATCATGATTGACTCCTAATACCCAGTGTTCTTTAATGGGCATAGATTTGAACCTAGGTCCTACACTGCCACTTTAGCTCCTATACCTCATAGATGTTAGATTTATTTTATGGGAGAGAAGCTAAGTCTCTGAAGTTACTACAATCACTATTGTAACTATTCTGGTGGTATGTTGTGAATTTGGAACATATCTTGGCACTGAAAGTATGTTCCACACAAGTGGGTATGAGCATTTAATTCATCATAACTTTCTTTTCTATGATTTGTTCACAAAATTCTAATAAAGCAGTGGATCTGGTTATAATTATGCAATGAAATTGGTCAGGCTTCTGGTGACATCTCATTGGTATCATTTCTAGCAATCATAGCTCCAACTGAAGCAAATATATTCAAACTATATAATTCAGAAAGCATATTATGTGGTAGAATTTTCTTTGGATAGACTGACAACAAAACCACAACTAAGCAGGGCTGGTTTTGTTCTTACTGCCTCCCCAAACCTATCCAGGAAGTTATGCATAAAAACATTGTGACAATTATATGTATTTCCATTTTATTATATTTGAAAACTCTTAACATTTTTCTGTAAAGTAAAAACCTTAATTTTTATTTACAGTATGAAGAAATCCACTATCTAGCTAGAAATGGAAATTTTTTCTTCCATAAACAAAATTTCAAGCTGACAATGGAAGCAAGAGGAGCAGCTGTTCTTAAATTGTGTGTATGATTGTGTGTTTTCCACTTAAATAGAGGAAGAAAATGTAAGGGCTTTGGTTCTGAATATGAACAAGAAGGGACAAAAAAGTAATTGGAGGTTTTGAGCAAAAGAACTAATTAAACTCTGAAAAATATAAAGGAACCACATTTTTGAGATGATGAAATATTTGCTTATTGAATTAAGATATTGTAATATAGATTTTAAAATCAGTAAATTAGGCACATATGCAACTGATTTATTCACTATGACTTTTATTTTATTTTTTAAAAACTCAGACTATCTTAAGAGCAATCACCCTGATCATTGTCCCCTTGACAAAAATAAAATTCTGCACAATTTTCACTATCTGTTTCATTTAGAAATATTTTTTTTTAGTTTGCCAAGAATATTTTTATACAAAGGATGCAGTAGAGCAGAATAAAGACGCAGGAAGCTTTAACCTGACAATCTCATCTAGCCTGCCAAGGCCTCATGACTTCACCCACACTCTGCCATGAACCATGGAAACCTCTGTTCACTCTGTGGATCAACCTGATGAGTTGTTACTCTAGAAACACAGACAAATATTTTGCTCTAGAATTTATGTGTTGTATATTATTTGTTATAAAGAATTCTAAATTTGAAGGCTGGTGTCTCCAGATAGGTTGGGATTATAGCCTTCAATGTAATCCCAACACAAATTAAAGGCTGGGAAAAACTGACATTTATTTTCTTCAGCCAGCCATAATTCAAAAGCTAGGAAACGTGTTCTAAAATTATGTAATTAGTTTATTATTATGGATTGTAGCCTATAATGATTGCAATTAAGCATAACTAAGAAACTTGAATATTGGATTATAAAACAATTGCAGATTGAAGTAATTCTGATTTTGAATTATGGTGCTCTATGTACTGCTTGATCTGGTAAGAAGACTGATTAATAGCAACAACGTTAGATAATGCCCAAACCTCCTCAAATCATATATATATATGGTTTGGATTTATTATTTTGTATATTGTTTAATTTGAAGCTCAAATTGGTTTACATGGGTACCCTCCCTTATTTTATACCCCATAACGAGAGCGCTGTGAAGGGACAATTATATGCCATAAAGTTGCTATCAACTCTTAGACAATATAGGTAGATTTTATGTCTTGATGATATAAAATCCTGGTCCTATTTTTCCAATAATGTACTCCTCATCATTCTAATTGAGTTCATCCACTTTACTGCTGGTCATCATTTTTTTCTTCTTTCACCTTTTTCAGAAAACTAAATATTTGCATAATTTATCCAAAACATGATAATTTGAGCATCATGAATTGTCCCTTAAGTGAGAACTCTGGCTTTATTTGCTTCATGATTCTTTAATTTGCTTCCTTTCCCATTCATGATACGGTATCTCATGAATGTTTTCCAATACCAAAGTTCAAAATCATTGATAGTCTTTCTATTCCTTTTCAGAGTCTGACTTTCACTTTCATAAAGCAGAGAAAACTAGTACCTGCATAATTCTGATTTTAATTGGCATGTAGAGCTTCCTTTTCAACACCTTCGTTGCTATTATACCAAATGTTAGTCTATGGTGCATTTCTTGACTGCCAGTTTTTTTTTTATTCTTAAAAGCAGGAGATATCCATCATTTAGATTCTTCATTGTTATTTCAAATGTTGGTTACATTACTTGTTGTCATTAGTTTGGTCTTCTTTGCATTTAATCATAGTCCCATTTTTTATTTGTACTTCTTGACATATTACTAGAGCTTGCAGATAATTTGCATGAGGACAATGAGATGTTCTGGGATTCCCATTTCTGTAAGGACACTGCATGGCTTGGCATGGTTAACACAGTTTAAGGCTTTTCTAGAAGCAATTGAATTATACTGATGCACAGTTTCATGGTCATGTAGCTTCAGAGTTTGGCTGCTTGCTCTTCGGCAATTTCTTTTCACATCCTTCTTAACAAAGTCCACACTTCCTCTAATTTTCTATCAGTGAAATTCAGGACTTCAAAGCCATTCCTGTTGTCCTCCTTGAAAATTGTGGATATATGCTCAAGATCATATCATGGAAACTGATTAGCTTTCTTCTTTCAAGCCTTCTTTAGATTGACAAGGAACCTGCATATGAGCAATTTGTTATCTGTTCCACAATCAGTTCCTGATGATATCTTTGCTGTTTAATTGACATTTGATCGTTGTTTGCATTGTAGTCAAGAACTATCCTTACTCATACTTCCTTACCATAAAAGCAATGCCATTCTTTCTTTAATGTGTCCTAAATGCTAAAAACCATGGTTTTCTGACTGAAAGTGTCCACTTCCACTCAGTTCAGTTCTCTGATGGTGAAGTTGTCAAAGTATAGTCAATGCATCTTTCAAAGTGCAAAGTGCTGGGCTTACCTGTATTTATGTTCTTTGTATTTCATGTTCCCACTCTAATTCTCTGTCTTTGTAGCTTTGGATTTTCATGTCCTGTATGGTAACAGCTATTACATAGTCTGAAGACTAGCCTAGCTATGTCATAAACACCAATATATAATACACCAAATGATTCTCAATGGTTCCTCAACAGTATGTCGAAGGCCCATTATCCAGCAGTATATTATCAATAAATTTTACATCTATATCTATGTAGTTTTCTTGGTAAAGTACAAAAGTGATTTATCATTGCTTTCTCCTGCACATAAAATCATACCTTTGCCATTATACTAAAATGCTAATCCACCTCCATCATTTTCTATATCACTGTTGCCCAATACTGGTGCCACCTTGCTTTAGTTAGGATGACTTTTATGCTTTGGCTGACCTGGTTGGGATTATAAATTCTTCATTATCCTTCCCAGGAATATACAGACACATGCACACACATACTGCCATGATGAAGTCAATATAGTAGGATTTGAGAGGGAGTCAAAGCATTCTATGATCCAAAACAGTTAATTCTCTATAGCAAGTTCAGTCTATTTAATTTAGAAAGAAAGTAGCTTTTGCTGAGTTAATAAATAATCTGAATAGAATTTACTCATTAATCTTGTGTATCTATATTAATTAATCTATATTTCCATTTCCACCAATCTTTTTTTAAGGTTGCATATTTACTTTAATCAAATATTGGAAAACTTCAAGGCTTTAATTTGCATATATCCACATTATTCAGGCTTTTTCAGTAGTATGACTATAAATATAAGAGGCCTAATTTAACCAACTTCAAAATGTAACAAGAATTGTTACTTTTCTGTCCCCCCCAACAGCTAATATTACACAAGGCTGTATGAGATATGTAACATATGGTGTATGACATACGACCTAAATAGCTCTTTATAGGAATAAACAAGCAATCAAACAGTTGAACAGATTTTTGTAAATGTTATGCAAATACTTGAATAAGTCTATTTCTTTGGTTTTGGTCTTGCATAATCTGAAATTAGAAATGTGTGTGTGTGGGGAGGGATCTATGCATGTGTGTGTGTTAGCAATGGAGGACAATGGAGAATAATAGAAAATGCTCCAAAGAAAATGGCTATCAATGTAGATAATTAAAAATAAAGTGTCTGATCAGAAAGAAAACTTCTCTGTTGCTTGCTGCCATTCAAACCTTGGATGGGGTGGTTTGCAGTGTGATTGCAATAGTAATGGGAAATGTGGCTCTGTTCTCTGATGCTGAGTCGTGATTGAAGGCACTGACCTGCCATAGACTTATAATAGGGGAGCAGGTGTGGCAATGATGGACTTTAATTTCCTTTAATAAACCTTTTATGTGCCACACTTTTACTGCCATTCCATGCTCTCCAAGGTCCTGCACATAATAGGTTCATTACTTTTGATTACTATAGTCTATTGAGACAAACAACTCCAGATCACACTATATATTATGTGCAGTTAAACCAATACAGACTATTTATCCAATGTGCAGTATTTCACCTGCAACTCTGCTGAAAAAATTAACAGCCACTCTTACAAGCTAAAACTATTCTTTTTTTTAAAGCAGTTAGAATTCCATCCTCATCATTTCATAATAAACACTACACCAATCACTGCAGTTCTTTTTTAATTGTGAAACAAACAGAAAAGTGCAGGAAATTCTGGCTCTTTTTAAGCAGCATTTATTTGAGTTTTTATTTTGTCATGAATATTTAAATACCACACAGTGGGTGCAAAACACTAGCCAAATCAATATAGGTGATTTTTTTTTTCTATTGATTTTCTTTCTTTAGGAAAATCATTTGAATTTATGACAGATGTTTAAACAGATTAAGATTAATCTGGCTAGGCCTATTTAGTATGATGAACATAGCACTGTAAACCCATCATCACAGGCTGAGGGTGTCTGCTGCATACAAAGTAGTCCACAGAAAACTCAAATCACCCTCCCCTTCCCCCAACTTCCTCAAAAAGCTGGAGTTATTTACAATGTCCCAATGCAATGCAGTTTTCCATCCATTCAATGACATATTTTAAAGAGTTGTGATGTAAACGTGAGCAATTACTTCCATTATCTTCAAAAGTTTACTTAAGCTCTTTGATAGAGCGTTGTCTTAGGACACATTGCTTAATATTAACCAGCACTTTCTTAATAAGAAAAATTGAAATAAATCAATTGGCTATTCAACTAAAGTAATTGAGGCAAGAATGTACTCAGGGTATGGGTAAAAAAATATCAAGATGGAGGTTGCAATAGTACAAAGTCCCACCTATTTATGTGATGCACATAAAAACACAGTTGGAGCTTCATTCACATTAACACAGCCACCATCTTGATTGTTTTTAAATCACATTTTGCAGACCCTCCTACTTTGGGGCATGGTACCAGAACAGCCTTTTATTAACTCAAGCAATACTTCATTTTATATATATATATAAAAGCTGGTTACCACCATAATCCAGCATATCACATTTTCTCTCAATCGCTCAACACTAAAAGGTAAATATTATCATATCCTTTCTTGTGCTCCAAACAGCTATCTAGTTCAACTTTTTCAACCTGGCACCTGCCAGATGTTATAGGACCACTCTAAAATGTAGTGTCTTCATTATATTACAGTTTTTGCATCATGTTTTTCTATTGTTTTTCATGCATTGTCTTGTAAAGCCATTTAGAGCTAATATTAAATGGGGTAAGATACAAATCTGAAAAACAAGAATAATAACACTAGTCACTGTGATGATTGGAAGTTTGAAAGTCACAACAAATCTGGAGAGCAACTAATTAAGAAATCAGTCAACCTGATATGATTATTTTTCTGAACTCTAGCAGCATTAACATTACTAAAGAGAAAATGTTTGATGTTTCCTTAAATAGCTTGTATATATTTTTAAGTTTTCAGGGGATAATTTAAAGCACCACTGAAATGAACATTCCTAAAATAGTGTTCCATAATTGTAAGAGAAATAATAACAAGTATAGGTTGGTTGTATGGATGTTTGAAACGTTTGAAAAGAAACAGCTTGGTGATAAGAAGGCTGAACAGGTATGGCAATGCAGTTCTATCCTTTGGTTTTCTCATGCCTATTTGCTCCATATATTAGTTCACTAAAAGCTTGTTTGCTTGCTTGCTACACACAGAGAGAGAGAGAGAGAGGGAGGGAGGGAGGGAGGGGGGAGAGAAGGAGGGAGGGAGGGAGGGAGAGAGGGAGGGAGGGAGGGAATACACGTGATTATCTCTTGTACAAAAGTAACCCTGAATGGCATAGAAAAGTTAGGAACAATTTAGTAAACTGTAACACCCAAGATGACAAAAACAATCCCAACTCATAAAAAGTCAAAATAAACCAGCATATCTCACCTAACCATCCAACCTAAATGCCTGAAGGAACAGCCAGGTTCTTGATATCTTACAAAAGGCTAATGAGTTGGGATCATCCAAATGAAACAATAATGTATCATAAAGAAGCAAAAGTTCCAACTAGTTCCTCTCTTTGACCAAACTTTGTTCAATATGTAATAGTTTGAATCTGCATTCTTTTGAACTGCATTTTAAAAATTGTAGGGGAAAAAAGCAGAGCCGAAATAAGTTGAACTATATCATGCGAGCCACAAGTTGAAAAACAGATAAGCATCTATTTTTAATTTAATGGCATGATTTTACATGTTGCTTTTTTTAAAATTCAGATCATTAAAAATAGCAAACTTGAAATTTGAAAAGAAAACTGTGGGAGGAAGGAATTTTGTTAGGCTTAAAAGATAAGAAGCACTATTGCTTATATATTACTTTTATGTATAGTTTACGTTGTAATTCCCAATATCCTACTAAAAGCTGCCATCTTAAGTATACTTATTGGGATCCGTATTTCACCCACAGACATAAAATATGTGATTTAATCAAGAGTTCCTTTAAGTATGTGTTCACACAATAGAGCATTAGAGTTCATTTGACTAATGATTTTCATTTTAATAACGCCTTCAAAGAGCTTTTATATTCACTAGTGACAGGCAGTGTTTTATGTGATCTTAAAATGAAAATATTATGCTTTGCCCTTAGTTTCTGGGAGCAACATTTTGTAATATTTTGGAGTAAAATGCAATGAGATCATATGCAATTAAGAAAAAAAGTATATAGCAAAGCAAATCCCTCATAAATTCTGTAAAGTAACCAATATTTTCATAATAGACACTAAGTGTATCACTATGTATATATGTGAGTATATGAGCAGACATAAACACTCACGGTATTGTCTACAAATAGCTTTTAACATATCCATTTTAAACTTCAATACTAAACTCAGTTTAACTTAACAGAATTAAGTATACATAATTTTGGTACCACTGAATTTAATTGTCCAACTTTTAAACCTGAAACACTTGCCTGTTTTTTTTATTGTCTCCAGTTTTAACCTGCATAATCAAAACACAAATCTAAGCAATCTGCACAATTGAGCTGTTGTTTAGATTTCTGTTTGTAATATGCATTTTAAAGAAGTACATATAGCAATACATATATGCAGCAAAGGTGAACCTCCAAACTTTTTCCCATCTTGTAATGACAATCCAATCTTATAAAAATTAGACATTCACAAAAACGTAGAAATTGCAAGCATCAGCTGAATGTTTTGTTCTCCATGCCTAAAAACAAAGGAGTTCAGACTGTTTCCTGCCCTACATCATGTTCTCAAATTAAATTGGCTGCTTTTATAAAATGAAAATGAAGATTATGATTGGAACCCTAAGGCGACTCTGGAAGGCTTACAAAGTTAAAAGCAATAAAGCTATACAGGTATGTCTCTCTCTTTATATATATATATATATGTATATACACATGAAACATACAAACAAAAATATAAATATAATAAAATAAAATAAAATTTAATAAAGTAAAATATAAATTACGATTAAAATGATGGTAAAATATGGGGGGGAGGAAACAGGGTGTGCAGAAGGTGAAATGGGGTCTGCAATTGGTTCATCAACCATCTCCAACATGATACTCACCCATTGGAGCCTGAAACCAACTGGCAGAACCAGGTCTTCAGACCTTACAAAAAGTCAGGAAGATGGCAGCAGATCTCATCTGGGGGGGGGGGCAAGATCTTCCAAAGAGTAGGAGCCATGTAACATATAGTATTGTATATTGGTATTGGATTTCCCAGGGTTTTTTTTTTTCTTTATTAACCTGTACTTGGACCAAAATTCATCCTGTCTTTAGTTCACATGTAGCTATTTTAAAGCTTTGGATAATTCTGACATCTTGAATAATTTATATAAATATATAGGTCGGTTGGAACCAAATAACAGAAACCACATAGACATGAAACTCATATCATTAGTTTTTCAGTTTATTGACTGTCTAAGAAGGATCTGCTACATTCTCATAAATCCTAGGACAATTCAGAAATCATCATCTGGAAAACTAAGTCATTTGATCTCCTAAAATCAGTATATTGAGTTGAAAGATCACGATAAATGTCTCATTGACTGAAGTAGGTCTAATCTAAACATTACTAAGTGTGGATCAGCCCAAGATCTTAAATAGTTACAGGTGGTCCTCAGTTAATAGCTATTCTGTTTAGTCACCATTCAAAATTATAATGGCCCTGAGAATGTACACTTATGACTGGTTCTCGAAATTACAATGATTGCAATGTCCCCACAGTCATGTGATCACCATTTGTGACCATTTGTGACATTCCCTTCCAGCTTCTAACAAGGAAAGTCAATGGGAAATCCCATTGCAAATTGCAAATTGTAGTCACCTGATGTCACACTTAATGACTTGGATGATAAGCTTAATTATTGCAATGGAACTGATGTCACAATTCAGACACAGAAACAATAAATTTTACTTAATGACTGTCATTTTAGCTAGGGAGTTCCAGGTACCAATTCAGTGGTGGGATTCAGCCGGTTTGCACCACTTCGGCAGAACCAGTAGCTAATTTTTTGTTGCCCAGACCCAGAATGGACTTCCAGAAGCGGCATCCACACAGAGAACCGGTTGTTCACATATGTGAATCCCACCACTGTACCAATTGTGATTATTAGATGAGTATTATGTGCAGCAGAATGCTTTGTCTTCCAAAATATTTCTAGGAGAATTAAATAAAGTTAAAAGTAGGAGCCATTTCCCCTCTGAAGCTTCCATTTAACGATGAGGCAGTCTGAAAGTTGCTTAACTATATTTCATAATATTTCCCTGTGTGATTAGATTACATTTTTGAAAAAGAGAACAACAGTAAAATAAAACAGGTAGTTGCTGATTCTGTTCCTTTTCTCCAGATCTGAACCACAGGGCATGCCCTTGTGTGGGTGTGTGGGTGTGTGAGTGTCTTGCCTGAATACAATGGTTTTAATCTTTCGTTCTACCATCTTTAGCATAACTGCATCTGGATCTGGGAATAAAAATGTTACTGTAATTTTTCCTCCAAGGCAAAAAACAACTTTGTGTAAAATCCTGATTTGGATAGGGTGACTGCAGCTGCTTATATATCTTGAATTTAATATATCATCTAGTTTCACCATCATTCACATATGGGCTCCAATTTGTTTAAAAATATCTTGTGTTTGAATGGGTTTGAGATTATACAAACAATTTTCTGCGTGATGAATAATGTGACTTAATTGATTGGAACAGATAAGAATTATTTAGGAACAATGCAACTTACTCTTCTGTGTAACCTAAAAATATGAAACTGAATAAAACTGTTGAAGCAAGATAATAAATATCTGATCACAATCCCTCCCTTGATTTTTTCTTCTTCTTCTTCTTCCCATATAAGTTTTCACTTGATATTATAGATATGCCTGTTGCCTTACTATTTGAAAGTTGATAATCTGGTGTCCATTTAGACTTGGAAAGGAAGAAAATCAGATTGATGAATAGATTATGTTTATGGCAGAAAATCCTAACATTACAATAATAAGTCCATGTCCGCACAAAGATCACATTGTAACTCAGTATAAAACAAATTCCTAGGAGCTTTCTAGGTTGTGAATAAATTTGCCCACTACTATTGGCCTTGTTGGTAACCAAAATGTCTATTTCATTATGCTTTATAAAATGTAGATTGAAAGAAAATTATTACCAGCAGAGAAGAATAAAGCTGATTAAATACATTTTATAAGAACTCTTCAACTAATTAAACTAATTAAAATTGGATGAATATTAAATTTCATATTTTACACACATACACACATCATGTTATAGAATTAAAATGTGGATAGTACTTTTGAGGTTAAAGAAAGAACAATATCACATTATGAGATATTAGCTGATTCTTATTAATAATGAAAGAAAATAAAATGTCAATACAGAATGTTACTTTGGAAAATTATCTATATTTATTTTTTTTAAAAATCAGCATCAAAGCTGTAATTAGAGTATTTTCTCTGATGCTTTATAGCTTTCAGGATTTTGAAAGCTTCTTTTGCACAGTATTATTCATATTATCATTAATGCTGTTGCATCCTCAAAATGAAAAATAAATGATATGAATCTGACTACTGTACCAATATTCCTGTTCTCCAAAAACTAGAATAAACAAGTTTAAATACTAAACCTAAATCAGAAAGAGTTTTAATTTGAGACTATGCACCATGTAATCCTTTCTATGATAGCATGGTAAAATAGTATGTCTATTTTCAAAAAGGGATCTAAAATTCAAAATTGGGTTAACAGTGGAATACATGTTATACCAGAGACAAGCTTGGATGGTTCTTTAATGAGGATGATTTATTTTGATTCTCACTTCTGATTTTGGAGTTGTCACTGCTGTTGTATACCTCGTCCACGCAACTTTGCACAACTGGCAGGACTGAATATAAACCAAAGCCATATGTTTATGTCCTTTTGCCAAACGATTACAGCAAATAGTTCTATTATTCCCTTAGGTAACTCATGTGTGCCAAGGATTTCTATTAGTCTGCTTTACCAAGGCATCAGAGGGTAAAGTCACAGCTTTATGAAATGGGGGAGGGGCGGGGGGGCAGGTGCCAACTTTATATTTTCAGAATAAATACACACAAATCTTATGCTAAATATTAAAAAAAATATTTTTTGTAAAAAAAATAAATATCTTTGGAGTTTCTTGCATAAGGATATCAATTTTCTGGATAATTCATTAGAGCCACAAAATTTTAAAAAGAAAAAAAACTGGTCGTTAATACAATGGCAGAGTATAAATAGAATAAAAGAAATTTTAGTCTTAAAGAATAAAAGCTTCAATGTACAATGGTAATGAATGTTTTCCACAATATTTATTTATGTGAAAATATTTATTTTTAATACGAAGGCATACATGTGTATGTAAAAATATCATTGCTGCTTGCCTCATCTGAAAAGAAAAGAAATAGAAGCACCATTCCATTATTTAAAAGATGCTTTAGGAATTAACTAATCACATTATCTAAATAAATCAAAAGTTTTAAAATCCAAACAAAATGTCCAAATGACACAAGTTTGACAAATGAGATAACATACTTTCCACTCAAAACTAAACACCAAAAACATTATCCCACCTTTGTTTGCTTCGGAGTAAAATTATGTGCAAATTCCAAATGACCAAATCCGTCTCTTGGACCAAAATGTCTTGTCTGACTTAACAGATAATCCCAAAATTCATTCTCTGTAAGAAAGAATGCAAGGTTTACAAATTGTTACTGAAATTGAATTTGGGCAATGAGTATGTGAAGCATTTCATGATTCAATGGCCAAAGAATTTTGGAGTATAATATAAAGCTTGAACAATGGGAAAACATGTGGATGAAAGGTTGAAAATTTACATTAAACTATTATCTAAAAGAAAAATTTTATAAAGTGATGTACTGTTGGCATTTAACACCCCCCAAAATTGTCAAAGGTATTAGAAATGTAAATGCACAGAATTAACTTTTGACCATTTGGTGAATTTGTGATAAAGCAAAGAAATACTGGGGTAAGATTCATATTTTACTACAGAAGACTTTTAAAGTGAATATAAAATTAAGGCAGAGACTTTTCTTTTAGGCTTAATGAACAAAGAATTTTTTTGGGGGGGAATCTGGAACCTTGTTGCTATATATATTGGCGGCAGCAAGAAAGCTTTATGGCTAGAGAGAAGTTCCCTGAGGATGGGGCCTCCAGCATGAGTCCAAAAGTTCGGAAGAGAAAACCCCTGGTCCCAGTGACTGACCCAGCTTGGATCCATTTTTATGCACAAAAATGGAAAGATATTCTAATTTCCACAATGGATAACTGGCTAGAAGAACTGATGGAACTAACATTGATGGCTAAATTAACTGCTCTAGCCAAATAAAAAAATATATCTAACTTTTGGATTTTGTACTTGAGATGGAAAAAAATATTTATTTAGAATTTGTAGTTTCACTTAAGTCTTAGAAAATTTCACATAATATAGACAATGTGAGCTAAAGATAAGAAGATTCAACAGAGTACAAATCTGGGAGATGTTTTGTGTTCTCAGGCCATATCATGTGCCATATCATAAAAAGTTATCTTCAGTAAACAAATATGGGCATCCATATCAAATAAAGCTTTTACAAACCATGTGTTTTTATGCCATGATGCTTGTTTCATCCCTTATATTTTTGCATATGATCTCATGATACAAGTAAAACAAGGAGTGGAGTTTGCATTGCAATATTACATGATTTGTTATTATTTGTGGAAATATAAATATATGAAAGTAATATATCTCCTGTGTTTTCTCCAACAAAGGGATAAGCTAAAAATATAATGAAAACAAAACCAGAGTCGTGGATTTATTCTAGTGTAAAGCTTTGTTTCAAAAACATGTATCTACAGTGCAACTGAAAACCAACTGTTCTTCAAGGACTTACATTTCTAATATAGTATATATACTTCATGATAATATACTTGGAAAGTACTATGGAAATTTCATTATTATTACTATAATATTGAATATCCTTAGATACGGGAGACTTATAAGTCAATCACTATATGATATAAACCTAGAAAACACAATAGATTTGCTAATGGTTTTCTCCAGCTGAATGAGCTGCAAGGGTTTAATTCTTACCTTGACATCTGTTTATAATTTAAGCAAGGAAGAAATGTAAGATATAAAAAGAAAAGGGTATATATAATGCTGGTTAAGGTGCTAGTCTAGAACCAGGGAGAACCAGGGTGTAATCTTTCCTTGGCCACTGATGGCATGATCTAAGTGAGTTTGGGCCAGTCACTCTTTTTTGTACAGAAAGACCCTGGGCTAAGAATGTCTGACTTAAGAATAAACTTTAGATATGAACTGGCTGCCTATTACTAAAAATGACAGATGGTGTTGTCCTTCCTTAAGCTGACAAACTGCTGAAGCCATTCAGTGCTTTCAGGAACTGCTGAAGCCACAAGCTTTTAATATACAGCCTTTTCCCAACAGTTTTCAGCAGTTCCCGAGACCATTCAATAGTTCGTCAGCTTGAAGGACAACACTGTCTGCTACAGACAGTCTGTTTTTAAATACAAGTTCTGACCTACATACAAATTTGAGTTAAAAACTGGGAGCACCTCAAATTCATGATAGGGCCTGGAAGATGATGATAACCTTCTGGCTGAAAATTCAGTTCTTTCCAGCTGGTCTTCCCTCCATAGTTCTGATAAATAACTTCTATTCTCCCTGGAAACATAAGCTGGCATTGTATGGGCTTTCTCCGTTGTTTTTAATCTCATTAGGCTATGATCGAGTCAAACAATTGGTTTTCAATAGAATAAGAGATATGGAGTTCCAGTTAGAAGTAAATAGGATACCTCTACATAGTAGAAAAGGGATAAGATGGTATATATGGGAATCAGCAAGATATCTGAAAGATCTAACCTTCCCTAAGATTAAATAGTATTTTTAAAGATAGATTTAAGCACTATATCAGCAAGGCTGGTATAACAAAATCCTCATAGCAGAACAAACACGTACATGTGATAACTTGAAAACATCTCATATGTTTTATTACACTACAAATACTATAGGGGCAGGGTTTTTTTTGTCATAGAATGCACTGAAACGGAGTTCCGGCACCTTTTTCCGACGGATTTTCCAGAGTTGCGTTCTTTTCGTATTGTTTCCCTTCCTATCCTTGTTTGTTTTTTAAAATGCCCCACTGGCGGTATGGTCCCTTCCGGTGCTGTCTGCCTCCTCTAGGAGGAGCCATGAGGTGCCGGAGCACCACAGCCAGAGCATGGCTTGATTGGCTGGGTCGGACCATGTGGTGTGGAAGCCGATGGTGGCGGTGGGAAAAACATAAACATGGAAGCCATCTTTCACGAGACGGTGAGTGAGCCTTTTGCCTTCCCTTACAGAAGGTGGGGTGTGTGTGAGGTTAAAAAGAGGCGAAGCAAGAGGAAAGAAAAGTGGCTGGCGTGGAAGCTAGCCCGACAGCGAAACTTTGCTGTTTCAGTTCCTTGGGTAGTTCAAAGGCTGGGATGTCTACGAAAATTGCTTTTTAGTCTTTTATACTTTATATTCAAACTGCGAAGAGGAAGAATAAGAATAAAGCCAATGTCTTGTGATTTGGAGGTATTATTAATAATAATATATATTAATTACATCAGATGTAAAGGTAGATCTACAGTATGAGGTTTAATCAGATCTATTTATTAAATTGGGTTTAACTTAAAGGTAAATTAAAAGTAATCTGT
This sequence comes from Azemiops feae, assembly GCA_023970755.1. NCBI lineage: Eukaryota > Metazoa > Chordata > Lepidosauria > Squamata > Viperidae > Azemiops > Azemiops feae. The sequence goes on from JALGBA010000685.1 coordinate 111,078, forward strand.
TCACTGACAAAGTTTCAACTTTAATTTGTTTCAAGTCAATATCCATATTAAACTCCAAATGTAAATTTTTCCACCTTGTTTGACAACTTCTTAAAAATAATTCAATCTTTTACAAGCAACCAAATTTTGTTTTATTGGGCCAATTTCATTCCACATAGAAAGCTGACATTTCCACTCATTAAACTAAATGGGTATGCCAGTGGTAAATGTCCCAAGAGATTAATAAAATGCCTTCTTGTAATTTAAAGCATGGTAATATTAATAGTATTAACTTACCTTTCTTAAAGAGATGGTAGTACCAGACCATCTTATTTGTCTCTTGAGAAACCTATATGTGGGTCAAGAAGCAACAGTAAGAAATGGGCACAGAACCACTGACTGGTTAAAATTGGGAAAGGAGTCCGGCAAGGCTGTATACTGTCACCCTGCCTATTTAACTTATATGCAGAGCACATCATGAGAAAGGCAGGGCTAGATCAATCAAAAGCTGGAATTAAGATTGCCAGGAGAAATATCAACAACCTAAGATATGTAGATGATACCACTCTAATGGCAGAAAGTGAAGAGGAACTAAAGAGCCTCTTGATGCGGGTGAAGAAGGAGAGTGCAAAAGTTGGCTTGAAACTCAACATTAAGAAAACCAAGATCATGGCATCCGGCCCTCTCAATTCCTGGCAAATAGATGGGGAAGAAATGGAGGTAGTGACAGATTTTATCTTCCTGGGCTCCAAGATCACCACAGATGGGGACTGCAGCCAAGAAATTAAAAGACGCTTGCTCCCGGGGAGGAAAGCTATGGCAAATCTAGACAGCATACTAAAAAGCAGAGACATCACCCTGCCAACAAAAGTATGTATAGTCAAGGCCATGGTTTTCCCAGTTGCAATGTATGGCTGTGAAAGTTGGACCATAAGAAAGGCTGAGCACAAAAGAATTGAGGCCTTTGAACTATGGTGCTGGAGAAGACTCCTGTGAGTCCCCTGGACTGCAAGGCGACCAAACCAGTCAGTCCTAGAGGAGATCAACCCTGACTGCTCTTTAGAAGGCCAGATCCTGAAGTTGAAACTCAAATACTTTGGCCACCTTATGAGAAGGAAGGACTCACTGGAGAAGAGCCTAATGCTAGGAAAGATTGAGGGCAATAGAAGAAGGAGACGACAGAAAATGAGGTGGCTGGATGGAGTCACTGAAGCAGTAGGCGTGAGCTTAAATGAACTCCAGAAGATGGTAGAGGACAGGAAGGCCTGGAGGAACGTTGTCCATGGGGTCACGATGGGTTGGACATGACTTCACAACTAACAACAACAACAACAAAATCCTAGTCTTTTAGATACACTAAAAACTGAAGGTTTTTTTTTTCAACTTCAAAGGTAAACCTTGTAGGTAGGCAAGGCGGCCTGTATGACGTGTGTGAGTTCTGGCACCTTTTTTTTTTTTTTTTACAAAAAAAGCACTGTATAGGGGTATTAGATCAATATACATCCTCCCCGTAATAGATAGTTTCCTAGGGAGACCAGACAATTTTTACATGAACCGTGTTTTCCAGGACTTAAATCCTGCCATTACTTGTATAGTAGCCAAATTTTTGTGCTACTACAATGAAAATAAGGCAAAACTGAGTAAAGAAGTAATGACTCTTATTTTCACTAATATCTTGTTCGGTTGTATTTTAGTAATTTTTGGTGGATATATATTTTGGTGTATAGTTTTAATACATAGGATTTATTAGTGTGTAGGTGAACAAATACAATAGCGTTGTAATAGGGATATTCAAAGTACTCTGTATTTGATTTACTTAACACTGGTCAATATATACTTGTGCTCATTTGCCTTACTTTGATTCTGATTCTACTTGTTATCTTTCATTTCTTTTTGGTTGTTTTATGTTGCTGGTCATTGACTGAATAAATATTACATGACAGGATTAAAACCTGAGTTAGGAACAAAATTTGTTCTTGACCAGGGGGCTGTCTGCATAGAATTGAGTGGATGAAAAGACTGGACCAGAGTGGTAAATTACAGTTCATAATTTTCAGCAAAGAGATATTCATTTTCAGTGGATGGATTTGTGATGCACATACATACATGCACACACATACACACACACACAAGTAAAAGTATGTGTGTGTGTGTAAGTAATTTTTAAATATTGTTCTTACCAGATCAGGGCTCCAAAAAGGCTAGAGTCCTAGCATTAACACCACAAAGTGCCTTGTGCATAATTCCACTTAGAAATCAATACCATTTTTAAAAACTCACAGTAAAAAAATATTTAAAACATTGACCACCACATAAAGTAGACACTGGATTGCAACATCCCTATCTACATATCTTTTTTTACAAGTAAAATTGGACAGTTAAAAACTGAATTTTAGAAACTTGGCTCATTATTATCATTTAATGTGTCTTGACAATTTACTCAGGAACATGTTTACAGTCCTGAATATTACTTAATCTTGAACAGTCCATAGTATAGAATGTTACACAGTTGCAGCTTCAGCATGAAGGAAAAAGTGAGGAATATTATAGTTTAGTGTTTGTCAACTTTGACAATTTGAAGAGGTGTGGTACAGAATTCCCTAAGCTTGCTGAGGAATTCTGGATGTTGAAGCTGTACATCTTCAAGTGACCAAAGCTGAGAAACATTGTTATAGTTCGAAGATCAGGGCCAGTTAGGGGGCCTCATTGCCCAGAAATAGGAGACATCCTGCCTGCCTGTTTGCCTACTTGTCACCCAACTGATCTACTCCTCTCATACATCAGTATTTCTGTCACTACAACTTAAGTTGATTCATAGGATTAGTTTATTATCTATATGCAATCCATTCAGGGGCAGTTGTGGTAAAGAAAAGGCACACCTGATGTAGATAGCCCCAAGCATATTTTTCCCTTTGACTTCAAACTGCTGTAACTATCTAATGATTAAACAGAGCAAAAGACACTTATTCAGAAATTACTGCTATTCTCACAGTCTGAAAAATTGCACTCATTGATTGATTTCTTGACGTTGCAGTTTGATAATATATATCTTCAATCATAGTCCCCTTCTCTTTAAATATTTTGTAGCTGATCTTGGTTGGATGAGAATATCACTGAATCCCAGTGCATGCAGCTATTCTCAAAATTTCAGTGAGAACATTAGAAGGTTTCAATTGTACAAGAAAAGTTTGTGGTGGATTGTATCCATTTACCTTAGATGTTTAAACTGCATTTTGTCTGCTTCATTGAAAGAATGCCTTTGAACTTCCTAGATTGCAAAAAAACCCACCTTTTTATCACAGCATTTAGAAAGAATATTCAAATCAATGGTATTTTAGAATTAATGATGAACTGTTATCTTTTGCCAGGATATTCAATTATAAATCGGATGATTTGTTTCCTTAAACTTGTTTAAAAAAACAAACTGAAAAAGAAGGAGAAGAAGGGATTTAAATTCCTTTTTCTGTCCATATCCCATTTTAGCTTCTCATTTTTTTGGAAAAGCTATTTTCAAAGTTGAGTGACAGTCAGGGCTGTAATGAGGGCAGCAGAATTTCCACAATTGGTGGAAATTACTAACCTTCCTACCAATACCATCACTTTGGAGATCTATCCTATGGCACATAGGAAAACCTTTAAGGTACCACCAATTTCTTCATGGTATAAGATTACTTTTGATGTCTATAGTTTTTTGAGTATCTCCTGTTGAAACTGAAAATACTGTTTCTAATATTTACATCATAAGAGGCATAAGTTGAGTTAAGGTTCTCTTCCAGATTTGATTGTGTCAGACAGAGTAAGTATTACAGCAAAGAAAGAAAACAGTGTTATGGATGACAGAAAATAAATGATCCCAATAACTAAAAGCATGTTAATCTTATAATAGACACACTATTAGAAAAGTAGGTTGTGTACCCTGATAAGATTTTAATTTACTAATCTAGTTTCTTACAAGAGGCACTTTGCACCTGCCTCAGTCCTTTTGTTTGTAATACATTATTCTAAAACAAAAGATTACTGAAAGGAACTCTTTCAACATCCTCAAATTTAGCAGTCCTCCCCCACACACACACACTGCTTCCTTACTCTCTAATGCTCTATCAGGTTCTATATTTATTAGCAATACAGTTTCCACTTATTTTCCCAAAGATTGCCAATAAAGCTCTAAATCACATGAGGGAGTAGCTGTAAACCCTCGGAGTTCCCTAATGTCAAACTCATTAGCATCCGAATAACCACACGCCAGCACATCATCTGCACAATTGTGAATTTTACTACTTTTAATAACATTTCTCAAAAGGCTCATTTTTAACTTTCTTCAATGGCTAGTCCTCAAGGGACAAGGTGCTTCCTGACGCTCACAGCTTCAACTCAAGAACCGGGCCGTTTACTGTCAGAAGCGTCACCCTCTGCCCTAACCCCATCTGCTGTCTCTTGCTTCCTAAGGGACTGAGAGTTAAGGCAGCACAGCTGAGATCTACTTAGGAAACTGCACTGGGGAGGGTGTAACTGTGCAGACTGAGTGCGCAATGTGCTGGATTTCTGACAGAAATAGAGATGTTGCAAAAAGAGCTTGGGAAAATATCAAGGAACTACTGGGATTTTCTAACCCCTTTACGTCACTGAACATCAGGAGATCGATTTTAAACGGATTGGAAGTTCAGCCATTTCAAATGGCTCCTTTTCAGAGATGGCTCCTTTTCAGAGATGCATGGACCAATATTAACAGTTAACTTGTTAAGAAAGGGCTTGGGGAAGTTTCTTTAGCAGCAGATGGAAATCCCCTCTCTTGCCATTTTAGCTATACACTTCTGGAAAAGCACTCTGATTTTCAAGTGGTTATTTTGGATTAATTAATATTTTTAAAAGTAGGTATGTTTATGTACTGTGACTTTCTGAACCATTTATTTTAAAAAGTAACATAAGTAACATAAGTTACATAAGAATCTAGCTTCTATCTAGTTATACAAGTAATCCATTTATTTAATTATTGTCTATACTGCCTAGCCCAGGGGTGTCAAACTGCCGGCCCATGGGCCGGTTTCATCATACTGAAGCCGCGCCCACCCCATTGCCAGCAATGCAAAAAGAGTCACGATACATCGCGACACATCATGTGACGTGGCGAGTTTGACACCCGTGGCCTAGCAAAAGGTCTACCTGACTATTGTATGTATTGTCATTATTACAGTATATCCAATGAAACTGGTGGAATGGTCAATCTGTAGTTGAACATTTGAAAGCTTAGACTGCAATAAATGTTCAGTTTATTACAATATTTTCTTATACATCATATAATTTCACCAATATTAGATTGTTCATGATCCAGTCTTCATACTATATATATATATCCAATGATTTATGTGTGTGTGTGTGTGTTTGTGTGTGTGTGTTCTGCTTTCTTTCTTTTTCATTCACATGTTGTCTATTACACTATTGTCCTTTTGTTTCTCTGTGAAAATTTGGGAATACCCTCTCTTGAAATGTATTTTCTTCCTGATAAGCCAATTATCTCCAGAATCTTTTCCACAATTTCATTCTATTGAGCTCTTTCCCACCATATGTTAACTGAAAACATTTATGATCATTGGGGAAAACTTGGCCATCTGATTCATGCTTGTATTTGTCATAATAGGAATTATGAAGTAAAGATTTTAGATATAGTAATAATGGAAAGGAGGAAGGAAAATATTTTAGATACTAAATGTTTTATATTTTAGGATCAGCCAATGAATACAAGAGAGTAATATATTAATAGAGCAACAGTTTAGTGTAATGGTTAAAGATACAAGGTAAGAAACCAGGAGAACTCTATATGTCTAGAGTTCTCCTGGTTTCTACCTGGTATCTTTAGGCATCAATGAAGCTGGCTGTCAGCCCTACCAACTGACAGAGTTGTTGTTTGTAGGCCACTCTGAACTGATCAAAATAAAGGTGGGATAAAAATCTAATAAATAATATAAAGCCTACTGCTCTTTTTCAAACATTTACCTCTTTGTGCCACTTCTGTATCAATGCTTATAGGTATTTACATGTCGACAAAGCTTTCTCCTAAGATAACATTCCTCACATGCCCTTATATTTTATCAGTGAAAGTTCTCTGTACACATTTAATTGGACATCACATATTTGAATGCTCTCTCATGAAAACAAGTTATGCGTGTAACAAGATAATCAGAAGAAGGTTAACATAGGATCAGTCTCTATCACTTGTTAATTTATTATATGTAAATATTTCCATTCATGAAGGAGCCTTTGAAATTCCTCTCCTGAATGAGTTGATAAAGAAATGCCACCCCTTGTGCTCTGGCTGTATATTTGCAGTAGCTGAGTTACAATTAGGGAAGTCAAATTGGTCTGGGCTACTGTTCACCACAGACTGCTCCTAAGCTGTTTATATCTATCTCACAGAGCACTTTAACATGCACTCTCTTATTGCTGTCTTGGGTGTTAGTGGGCTGGCCAGAGTACAGCACAAACAATCAGAATGGCACTGCTGCTTGCCCGTGAGAAAGAAATCTAGATCAAAAGCTCTCAGAGGAAATGGTGTGCTGATGAAGTCTGCAAGCTGTGTGTAAACATTTTAGGAAAGCTCTGCATCTCAGGCTGTAGCCTAATTAAAAGTGGAGCTCACATCTGCATGTCATCACTTGATAACTGCCATATGATATCCCAGGTATTCTAGGCAGATTTTTTTTTAAAAAAAACATCCCTTTGGAGGACTAGAGTTTCCCTGCTTATATCAGCCATACCTAGCCTAACTTCCTAAGGGAAGGGAAGGGAAGGGGAAGGGAAATAATGGTAAAAAAACCCTGTGCCCGGGCTCTCGACCTAGTCATCAGTCCGCTCTTCGGTGTCGGGCGCACCGTTGTTAAAGGGGCCGTTTCCACAGGTATCCTCTCTCCTCCAGTTGCCGTTGTTCTTAGGGCATGTGTGTTGGTGTTAGGGGTTCGAGTGTCCGATCGCTCCTGCTCCTCCCATTTTCTGCCGGGGGATCGGGTGTCAAATCGTTCTTGTTTCTCTCCTCCCCCTCCCATCCCCATGGTCCCGTTCGTATTAGTCTGTCTCCATGTCCCTGAGCTACCCATGGAGCGTGTAGTTTCTTCAGCGCGTGTGCGGGGGCGCAGGAAATAGTCGTCTCGCGGTCTGCATACATTGTTCATTGTTTCCTTCGTCGCTGAGCGCGGTCGTGTCCCTGGTTTTTGGCAGGGCGTATCTTTGCTGTTCCCCTTCTCTTCCCAGTCTCCGCTGCCCCTCTTTCGTGTGTGTGTGTGTCATGAGATTGGCTGTCTGGTCCTTCCTGTTCGTTGTATATATATTAATCGACATGTAGAATTGCCCCCGGCATATCAGACATTGAAGGCATGTGAGGAACAAGCTAGGATGCGGACGGCATTCGCAGGGGGTGGAATTAGGGAAGGCGATCATCGTATGGAAAGGGAATTGGACCCACGACGAGCCGCTGGAACAAAGGAGGAGGAAAGGGATGGGAAGGAGGGGGGGAAGGTGAGGCAGTTGGCAAATGCACCAACGGTGGCAGCGTTGGGAAGGATAGGATCTGCAAGGATGAGAGGGGGTGAGTTCAGGAGTGAGCCGGCAGATAGCCCAGCTGGTCGTTGGCAGACGAGGCAGAGGGACGGGATGCGGCTGTGCGCACGCACATCCAAGCGCGGAAGGAAATCGGAGGAAATAGCACTAATAGGGATAGATAGTGGAAGACAGGAACAACGGGCAGACAAACGGGATGGAAAGGAGGGGAGCAGCGATGGGAAGGCATCTGAGGCGCCGGATCTGGGTGTGGGGCCCAGGGCGAGTGTGGGGGAGCAGCTGGAGGGCAGGCTAACGGCGGCAGCGCCAGGAAGGAGGGGATTGACAAGGATGGGAGGGAGGAAGGTTGGAGAACTGGAGTGCAAAAAAGAGGAGGCGGGACAATTAAGGCAATTACGGTCAGCCAGGACGGATGGCCCTATCACACGGTCAATGAGTAAGCAGTTAGGCTAGCAAGGTTTATAAAAGTAATTTCCACCCCGAAACTTTACTCTGAGGACGCTGGCAGGGGACCAGCGAAAGCTAAGTTGTTTTAATATTGTAAATAGTTGTTTTTATTGTTTTAAACTTTTTAACAATAAACAGCTGGTTTATATTTCTCCCGGAGATCGAGGACTGCATGGATAATTCTGGCTGCTAAGAAAACTGCATAGATGTGTCCATGCAGTCACTGGGAGCCATGGATCTATTGGACATGGACAAGGATATATTTATTTTTATCTTTGTTTCTAGCTTATTTAAGACTATTTAGCACAACAAAATAAGGAACACTATTTGGTAAACTTAGCAAAGAATCCTTCTGCATATCTTTCCCTACCTTTACTCAGCATTTTTAAAGTATATTTAATTCTTTTGCCTATATATAATCAGTATCAGAGCCTTTAGGTCAACCAAATGGATAATAAGTGAAAAGCATTATTGGTGCTTTATGGATTTAAATTTGAAACAAAACAGCCTCATAGCCATGTGACCTTGCATTGGCAATTCACTATGTAGTTATTACAAAAGTAGTTTGTAGAGAATTAAATGCATCAGCTTTCTTAGGAAGGCATCAATGCCCCTCAGGTTAGGAAAGCATGTAGCGTAGTCCTTGGAGTTTGGACTAAAACTAGTGAGACCCAAGTTCAAATTCACATCCAGCCCTGGAAGCTCTCTTATTTCAAACTACCCCATGGGATTGCAGTTTAAATAAAATAAGAGGAAATAGTGCTATTTATAATTCCTTAAACTCCTGGAGAAAAGGCACCATGTAAATCAAATAAAAAGCATCAAATACACTGTAAGACAATTGAATGTTTATTCTTTTTAGCCCTAAATAGAAGATAACAGTGTTGCTATCTCAGTAGCAGTCTTCACAATATATAGCAAAAAAAAAAGCTGGTTGGGGATTTGAAGACTTCCAGGAGCTGAAATCCCATCACATTTGAAGGGTGCAGGTTCAAGAAGCCTGCTATAGATATTGTAATACAACATGTTCTTGAAGAAATTATTGTGATCACATGCCATTTATGCATTATTATTCTGCATCCTGTTTATTTTTCTGTATGGCCAATTCACTACTGAATGTTATAAAGCTTTGGGTTCATAAATCAAAATTACATATTCCTGTTTATATTATTATTAACATGTTTGGGTCTGCTATTACATTTAGTATCAGTGAAGTGCTGGTGAACATATTTAGAGTATTCTAATTCTATTTTTAGTTAGAATTTTACAACTTGTTATAAACTTTAGTATTACAAAATGTTTAAATGATCGGAACATAGTCTGGAGTGGATTGCAATATTTTGAAAAAAAGATGCTGCAATTTGCTTCTATAATATCTCAATTATTTCAGAAAGACAATAGCCAGACCAGTGACTATTATAACTATTCTATTTGTGCTGGGTTAGGATTGTTATATTTAGGGTTGCAAAAGTCCAGGTGACCACTAAAAGGAAGAAAAGGAGTACAGAAAATTCTGAATTTGCAGCCCAGATAAATTAACTTTCTTTCTTTACACTTGTAAGTATTCTGATTCATCTGAATTTCGACCATTCCTAGCTACTTATTTATACTATTTACAGTCCATGTAATATTTGTAGGCTACCATCTGGCTGTCATGAGTGGGAACTGTAAACCTTTGTAAAGTTTTGCTGCAATATATGATGCAATCTAGATTAGAATGCTACAAGCAGGTAGCATAGGATTTCCGTTTATCTACTGCAAAGATGGGAAGAAGCTATCTATATGGACTGCAAGTGCTTGCACATCTACTAATGAAATATGAGATTGTATTTGCTGGAGGGGTGGGAGGGGCCTGGCCTAATAGCTGGGCTAACTTTGATTATCTTATGGCCCATAGCATATGAGTAGGACTTCCCATTATGCTAAACTCTTACAATGGATAAAAATATATATATAATCTCAATTTCATAGGCCATTCTGGCCAAGGCTGCTAGGAGATGTTCAGTAGTGAAAGGCCATAGGTTTTCCATCCTTGCTCTAATATAGAGATCATAGTACTCCACTTCTAAGAGCAGCAAGGCAGAATCCGTTCAATCCTTCTATGGCCACCTTAGCTGTAAGTAACTAGTTTATTGAATGCCATCAAATCGGACTTGACTTCATCACCAAATGATTGGCATCTTGACTTTTCTTTAATAGTAACTAGTCACTTTGGTAAGTAACTAGTAGTGCAAATTGAATATAGTCTCTTGTTGAAGGGCCAGTTAGCTAGTTGAGATGCTTGTCACACCATCGCCCAAATGGCTGTGTAGCAACGGGATCTCTGTAAATATATCAACCTTCTCTGTTCTTTGCCTTCCAAATGATGTTGGTGAGGGCAAGACTGAGCCCTTTACTTGCAAAGTGGCTTCCTATGCCTCCTGTCTTTCTTTAAAGGCATTTCTCAATCAACTTTGGCCTTCACAATTACTGACAGTTACCTCTTTATGCTATCACCTTCCCACTAGACCCAGTATTCTACCACAGCCCACAGCTATAAAGGGCTCTACAAACCAGAAGCATAAATGAGTCAAACATTATTGGGTCTTGAGTCATAGTTTGGGATCAAGCCAAAAGACTGGAAGCAGAGTAATGTTTCCTTTTAGCATTTACACTGTAACAGACACACTGAATTGAGTGTACAATAATCCATAGTGTTTTAAGATTCTTAGTTTAACTCTGCTTGAGTTCTTGGCATGGCACAATGAGAACAGGTGAGTACAAAAAGGCCTTTTCACCTCTATAGTTGTCTACACCCTACCTCTGCATGGCCTTTTCTTTCTTTTTCTTTTTCTAATATCTAGCAGCAGCCTGTATTGCCTTGTGTAAGCTATTTTGCTTAGAAGAAGGGTTTAACTTTCACCTGATTTAAGCTACAAAATCTGTCACAAAGATACCCAACTCCTTATGTTAATTAACACAACTGCATTTAGATACTGTTTGTGGATGATAGTTCCAACACCTTGTGCTTTAAGAGAGAGAGGGAGGGAATGAGGGAGGGAGGGGTGCCTGCTGTAAACATTATAAACATATTCAAATAAGCTTAACACAATCTGCCATGCTTATTTCTGCCTAGATCATGGACCAGCGAAATGGTTAATGCAAATGGATTTATAATTTGCTTTGGGGGGCCAGTTTCTTCTCCTTATTTATTAGCCCAGCTGATGGGGCAGATTTGATGAGGCACTTCTGGAATAATTGAGTCATCACACAAAGAAGGCTGCTAGCATTCAGAGTGGTTTTATCAGCAGCAAGCAGGCCTGATTACTGACAATTACACTCTGATCCGGTGATGGAGGAGAAAGAGCCAACGAGTGGGAAATGTCCGTGTTTCTATCCAGGAATAATTTCTACATTCATTTTACATGCTAAGTGTTTCCTATCTCTGCATAATAAACTGTAAACAGGAATAGATGGCACAATGTGCCTTAATATTTCCTGGTAATGAAGACACAAACGTACAGTGAGTGCTGATAAATATAGATGAAACATAAGCTATTCTCCGAGTCAGTATTGTTACCTTTAAAATAAATGCATTTTGGTGGTAAAAGCATAATCATAGGTAATGCAAAAAAATGACAGAAGATTGAAGCTGTCCTTGTAACTACACAGAAACTTTGCAAAAGTCCTGTTAATCACTGCTGCTTTCAAGCTGAAGGTGAAATCGGTAGAAATGCATCATTTTTTCCCCTCCTCTGCAACTATCAAACGGGCAAAAACTCTTTTGGCTGTACCCAGCAAAAGGAGGCCATAGGAATGACCTCCATTAACACTTTTGGGAGAATGCATCTGGATATTAAACAGGCTTCAAAAGAAAAAGAAACCTAGTGATTCTGATGCTAGAAGACGTATACAGGGTGATGAATTCAATTTTCTTCCCAACAAGCCTTTCAAGGGAGTGTTTGTAATGAATAAAGTTGGGTCTTGGAATAGGTGTTAGGCATAACCTAGTCTTTTTTTCTCTTTCCTTATTGTTGATTGTATGTTGAATAACTAATATACTCAAGAACATTGTTAACTGCATGTTAAAAGCATTACCCACAGCTTTTTTTTAAAAGCAGTTTCTATCATGTTTTGAAGAAGCAAATGGTTGAAACCGACTTTCACATTTTTTAACCAGGTAACTGTACCACCGCTAAAATATTAACATGATAAAATCTGAGGACTGTAATTTTTATGTTAATCTTTTTGAATCCACATTTTTTAATATGGATTAATAATATGAATATATATATTCATCCATTGATTTGCTTGTTTGTTTTCCTCTCTCTAAATTAAAAGAATGCTGCAAAAGAAAGAAAAGTTGTTGTCTGTTCTCCAGGGGTAGCTATGGCAACTCTGTGCTAATGAATTAACCACTTAACTTCAAGGCCTGGGTTAGAACTGTATACAACATTTTTAATACAACCATGCCACAACAGCCTTATAATTTCAAAGCAATTTATTTTAAACAGCAAAATATAAAAATTCAAAAACAAAGTTCATTTTAATCAAAGTGCCCTTTATAGCAAAAAAAAAAAGTATTTGAACAATTTTATTAAATAAATACTATTTTGGAAAGAATCAGATAACTGGCTACCAGATCTGGGCTGCAAAAATCTGGACAAATCTGGACACTAAGTTGAACACAGTAAATGTGCTGCTGTCCAGTGGTTGTCCATATATTTTGCACCCCTGATCTGATAGCCTTACTATTATTTGCTGTTACTGGGAAAAATAGACTATAGACAAAGATATTTATAAGAAGGAAAAAAGAAAAAAAATTAATACAACTAAAATGGAAAATATATACATTTACATATATAAAAGTTCTATATAGGTAAATGATTTGTTCATTAGTAACCATAATATAATAGGACTCCTTAAAGTTCCTGGGTTTCCTCTAACAAGAATACAGATAAACATTTTATTCAGTTTTGCATGTATGAATGAACAAATCAAATGTCCATTCCTGAAACAAAAGACAGATTGGAATATCTTACACTTTTTGGGCTCAAATTGAAATGTACATGAAATTCATAATTTAGCTGAAGTGTTCACAAAATACAGATAGTTTAGTTCAAATGCACAATATTTTTTTTAAAAAAAGTAAAGACTGTAGGAGTTTTCATAATTATTTTTCAAAAAAAAAGAAAAGAAAAAGAAAATGGCAGAGATCGGAATTTTCATGCAGTCCTATTAGTCTGGAGAAGTTTAATACAAATACTTGATACAGATCAGTAAGAAGGTCCCAAGGCCATCCCACCAAGTTTGCCCTGTGCAAATGCCACTGAAATGAAGGACAATTGTATGGTCTCAGCCCTATATAAGTTGTGTGCATATTGATAATACCTCAAAATGAACCAGCACTCAAAAACAGAACTGATCATGATGGACTGGACAGAAATTAGCCAAACCAACTTTGCTATATTCTGCAGAGATAACTATAGAGGTTATGTGATGGGGAAAAGAAAGAAGCATGATTTTCTTTTGGACTGCAATTCTACAACTATATGTAATAAAGAAGAAGAGAGTTCCTTCTCATTAATGACAGTTTTACCACAGTGATCCTTACAGCTATGATATTGCCACTACAACAGAGCAAGGAGACACCTTCAATAAGGGGGGGGGGAGGAAAAGTGTTGCTGAATTATCAGTTCTAGAATTGCTCTACTTCCTTGACTACATTGAACCATGGTGTCTACATATGATGATATAGTCTATTGTTCTTCCTCCAGAAGGCAAGATAAAACAGTATACTTATTTGGAAGCAAAGTGTAAGAAATTTTAGGGAGGTCTGAAATCCCGATAAGTATATTTTATTTGCACTGAGCAAAAGTTGTAAATGTATTTTGTAAACTGATCTTTACAGTGTTGGCATGAAAGATACAACTTCTTCATAAAGAAACTTTAAACTTGGCCTGTTACAGCTTAAATAGGGAAGCAAAGTTAAAGCTGAACTTGCACTGTAATTCTTTTCTTGTCTGAGTTTTTGTAATTATTTCAAGGGGGCTTTTACTCTGTCTTCCAACTTTAGATCTTACTAGGCAAATGCTTTAAAAGAAAATATAAGCATGATAAAGCTCTTTGCACACTGGAAGTACTTTCAAATCAACAATTGCAACATGAAGAAAGATCTATTCCATTTAGCCCTCAGACACAGTCTTGCTCTTCTCTATGAACAAAGGATTCTCCCTTCAATAGACATGACAGACATACCCCAAGAAGCGGGGGAGGTAGTCACACAAAAGAAAGAAGTGTGCCATCTTTGAGCATGCAAATCACATATGTTCATTAAATTCAACAGGACCTTGTGAAAAGCAGTCTGCTGCCTCTAAAAGATTCGCAACTGCCCTAATAGTTATATTCACAAGCTACTTACTGGACTGTTAGTCTAAACAATCACTGCTGATAATACTTGCCCTATGAATATATGTATTACTGTAGGTACAATCCTGGAATACCTCACATGATAAGAGTTTCCTATGACTTTGAACTACTTCCTTAAAGCAACATGACTGGCCAGTCTTATATTGAAATTGAAGATCATCATGTTTACACATAATTCAGATTGAATATGTTTTCTATCAATTGTTTATGAGATATCAACCAATATATTAAGCAACAAGTGACCCAGATCTATATTTGTCACCATCAAAGTTACCGTACTATGCCAGCTAAATATACGAGAGATTTGTCTGGGACATCACTAATGTCATGATGGTATTTCAAAAGCATTGTATGCCATTTTGTAAACAATGTTTAATGACTTTAAACCACAAATTTCTATAGTAAATCTCTTGCTAGTCTAGAATATTTGGATTAAGAACAGTACATTTAATGGTTGCAAGTAATCTGGTTTGTTTGATAGCAGTATCTGATATTTTCAAACACCATGCATCAAAATTAAATTATTAGGTCTCAACTAATATTTTCAAAATATGTATTTCAGGAAAATGGGGAGGAGGAGTTGGAGAAGGAGTAGGAAGAGGAAGAGGAAGAGAAAGAGGAGGAAGAAGAGGAGGAGGAGGAGATATCACCCAGCTCCAAATATGTCACGCAGTTCACAACTTCTTTTTAAAATCCCTAGAGAAGTCCCTTCCCTAAGTCCACCCAGAGTCTTGAAAAGTATAGACGCAGAGAGACCTAAAACCAACCTCCAAAGTAGTTGCAAAAATCTGGGAAACTGAAGTAATGTGTTCTAAAGGTTCAAGAAGAACTACTTTTTTAGCAGAAGTGATCCAAAGCTTCTCTTTCAAAGGTTTTCTGCATCCCCACAGTTATGCAACATTTTATTAAAACCTACGAAAACTTCAGTAAAGTCACATAGGCTAAGGTTTTTGTATACTATATCAAAAACATATACCTTTCTCATTCTAATTTGACTTTTCTCCCTGATGTACCTTTACTATTCTTAGCCTTTTAAATCTCAGCTTCATCCCAACTCCTCATACCCCCCCCTCCCCAAAAAAGAAATCTGGGTTGTTTGTCCAGATAAGCCAATGACAACTATCCAAATGAATCTCAGTGGATGCTAAAATCAATACATGCAATCAACATTTAAAAAAAAAAAAAGTGCACCCATTTCTTCTTTTCAGATAAAAAGCCCCTGGTTTAATATCTATCTATTTGATTGTTTCAATTGTTTTACCGAGTTTAAGGATGTCCTCAAAATAATCAAGAATTCATAATGAGAAAAGTCAGTTGGAAGCCAAACAGGTGGGTAACATTCACTCAGGTTTCCATTTTGAGAAGGACCTTTAAAAAAGCACCTAAGTATCATTTGAGGTCCTCTTTTAGGGGGCCACACCTAAAAGTGAACGTGAATGATCAATGACGTTTTTTAAAAGAATCAGTGGTTTAACACTAATTTCTAATCAGATCCTACAGAAAGGAACAGCTCGCATGGCAGCTGTACTTTTCCCAGGGTTAATTACCTTTCGCTGCTCTCTGCTAATGAGTCAGCTGTTCCTGTCATCACAGAACTACACTCTGCTCAGCTCCGAGCTGTGGACAAACACTGAACACCGGTGATATTTGTTATGCAGAGGTTTTGCAAAGAAAAAGAACTCCAGCCTCCCTTTCATTTAAAGGAAATACATGTGAAATGTGCATTTTCAGGGAAACAGGAATGGAAAAATATCTCAACCTAAGGGGAAAGTAAATGTTCTTCTATCTGCCTTCATTTTACCTATGCTTGATGTGTTCCAAACTTTTATAAATTAAATCTTTCTTGGAATCTCTTGCCAGGAAGGAAGGAAGGAAGGAAGGAAGGAAGGAAGGAAGGAAGGAAGGAAGGAAGGAAGGAAGGAAGGAAGGAAGGAAGGAAGGAAGGAAGGAAGGAAGGAAGGAAATATGACAGTTAATAGGGAGCTGTGTAACTTTGAACTGTAGTTTTTCTTAGTATGTACAGCAATGAAACCTCAGCTTCTTTTCCTTCCAATTTGGCAAATTATTCCTTGCCCATTTATTGTAATGTGCAAAGTGCAGAGACTAATATCTCTATTTTTAAAGGGGCTTGGACTGCATCATTTTCTTCCCTCTTAAAATTTCATCCGGAGTTTTGGCCAAATAGTCATGAACTGAAGGCCTGGATCTCAGTTACAAAGCTGAGAAGGTGACAAGTGTATCTCCTCATCCTACTCTGATGAGCATGAGTAGAATTAATTTCTGTTGTCCTGTGAGCAAATTTGAATTACTGTACATCTTGACCCAATGGGGTAATACTTGACAAATATATACTGTTTAATCCTATATACAGAAATGATCACACTAGTTAAAAAGACTTGCTTTGCTGTATGATCTTTCAGTGTGGAACAAAAGGAATTTTCAAGGTGTTCAATCTGAGCGACTGAAGAGAATTTTGTCTTAGTGTGTATATTCAGTTGAATGGCACCTAAAATTTGGACCACTGTCAATAGGTACGAGTTTATGGTGTTTATAATTTTTTCCCTTATATTTTCAGTAAAGTTTAAAAAGTGCTTAAAAAACAAAGTACAATTTTTTCAACATTTCTCCCCCAATTTAAAATTGGTAGGTCATTCTTTGTCCCATCTAGCTGCAATGTTTGGACCTTTATTCCAAGAAAAAAACTGAATTTCCCTAATTTATAAGCAATTTTTCCATAATAGTACAAAAATACTGATCTCACACTAGTAAAACATTCTACTGTCCAAAGAACTACAAATGACTTGGTGAGAGATTAGAAAATATGATTATAACATAAACAAATACCCTAAAGGACAGTATCAATATTCAAGAAAATTGTGACATTGGTCAAAAATCAGTAAGATAAGTTTAAACAAGGAAAAATCAGAGGTATGACTATGGGACAGAGGGACATACTAAGCAGCAGAATGTGCAAAAAATATCTGGGTATCTTAGCAGACCATGTACTAAACATGAGCCAACAGTGTGATGCAGCTGCAAAACAAAAACTAAAACAAATGCAATCTGATTCTGAATCTGCACTAATAGAAGTATGCATGTTCTCCCTTTTCTGGTTTAGTCAGGCTGTACCAAGAATATTGTGTTCAATTCTGGACACCACATTTAGTAAGGATTTGGACAAATATGTCTGTCTAGAGGAAAAGTGATAAGATGTCTTGAAGGAAAAATGTAATAGTTGTAGATCTTGGAAATGTGTAGCCAGGATAAGAAAAGACTATGAAATGATATAATTGTTTTCCCATATCTGAAGGGCTGTCATGTAAACAATGAGACAGACCCGTGTGGAATGTATGCATGTATCCATCTTCATAATTCCCAACAAATGCATGGAGATGGATTGGTGGATTCAACACCTGGCTGCCTATGGAATGGCAGAAGTGGCTTCACAATATTCCAATATCATTAATTTTAACTTGCAAATGATTAGTGAAAAGCAAAGCTGTTCTTGTTAAATGTGTAGTCACTATTGCCAGTCGCAAATGAACAGCTGCTTCTTTTTTATATGTTATGTTTTTAATGAAGAAAAAATGTTTTGTGTCTTGAACAAGTCAGAGTTACCATAGATTATTTCGAGTCTGTGGGTCAGGATGCTGGGTAAAAATACCTACAGAATTCCTTTAAAAAATAATATTTGCTCACCTACTCCATTTTTTTGTTTGTTTTTGGTTTTCCTCCATTAAGCAGAGAAGAGTATGATCCTATACTAATCTTTGTTTTCAAATGCTGTTGCTAACCAGTATATTTTATCTCAATTTAAAAAAGTTCTATTTGGGGTTAAAATGGAACATGTGTTTGTGTGTGTGTGTGTGTGTGTGCGCGTGCGTGCGTGTTTGCATGATGTCTAGATCCATCCCTGGAATCCAACCCAGAATTCAATTAAATACAACAGGCAAACTAGGCCAGTAGGTATGATTTTCAACTATATTATATGCCATATATAGTCAGGACTAATTTGATGTGTACAGTATTCCAGGCATAGAACAGAACTTTAAAAGAGACAAAATTAGTAGAAATGATACATTATTTCAAAAGCAAATAAACTAAAGCCCAAAGATTTAATCATGAGACAATATACTGTCATGAATGAAAAAAAATATTGTAGTTCATCCAGAAAAGTGGGTTACTTTACATTTCAGTGACATCAGAGAGAGAGAGAGAGAGAGAGAGAGAGAGAGAGAGAGAGAGAGAGAGAGAGAGAGAGAGTGAGTATAGAATTATTTTTTACAAACTGTCAAATTTTATGGAGAGTGAGGGTTGAACTTGAAGAGATAGATATTCAGTAGGTCCCTCCTTCCTCGCCAAACCCGCAATAAAGTCTGAGAAATTTCAACAAAGGGAATATTCCAGAGTATAAGCATCACCAGTGAGAAAATCTGCCTCAATGTGATTACATGGCATGGATATAGACAGACACAGAAACATTTCTCTCAACAATTTTACTAACTGACAATGGCCTGTAATAGTGAGAGCAATCCATCAAGTATCCTATCCAATATTGCTCAGTGTTTGACATGTCACAAAGTAATTCTTTACCCTGGCATGGTAGCTAATGTGTGACCATGGCCATTGCTTAAACAAATATGTAATGTCTGTAGCCATGTACCCTTCTTAGCAAACTGGATGCTACTTTTGGAGCAGCTGTAGCTTCTGGACAAAGTACAAGAATACCCTTACATAAAATCCATCTATGTGTGAGGTTATCAGTGCATGGACAATAATAGTTGTAGTGAACAGTTCAGGATTGTTGGTCTAATCACTGAAGCTGGTAATAGGTGCTTCTGGCCAGAGACAGCACTTGGTTATTACAAGCCCAAGTGTTTTCTCTGACTAGACACACCTATTACCAACTTTCTAATTATAAACTGATGAATTTAAGAACAACCCCAAACTATGTACATATTTGTTTTTTCTGTGAAAGTACAAACTCACTGAGAACAGACAAATTTACATGTACCATACCTGGGAATCATTGGCTTACAAAATTGCAATCTATTCAGGCTTTAATCTCAATTATGAATTTTAAAAATGGAAATCAGATGCAAAGTGTAGATACTTGGTTCAGTAACAATGAAAAAAATATTAGTAGTGGATTACAAATAGAATGAGTCAGTACTGTGTTGGAAATACAAAACAGGCAACTGCAACATAATCTGTAGTATCTTAATTAGGGGGTATAATTATTCCATTTTATTCTATATAGGTCAGACTTCACTTTGATTATTGTGTTGAATTCTGATCTTTGCACTGAGAAAGAGTCAGAGAAACTGGATCAGGTTCAGAGAAGGCCAGTGAGGATATCAGGTGATTAGTACAGCTCCTTTGAAAAGGAATAGAAGAATAGAAATGATTAGCCTTGAGAATTGTAGAATGTAACCTTGGTGATCATCTAGTCCAATCTGCTCCCCAGTCAAGGAATGCATTGCTACAGCATTCCACCAGACTCCTGAGGTAGTCAGCTTCACTAAGACACTAAAGTGCTATACAATAGCATTATTCAAGCACCTGAAATAATGGCACACAATGGAAGAAGACAGAGATATGATTTGCATTATCTGATATGGCAGGATATGACATAATGAATTTAAATTATTGGAAATCAGATTCCATTTTTTTTTAAAAAATAACATTTCTCTTAACAGTGGGAGAACGTTCATTGTGGAAAGAAATACCAAGAAGGGTGATTTCTCCAACATTTCAGGATGTATCCAATCAGAGACTACAACCATCTATTGTGAATACTTAAAAATGAATTTCTGTGAGGAAAACCATGAATTCTATGTCCTGAATGGGCCTTCCAAATCTTTGGTTTGGTAATTTCTATGACCCATTAACACACTTTTCCCAGAGAGCAAAATCAAATGACACTTCAGGTAAATATAAGAGTTCTGTGTTCATTTCAAAGATATCTGTTAAGTTAGTCTGACCATATGTATGCCAAAAATCTGCCTTCAGTTCTCCAGGATCTTAAATAAAAATTTCAAGCAACTTGTTAGCTAATCCTGGATTTCACGCTGAACATGAAGCTTTTTGCTTGAAAACAAAAGCAAACCTGAGTGATGAACTCCCCATTTTTGATATTTGACTTGGAAACATAACCAGTCAACATTATTGGCTATTTCAGACAATATGGTTTAGGGGGGGAAATTGTTTGGGCACCATTAATTAAAAAAAATATAGAAAAATTATTTGGCAAGTTCTCAATTGATCCTGCTTTTGTTTTTCATTTTAGAACTCTGCATAAGTGATTTAAAGGCTCACTCAAGCATTACTACCAATAATAAATCCTATTTGTGTTAGCAATGTATTACTACTCCAATGACTAGGTGGTATTATAAATTGTTAGTATACTTGTTATAACTTTAAATAAAAATGGGGAGATATATTTATATTTATAGCACTGCCCATTCTAAATATAATGAGTTAGCTTTATAGTTTGGCAGGTAGTTCAAGCAATGAAGCAAATATTGACTAGTTTCACACTTTTGCCCATTTTTAAGGAAAAATACTGAACCCAATTAGACCTATTTCTGAGTAGATACTCTAGTGTTATCTATCAGCAATTAATAGAAGGAAAGAAGGAATACTAAAGGACCAGAGGTTTGCACCTTTACCTTCCCTTTCTAAACCAGAAATACCCAATCTAGGTTTCAATTACCTTTTTATAATCATGAAAAAGGTATACTGAAACATTATTCATAACTATGCACAAAGTACCTTTCTATCACTGTTGGCAATATGTCACTATATTTTCAGGTTTTAAGAACAGACACCTATCCAAGACAAACAATGCTGTAATCCAGCATTTCCTTTTTTTAAAAAAAAAAAATGTTATAGCATCTCCCATTCAAAGTCTCACAACAGATGAAAGTTTCTTCTGAAACCACTGAGATGTCTTGCCTCAGGAGGTTACAGATGTATAGATGATAGCACCCAAATCATCTGAGATCCCACTGCTAGGCCCCTCAACATCTAACCTGCAATCCAAGCAATGAAAGCCACAGCAAGTCCATATAGTAACTTGACACAATGTCCTGTCTATATCCCTTACCTCTTTCTCTAGATAGCTGACTGGAAATAGGTAGAATTCCAAAGGAAAGCCACACAGTTCTTTAAATATATAGTTGCCAACTATTATTCTGGTTTAGAATGCTAGAAAGGTAACCTGATGTATATCAAGACCGTTATGTGCAAGAAAGGATGTATGAGGAGGGATGTCTAATTGCCCTCACTTCTTGTTTAAGAAAATATAGATACACATACTGATATTTGCATCCACATTTTAATGCTATGTTTCAGTTATTTTTTTTAATTAATCAACATATCTGTGTATGTGTTTTTTTCAGATGACATGTGGGTGACTACTGTATATTCAATATAATCTCATTTAGTAGACAACCCTGGTGGGCATCCTTTCAGAAAAAAAATAATGCAATCTGATGTGATCAAGATGAACATTAAATTTTAGGCTGACCATATATTTTTTATTTCAATACCGGACAGTCTTGTGTTCATCTAGGTACAGTGTATAACTGTGGTGAAATTACCAGCTGAAGGACAGTAGGAGTAAAGAGACATTCCAGCTTGGAATCAGATTGGAGGTGGAAACATCTGAAGTCAAACCCTTAGACTTTTTTTTCTATAATCTATTTTTTTATGATGATCGAAATATATGTTAATAATTTCATTCTTTTTTGTTTCATGTAAAAAGTCTATAAAGAATTTTCAGTCAGCATTAGATAATGTCTTTTCTCTGGTCAAAGATGTCAATTTGGTTATCTCAACAAGTTACATCATCTTCGCCATCTATTCCTCCATTGTGGGTAATGTAAAATCTTTCTACCTTTGTGCATATTATAACCTTGCTTCAGTCACATATAGAAACAAAATGCCATGATTTTTTTATCAAATTGTTTATCAATCAAAGAAAAGCCTCTGGTTTCAATTGTATATTAATCTTTAAAATGGTCTGGATTACTGCATGTAGTTGAGATCAAAATTTTATGGCTTTTTGACGCATTCACCAAGCATGGTAAAATGTCCCCTCTTGTGGTTCACATTTCCAACCTACATGTCAAGTATCTTTATATACTCTAGACCAGTGTTTCCCAACCTTGGCCACTTGAAGAGAGGCACATGTTGTCTAGGGAATTCTGGGAGTTGAATTCCATCCTTCTTCAAATGGCCAAGGTTGAGAAACACTGCTCTAGACAACTTCATCAGTGACATATATCAACATGTGCCTTTAAACACATGTTAAATATTCTCTTTAAGATAATATAATGTAAATTCAAGTGTTTCAACTGCATATTTTCCCAATGTTCTATTTGTATATTGTAACCAAAATGTTTAACCCATTTTATTATGCGTTCTTTCACTTGTTGTTCTTCTACTCACAACCAGAAATTCTCTTATCTGCTTTAAATCTTTCTAATAACTGTAAACAAGAGAACCATTGACAAGTATATCCTTCTGCTGCTAGATTTTTTCTCGATTTTAT
The DNA here is from genome assembly GCA_023970755.1 of Azemiops feae. NCBI lineage: Eukaryota > Metazoa > Chordata > Lepidosauria > Squamata > Viperidae > Azemiops > Azemiops feae. The sequence continues at coordinate 134,017 of JALGBA010000685.1, forward strand.
TTTACATTCCCCTTGACAAAAATCTAACATGTCATGATAAATTAGCCATTTGTGTTTACTTATCGTTGTCCTTCTATAATATATTTCTTGTGTTGAGAGAACCAAAGGTATTTGGGGGCACAACCTGGGTTCATATCTATTTCATATTCTCAGTATGGCACATCTAACAAAATGTTTTTTAAAATCTACATTAACCACAGCTTTGTCATACCATAAATATCCATACCACTAAAATCTCAATTCATAGCCTTCTGGCTCCAAAAGTCTTTTATTTTTCAGCAGCATCCACTCTTTCATCCAAATCAACAAGCTGCAAAACATACTTTCAAATCACATAAACCCAATCCTCCTCTTCTTTAACATCTTGTAACATCTTATATTTAACATGTTTCCCTTGCCAAATAAATTTAGACATATCTTTCTGCCATTGTTTAATTGGTACATCAGTTGTCAAAATGGGTATTGTTTGAAAGAAAAATAATATTCTGGTCAAAACATTCATCTTAATCACAGAATTTCTCTCCAGCAATAACAACTGTAATTTATACCATCTTAACCATATCCCTTTTAACTTCATGACTTTTTTTTTGAAATTTACATGATTTTCAATTGATTCAATTCTCCAATCTGAAAATATTTCAAAAAAATATTTATTTGAAGCACAAAAATATCATAAAATATAAAAATGTCATGGGATTAATGAAAAAAGAAAAAAACCCATACTTAATAGCCTTTAAGTATTAAAGTATTTAGATGTTTTGTGCTCTAAGTTTCTCTTTTTAGACTAGATATAAAGATTGTAGTTGGATTAGACCAGAAACTACCTAGTTAAACAACCTCTTTCCATAATGATCAGCCTGATTCCCATAGGAAATCTGGAAGTGAGACTTAGGAACAATGTCTGCCTCCTCCATTGTTGTTCAATTTTTGGTGACTGCAACCATGCAATTTTCTTGACAGTGTTATGGAAATGATTTGCATTGTCTTATTCTGTCCTGCTTTTCATCTTTCTAGTCTAGCCAAAATAAAAACCAGCAATTCTCTGGAACTGCTTTTTTTTTTTTTTTTTTTAACAATGGACCAATTGTAAAAAAAAAAATAGCATTTCAGTTTGCCATTTGAAGAAAATAATAAGATTGTGAAACAACCTAGACTGGCAATTTGGTGTTCTTTAACACTGATAATGGACAATAAGTAATTCATATTATATTATATTATAAAGTCAGCAAATTAGCTCATAGGTTTAGAACAAAGTTATCTCTTCAACCTGAGGTTAGAATCTCCCAGCACCTGAGATAATTATATAATAGTAGGGGCAGCAGTGTCCTTCTGAGGAAAATTGTAAAAGTAAGAGAAATGGATTAATAATAATTAATCCATTTATAAACAAGGTCATTTAATAGTGCACTAGATAAGGTGTTAGATGCCAAGTATAATCTTTCAGTAATTGAATGGTATGAAATGACTAAAAACATAGTCCAATTTTTAAATAACGAAGGGAATGAATAAGAAAGGCCACTAAATGGTACACAAGTCTAACAAGCTGCAAAGAATAGAGGGAATATTTTCTGATTAAACTGTTAGGATCACAAAAAAGAAAATTTTCTGGTCAAATCAGTCTATCATTTAAAAAGCCTTTGGAAGTTATTACCATGTTAGTCTTTCATTACAATATTCTTGGTCTACATTTTCTGATACGAGACTAGATTTTATGAATTATTGCTCAGCTGCAATACTCTGATTCCTTCCAATACCCTATTTTCAGTCTATATGTATATTTATGTATTGGACATGATGAAAAGGAACTCTAGTGATAACAATATTCTCTGCTTCTCCTTTATTAGGGCATCCCAAAGAGAACCTTCACTTCCTTCCAAATCTTTCTTCAAGTTCTACAGTCTCTAGAATCCACTTTACAAGGAAAGCTAGACATGAATGTATAGCATGTAATATCCTAGAATAAGATTTATCTTTTTAAATCACCCTTAGTAGATAAGACATAATAAAAATATATCTTGTGCAGTAACCGAGCTAATTTTGATCTAAAGGAAGAACTGAATGTCCTTTTCCAAAAACACCACCAGATCATTGTGATTTAGCTTAATTTGTGGGTACATGGGCACTTTGCACCTGCATTTTCAAGAACTGTAATTTATTCCAGTTGTCATACTTCACTTCTGTACTGCACATACTGCCATTTCAGTGGAAAGTAAATTAGTGCTATTCTTCTCAACATTTTCCTGATGGAAAGAAATTAAACATAGCACACATTTATGGTTCTTTTGCAATATATATAAAAGAGGATGGAGAATTATGCCTATCAAAAGGACATTTTATCTAATTCTTTCTAATTAGGGAAACATTTTAAAAAATGGAAGTCTTTCACACATTCCAAGAAAAAGTAGACATCTCCTACTAGATGTTCAAACAGAAAATTAACATAGGTCAAATCTGAACTATACAGCTTTAGAACAAATCTGAATTTTACAGCATTAGGGAGATGCCATGGATCAATTTCAAGGACCCTGCCTGGGGCTCAGCTGAAACGCAAACACAGAACAAAACTAGGCTGATTTCAGATTCAGCAGATGTTTAAATCAATGAGGAAAGTCTCCTAGACACTGAATCTATACCTCAATATTCCAGGAGAGATTCTGCATTTGGAATGTTGCACAAATATATATGTAAAATAGTTACTTTCTTGAAACTCTAATCAAAATGCCAGAGTGAAGAGAGGGGAGGAAAGAAGCAGAAGTAACTGATAGCTTTGGCTTCTAATTACAGGGAATGGTTTTCCCAGGAGACTGCAGTGACAATGATTTGAGCTATAATTGTTGAAGTAATACAGCATAGGAATGTCTTTTAATGCCTTTTCCCCCCAGGATCTTCTTTTTTCCAGGATCAGACAGATTAAAAAAAAATTATAGACACTGTGGGATTGGGATAGTGTAATCTCATATGATTGCCTGGCTACCATGGCTCGGGTACCATGGCTCGGGACCTTTCACCAAGTTTCAGCGTTACCTTAAGCACAAGGACTTTGCTGCAATGACTCGTGTCCTCATTACTATTTGGTTAGATATACAGGGCTCTAAATAGGGATGCTGTTAAAGACCAATCAGAAGCGCCAATTGATTCAAAAGGCAGCCAACTGCCTTTTACTGATCTGTGCTATGGACCCTATATTGGCCTTCTATAGAGTTTGGGTTGCAATTTAAAGTGCTGGTGCAATTAAAATCTGCAAAGACCTTTAAGACTGTTTGTACATTTGAACTGATTTTGCCAGGAAAAGCAGCTAGTGATTACTACTGTCAGGGAATACAGGGGACCAAGGTCAGAGGTGCTGCTCAAAACAGTTGAATAACCATTAAAAGCAATTGTATCCCACTATAAAATAATTTTAGAAGTGTATAGACAATTTCTTTTTTAAAAAATTAGCAATGGCAAGTTGGGCTGTTTTCCAGGTGGAATCTAAAATGAAACCTCTTCGTACATTTCCAGTCTCTCTTATCTGTTCATCCTTCTGCGTGGTACTTTCATACATTATAACCATGGAATAAGTAAACTAAGTGGAAAGGCAATGTCTTGAACAACGTAAAATACTATCATAAGCAGGGTTAATTGGGGAAAAAAGTCTACCAGATAGGATGAAGAGCACCAGCAAGTCGAATGGCCTGGTTCTTGCTATGTCTTCTGGAACGCACACATTCAAAAAGGAAGATGCCCAAATTTGGTTGCATTTGATTTCCTATTTTTCTATATTTTCTATATTTCTATATTTAAGTTTGCTTCATTGGAGTCAAACTTAATCATCTATTTTTTAAAAAATCTGCCTAAAATCGATGCACCTTTTCACACGTATTACTCCTAATATAGCCTTTTGGTACACAATTTTCCTAATGTTTGCAGTTTTCCTATGTAAATTTATCTTAATATAATATGTTTTACATGTTATATTCATTTTACATGTATGTTGGATATATTTTCTCTTAATATATACATATTTATATGTATTTTTTAAAAAATAAATTGGACTGAAAACATTAATATTTCATTGAAACTCTGTTTCAGTTTTGATTCTGGTTTTGTGCTCAAGACCAAGTAAGTTCACAGGCAAATGAAATGTACCACATTTCTTTCTTGTTCCTACTCAGCTGTGTGAATTTCTAGCAGCTAAAGTCAAGCACAAGCAAGAGTCAAAACAGTCATTATACAAAATGCATATCTGCCTCTGAAAATGGTAGCTGTGTATTATGTCTCTATGTCACAATATTTTGCATTTTCTTCTCTCTCTTTCTGCTTCATGTTACTGGTGTCTTCTGATAGGAAACGAAAACATGAGGACATTGTGGACATTGGTACATTCACCTAAGCAGTACTAGGAGGAAGATACAGCTAGTTATGTGGCTGCTTCTGGACTGAGTTTCGAAGATTCAATAATCTCCTAGGAACTGGAGCTGCACAGGTTACCATTAAGATAGAAATTGAGCCAATTCAAGTTATTTGACAACATAGCCCAAATAAATTAGCTGGTTATGCAAACAAAGAATTTGAATGGTATAATGAGCTGATGTCATTTTAGGTCCTAGATTTCTAATGGACATCATCAAAACTGAAACCAGCCACGCATAGAAAAACTCAAGGAAATAGTGCAAGATTGGAAGGTCTGGAGAGACCTGGCCATAGAATCACCAAGAGTTGGACACAATTGAATGAATAACATCATCCTATCATCATCATCATCCTCTCTAATTGAACAAGAAAAACATTAGATAGTGAACATCAGAAGGAGTATGGTAAAAACATAAGCCTTTTGAGGTACAGCACAAGCTATCAAAGTATGGAATGTACATGTATCTCAATGCATATCTATTACTAATTCTATTCGAACTGAAAAGAGGTGAGATTCCTGGATTATAAACTGGCATATTTAGGAGCAACATGTAAAATATCCTTTCCATAATCCTCCAGAATAGCTTCCTGTACCTTTACTTTCAAACTTAAACACACTGCAAAATATAAAATCATAGTGGTGGAAGGAATGACCTTAGAGACCCTCTAATCTGCTAAGTGTATGATCCAGTAGAATGGTTCTGAAAGATTGTCTGGATCCTTTTCAGTCAGGATTCAGATCTGGATAGAACAGAAATGGCATTGGTCAAGCTTTGGAATGATATATGGCATGAGCAGAATGGTGGATGTAAGTCCATCATTGCTTTACTTGACCTCTCAGCAACTTTCAATACAATCAGATCAGTTCTAGTCAGTGGTGATTGGGGAAGAGAGTCAAGATTGAGTGGCTTTGGGTTTTAAGGTTTTGTGATTCTTGGATACTCTTTTTGGTGCTGAATGAAGTTGCACTGCTCCAAAAAGACCCTGTGAGTATCTGGGGGGGAGTGTCTTCCTGTACTGACAAGTCCTGCTCAGTGAGCAGGTGGCAGTTGGGGTTAAACAGGCCTTTGTACAATTTTGTAATGGGCATCAGTTGTGCCTGTTCTTAGATTAAAAGGCCCTAATCACTGTCAGTCATGACCTGGTCATGTCCCAGTTGGACTACTGTAATGTGCTCTACATGGGGCTGCCCTTGAAGAGTATCTGGAAATTTCAGCTAGTGCAAAATGTGGCAATATGAACAATTATGTGTGTTTCTGTTAGAATACATGTTATACCTCTGTTTCACAAGCTGCATTTGTTGCCAGATTTTTGGGGTCCACACACACACACCTGAATTTGGGTCCAATTCAGATGCTGGTGCTGACCCTTAAAAGCCTTTCCTGGCATGAGTCTGGGTTACCTGAGGGCTGCCTTTGCCTGATTTCATCTGCCACCCCACCATATCTAGAAGAGAGGGCATGTCACAGGTTCCACCAGTTAGGTAGCTACATTTGACAGGCTCTAGGTGGTGGATCTTTTCTGTGATGGCACTCACATTGTGGAATCTGAGGTGAGATTGGCTCACCACTTCTGAGCTTCCAAATGTCCCTTAAGATCTGATTATGCCAGCAGGGGAACTTCTGAGGTAGGTCCATTATTATGAACTTTTCTTCATCTATTATTTGCTTGTCTGTTTTGGTTTTTATGGTTTTAAATGTTTTTATTGATGGTAAGTGGTTTTATGTATTTATTCACTGTTTTAGCTTTGTTGTATGCTGCCAAAGTTACTTTTAGTGAGATGTGTGACTATATACATTGGATAAATAAAATAAATAAAAGTAAATAAAAATAACAATTATCCAGCATCTGTGAAAAACCTCTAGGTCACTCCATCATGTGTCAGCCTCCTTCACTGCTTAAACATTTTTATACAAGCAACAAGTGCCTCCTGATGCCTAGCTTGAATCTGCTTTTTTGTGGTTTTAACCTGGTTGATATCTCTGAGGCAAGAGAAAACACCTTCTTCTATATAACAAAAATCGGGTTTCAGAAATTACTATCATGTCACCATTAGTTGTCTCTTCTCATAGTACCTAGTTTCTATATTCCTCCCAATCTAAATAGCCATTCTCTGAACTTTCTCCTTTTTGAACTGAGGCACCAGAACAGAAGTTAGGGTTCCAAACAGAGTTTGCCCAGCAGAACTGAGTACAAGTAGTCTTTGCCTTACAACCAACCATTTAGTGACTTTTCACTGAAAAAAGTGATTTATGACAGATCCTCACACTTATTACTGTTGCAGCATTCTCTTGATCATACGATCAAAATTTAGATGCTTGGCAACTTGCATGTATTTAAGACAGCTGCAGCATCTCAGGGTCATGTGACTGCCATCTGCAACCTTCCCAACTGGTTTCTGATAAGCAAAGTCATTTAGGGAAGCTGGATTTAATTAAAGACTGTATTATTCACTTAACAACTGCAGTAATACACTTGACAATCAGGGGAAAAGGGTCATAAAATCAGGTGGCACTCACAACAACTGTCTTGCTTACCAACAGAAATTCTGATCTCAATTGTGGCCATATGTTGTAGATATACTGTACAACAATTTCTTCCATAATCTCAAATTTATGTTCATGTTAATGCACTCCAAGTCAGCCTTATGGACTATGAAGTCCTTACGTAATCATTTGAATGACAGGAAGGCCTGGAGGAATGTTGTCCATGGGGTCACGATGGGTCGGACACGACTTCGCAACTAACAACAACAATCATTTGAATAATATTTCAACATTCCATTACAAGTTTATGATTATGTATAATTCAAATGGAGTGAAACACTATATTTAACTCTGCATGGTAACAGGAGTGTGGAGTGGATCATTAGTGAAAAAATGTCATGTATGAATATTTGCAGAACCTATGTCTTTAGTGGGGCACAATGGCTCAATGGTGCTGGTCAGCTGGAAAGCCAATAGCCTGGGTTTGAGCCCAGAATGCGGTGTGGCGGGGTGAACTCCCATTACTTGCCCCACTTCCTGTCAACCTAACAGTTTGAAAGCATGCAAGTGCAAGTAGATAAGTGGGTACCACTTTGGCGGGAAAAGTTATTGAGTTCCATATTTTCATGCTGGCCACATGATGATGGAAATGTCTCTCAGCCATGCAGGCTCCCTTGGCTGAGAATTGGAGATGAGCACTGCGACCTTGAGTCAGTCATGACTGGATAGGGGAAACCTTTAAACCTTTTAAAAATATATTTAGCTTATGTGTATGCATCTTTCAGTTAGTGTTGAATCCTGGTGACTGCCTGGAGAAATCCCAGTAGTGTTTTATTGACAGGATTCTCAGAAATTGATTGCCATTGTGTTCTTCCTAGAGCTGGAAGAGAGTGACATCTTTAGTCACTTGAGGATTAGAACTCACAATCTCAGTTTCTAACCTCATGCCTTAAACCACTGTACCAAACTGGCTCTTTCAGTTTGCACTGAGACTTCCATTTTGATTATTAATATACTAGAAGTAAGGCATTTCTGTCAGTAAAATGAAAAACAGAAATTATTTATAAATTGTACTTTTTAATATTTCTATAGAGAAACAATAAATCACAAAAAAATATACCCCAATTGAGCCGAAAGGAAAAAGGGTAATTCTGGCAAAGCTACAAAAAAGAAACATCTTAGGTAAAAGAAAAAAATGAGAATGAAAAATGGAATAATCAATGAACTAACAATCAGATCAAATATAGTTATATGACAACTTTTTAATGAGTATCTTCATTACCTGCAGATTTATCTGTAAAAATTTGAAGTTTGAAAAAAATCCTGCTGCTTTATATGTGAGCTGGATAAAATGCCCAGGTCAGTTAGAATAATGTTTAATAATAAAGTAGTACTATTTTGGAAAAATGGAGGGGGATTGCTCCATATGCCTCTTCAAAGCTCTGAATTAATTATCAAACATAATTAATATTAGTTATAAATGTATTACATATTATTCATTTTGATAGCTTGTCAGTGTTACTTTATTTTGCATCAGTCTGTAAAGTGTATATAATAGCCTGGGACATAGAAAGCATAGAACGCATAGAAAACATTCATCGTTTTTTTTTAAAAAGTGATAGGGAGATCCAAAAGTAGCCAATGAAATTATTTTAATTTAACTGGGGCAACAATCTATTTCATCTATGGATTTCTAGGATATCTATGAACAAACCAATTTCATTCTTTAGTGGTGTAATAAGGTACTAAGAAGGAATAATCTGAAAATTTCCAGAGTTTTCTTCCTACATAAAAGAAACTTGTTTTTATACTTCACTCTCATGCATTTCTTTTTATGGTGTTTTGCAACTTGGTTTTTGTTGTGATATGGCAAAAAATGCACCACTGTAATCTTTCACTCATTTCCCCATTCTTTGCTGCCCAGCCATGCCCTCCTCTACATCTAGAAAAACTTTGTGGAAGGAGCTGCCTTATGGTTTTTTTGGACCTTTTTTGGTGTGGAAGGCGAAAGGAAGGCTGCTGTTACTATTTAATCCTTTGTTTACAATCTGAAATGTGAAACATTTTAGGTGCAACACAATGTAGACAGCTAAAATAGCTTCCATTTCAAAGTTCTTCTAAAACCAGCTTGATTCTAGCTTTATTTTAGGAAGCCATGTTGAAGCTTCTCTAGAAATAAGACCCTGAGCAAAGGGTTGGGGAGAGCATTTGAGCCACAGAGATGCACATGCAAATGTAAGAGAGCAAAAGATACAATGAAAGAAAGAAAAGTTACACATATCCTTTGCAATCTCACAGTAATCTCACACCCACTCCACAATAATGTAACCAAGGTTGTCTTCTCTTTCAAAAAGGGAGAAACAATTAAAAGCTATTTTTCCCATCAAAATAAATGAAGATGGTTAAAAAAAGGCAGAAGAAATTTCCACATAGCATAGCATAGCATAGCATATCTTTAATTTATAGAGCTCTGGATTTGGCTGAAGCTTAAAATGCATTATTCATAAATGATAAGGAGCAACATTTCTTCTACAACATTAGTATAGCGTCTATCTCCCATTTACCTGTCTGATGAGACTTTTTTTCCCAAGTCCCCAAACAAAAATTTGACGATGCAATGACTTGTTATGAATTCATCTCACAATAGAGAGTAGGCTTAACTTAGCCATTAGTAATGCTATTAGTAGATAGGAATCTATACAAATGAAGCAATATATCTTCCAATGGATGGTCATTCTCTTCCTGTATACTGGAGTATAGACTCCACCTGAAAATAAACCTGTGGTACAAATCCAGCCTTTTAAAATGCTTTCCACTGATGCTTTGTGATTTCCATGTGAAAGACAAGCCATTCAAATAACTCCATGAAAAGGGGGAAGGGAGTCTTGGTTTCCTGAGTTTCAACAGATGTCATACTTAATTGGTTGCAAAATAAACCAGAGACACAGTCAGCTGGTTTCCCTAGTTTCAGCTGTGCAGACACTTTCCAACATGTGCATTCACCTCCTGTTTTCCGATAAAGGGCTGGGTGGTGCGAGAATCAAACTTCCCCAAAGGTGCAAAGCAATATGCATACTGCATAGAGTGTTTGGGGTTCTATTAAAGAAGATGCAAGCTGACAGCTGAGAATGCAATTAAAAATATAACAAAGTAACCTCAAAATATTATTTGGAAGGAAAATATTATGGCTGGTTTTTCACCACATTTTATTTGGTGCATTTCTTTAATACTTATTATGTACTCAAAGTTTTATATTCTAGCATTTGGCATTACCAAATTTTTCCACCCACCTGCTCAGTTTTATTCTATATTCCACATTATTCATATGTAAAATTATTTCAACATAATTCATGCTGGATCATCCATATACTTTCTCTGGTCAGAAGCCACAGTGTATGGCACTATAAAAATACAGGCCAGGAAGGTATGAACAGGCCTCAAGGTTTTTTGTTTTGTTTTGTTTTAAAAAAGCAGGCCAGTTACAATCAAGATATTGTGTACTGCCACTCTACTTCTTAAAATTTAGGGGCCCAGATTTGTCATGGTGAAAGGCAACTGTTGATGCAAAATAACCCTGCTCCCTTACCAGACAAGAAAAAGTTCTGTTAATGGCCCCAAAGAAGTTCCTGAACTTTAAATAAAAATTGACTTTGATATCCTGTTTTCCAATGCTCAGATATCACTGTTACAAATCATGCCACAGTCTTGTAAATGTGTCATTGTTATTATTACTCTTGTTGCCAATGGTGTCTGAAGCAACATTGATTCATTGAAGCTAATTAATAAGTTGATGGGATGATCTGGATCCAGATCTTGGTATGTAGCTTTGTGTTTTACCCCCTTTGCTACCCCAGTTTTTTAAACATTTGTACTTCAAACTGAGCACTGTTCATCCTTTTGGTTGAGAAAAGAAATCAGGTCTCAAGTGTGACAGGAAAGAGCTTAATCCCCAGAAAAAAATCAAATTCCCCAAACACATTGGAAAATAATCTGTTCCTGAAGATGGAATTAAAACACACACACAATACCCAGGAAATTCCTTACACTTAAGTCCAGGGTTGCTAATGCAGAGGGATGCTTTTTAACAGGTCTGACTTGGCAGATGACCTCGCTTGTTTGTTCATATGTGTTTTCCAAAATATAAAAGTGAAATAGAGTCCCAAAGGCACTGTACTTGAAAGGTTATGAGAGTTAGAGATTTTAACCATGCCTGCCAAATCAGCAGATGGCTTGTGATTATAATTATATGCATCAATAAAACGAATAATCTTACAAAATTTGAATTTCTACTAAAGTAAGGGATTTAATAAGCAGATGCAACAGAATGCATTTTCTTTAACCCTTTTTGTTAAGAGTGACAGCTCACATACAGAACCCAACAAGTTCTACTCAAACAACTTGTTAAGTTAAACATTATGTATTTTCTTTTTATAGCATGAGTGATCTTTGGCCAAATAATTATTTTGCTTTCACTCAACATACTATCCTGTTATCTTTGCTTCCAAACATCATTTATAGAAAAGTCATGATCCTTTGACAAAAGCTGATAAACATAACAGATCCTTATTGAAAAAGGATCCCAAACAAAAGATTGTTTGAGAATTTCATCCAATAGGCTTTAGATCCAAAAGTATCTTGTTACTTCTATTAAATTTTAAATGTTTTAAGGTCTGCATATGAAAATAATAAGTGCTACTCTCTTTTAAAAAAATCATTGCATGTCTACATGCATGTCTACAATTGGAAATATAAGGTTTTGTTGCTAATATAAAACTTAGATATATCATAATAAATTGGCAGGCACAATTATAATTTGGCTGTCCAAATCTAAACTAATGAGTAGTATATTTTAATACAATCCATATGCACAGCTTGAGAGTAAACAGTGAAATCCAGTAGGCTTACTTTTAAACAAATATATTTAGGATCAGGCTGCATGAGACAAATGTAAAGGAGCACATTAAGTTTAAATTGCTGGGCTGTTTTTACGAGCACAAAATAGAAAAAGAGCAATTTTGTTTGCAAATGGATTTATATCTTCATACTATAATTAAGGGACAAGAAAATGTCATTGAAGAACAATTTGGTTCAGCACGATGAAAACATAGTCTCCTTTGGAGATAAGTCCTATTTAATATTTGATTGCATTTGGACATTGTAAATATCACTTACTGGCTACAGAAGCAATTTTTGAGCACTGTTTTATTCAGTATCATACATCTGATATTGATAGGGCTGAGAATTTTTTGATCATTACTTTTTTTATTGAGAATAAACAAAACCAGTTCTTGATACCCTGTTTTACTAATATTAGTTTGATACTAATATTAGTTTTGAAAATATTAACATTTTATTTTGCAATTCAACTGCTTTGTGTACAACCAAAAAATGATGTTTCAATAGAAATAGAGTGAATGTCATCCTTCTATATGAGATATTATATGGGGAAATATGTTCCTTTGAAAACTGAATATTGTTAATAATTCTAAGTAGTTTTCAGGATAAAATATTTCAATACCTTGAAAGTACATAAAATCACTTTAAGAAGGATTCTGTGATAGAACATTGCACAGCTCCAAATCTCACTTCAAATGAAAATAGCTTTGACAAATGCAGTTATGATTTGAGGGGAAAAGAATATAGAGGAATGCTTAGATACATCATTTCAGTTAGTTTGCTTACAAGAGCAAACTTGAGCACCCAAAATATCCCGTGAAACTCAGGATCCTAGCATAATTTGTTTTTGCTAGAAAGTTTTATCTCAAGATATTGTTGGTATCTTGTGTGAGCGAGCGAGCGAGTGATTGAATGAGTGAGTGAGTGAACAGTCACACAGGCAAAAAGTTAACTTTTGACAGGCTTTAAGTCAAAATTTATGAACAATCATCCCCACACAAGCAAACATAGTAGGAACAAACCTTAACAACTCAATCTATCTTGACTCCTCTAAGTTTCCTAAGATATCTCCAAGACCTTCTCATTACCTGTTTTCTCCCTTGGAATTATTTTATTTTTCATTTGAGTGACAAATGGAACCTAAATTTACAGTTTATAAGCAATCTAAGATTTTCTTATTAAAACTTTTTTTTTAAAGTCACCATACATTCTATCGTTAACACAAGCCTTGACTTGCAAAGTTTGAGTGATTCTACCAAGTTACTTAATTTCAACCCCTGCTGCACTTAACTAATAGTCCATTTATGTTGTTATATAGATAATATAATGTTGCAGTCTGGGATATTGAGAAGGTCTTGGAAGAGACTGTTCTACACATATTTAAAAAGCATACATGTCATTTTCTTAAACTGAAAAAAGGGAAGTTCCCATATCTGTAAACAACAGGAATGAGCCTGTAGAATTGAAACTGTTGGTTAAAAGTCTTAAAACTCAAGAAGGAGCTTCATTCTGCACCATGCCATGTTTCAGTTATAAAATAATAAACTTTTTGAAGGTTGCAGGATCTATTTCTAATGATATTTTGGAGTTACGGATCTACTGATGAAAAACATGGCAGGAATTAAGGAAATATATTAGATATTTGAAATGTTTTGAAATGTCTGATGGCTATATAGAAAGATATAATGCCCAGAAAAATTGTGTAGACATAGTTTTTTATGAATGCATTGCAAAATGTTCAGTTAGCTCTCTAACCTGGCACGTGGTCATTTTGTAAGTCTACACACTTAACAAATACATGTTTTCCATTACAATTCTCCAAACTGTCTAAACAATCACTTGATGCTCTGAAAATTTTCTATGAGAAATTACAATTGTAGGCAAGATTTTAACTTATTGATTACATGAATTAGAAATGTTTCAGCTTAAAACCCTAGCTGAAATGATATGCTTTCCTGAGAAATGTAATGCAATTTGTAGATAGACTTGCTTGAATGCAGCATTACTTTTTTCACTATATTTTATGTTACTTTTGTAGCAGTTAACAGTTTTGAGAATTAAACAAACATATGTGTTACTGGGTTACAAACACTCAGGAACATATGGTACAATTGTAATTACTAACTTGAACTTGACACACTTCTAATTCAGCTTTCCTAGCAGAAGAAATTGAAGGTGTAAAGAACAGTTGTAGATTAATAACCTGGTACACAGAATGCACATATTGCTATTCATTCTACTCACAATTTAACTTTTAAGCATTCATAAAGGAGGTTTGAATTTGCAGCATCTGCTTTATAACGAAGGTACTCTCAAATAATATTAATTGTGTGTTTGTGGTCTTCTACCCACATTAATATTTTCAATGACTGCAGTATGCTTTGATTTGCAATTTTGATGTTGCAATAATACACCTCTTTTCTGTTCAAATTTGTGATATCAAATTTGTCATGTTTGCTTTCAAATAAATGTGTTCAACTAGGTAGAAACTTTCAATAAGCCTCTTACAAATACTTCAATAAAAATATAACTTATAGAGGTTTGTAAATTACCTCAGATTGCTTATTTTCCAAAATGCAATAACTAAATAAAAAAATAGACTATACCAGTATGGTAATGCAATAACTCTGCATTTGAAATTTTAACTATTAATCAAAGGCAAATAATATCATAATGATTTTTATCAACAGAGACATTAAAATGCATATCTTACACATTTATAATTGATTTTCACTTTTTATCTACTGTATTACTTTAGTTTTGAAGATAAAAGCAAAAGAAAGTGTTTCAGGTAGCAAGACTTTCGTACAACTTCCTGTTGCCATTTTTTTTCCAGAATGTGAACAACAAAATAAAAAGTGTGTATATATATATATACACACAGAGAGAGAGAGAGAGAGAGAGAGAGAGAGAGAGATCCTTTGATCTCCTAAACTCAGTGATTACTATTTTAACAACAAAACCATACAAGTTTAATTAGCTGTCATTTTTACACTTTTATAGATTTTATGACTGCAATCAAAAGTACCTGACATTCTTCTTTTATTTTTTAACTAAAGCATGGAGACTTTGACTTAGATGTAATGCCATGGCTTCTAACTGAAACATTATTTTATGAAAACATCATTTCCAATGCCATTTTTCTTAAGCATTTGGCAAGTTGATGGAAATATGAAATTAATCCACAGTTAAGCTATTATTCTATAGCTTCAAGCACTTTCAGTTTTGAAGAGAGCTAGAAAATAGTAGGTTCCTGCAAAGTTGACCATATAGGAAGAAGAATCAGCAGAGGTAGCATTTATTAGGTTCAGATATGACAAAAGAATGCATTTTTCCCCACTACCACTTCTTAAGTCCCCCACAACATTAAGTTCACTGAGCATCCCATCTTTCCACTTTACTTTAGAAATTCAAAACTTTTGTGAAGATGACAAAGAGAGGAAAAAGCACCATCTCTTTTTTTTTAAATCCCCTATACTGAAGTGGCACAAAAGCTTTCCTTGTATTATGACCTACTTGTCCAGAAATGGACTTCCAACCCTATGCTTAGGCTAAAATTTGCTCTACTTTCTCCCCAGGGCATAATTGTCAGACTGACTTACCGTGTGCCTTTTAGCCTTTGTTCTGTCTCTCGCGCTGACATCAGGGAAGCAATGATGTAGAATAACGCAGGGGTGGGCTAGGTTAGTCCAGTGTTTGTGTCGTTGTGTGGTGTGCAGGGACACTCTGTGATACTCTAGTGAGCTGCTAAGCTTTTTTTGTAGGCTTGTGTCATTTACTTAACGACCAATCTCATTAGCTGCCAGGGTACAATGGGCTGATGCATTTTCTATGTACATACTCCACACGCTGACCCTCAAGGTTGCCGAAGGTCTATTTAATCAGTCAGATGCTGAATATATTTGCAGTAAATCACTAAAAAAAAAGACTACAGAGGTATCTCATGAAGCTTTAATGTTTCTTGGGAGCTTGTTGAAGGGAAGAGGCATGAGATTTAAACATAGACAATGGGGCTGAATGGAATGGGACAATAGGAAAGGCTTGCACTGGTGACCTTTAATAATTGCCACAACTTTGTCACCTAGATCCTGAACATTTGTGAATGTTAATTTCTGCATCCAGATCATGCTTCAATGTAATTACATTTTCATCCTGAAATCCCTTTAAACAAATGCAAACAAAATAATATCAATCTTTTTTTTCCCACACAGGTGGGCAAAGGTGTGCTTTCCTTGCTCCCTCATTCCATGCACCCTCAGAGCTGGCATTCATGAATCTCTGCTCTCTCTTCAGTTACAAGCCATAAACCCTTTTAACTCCTATGAAGAATGACATGCTCAAAACCCCACTGAATGACGACAGCTGTCCATAAGTATCAGGGAGAATTCTATTGTCCAACTTGTCCCTAGATAAAATGAATACTTTACAGCAGAGGCTGTTCAGCTTGGCTAAAGAGTATGGGGATAAGGGGAGGAGGTCACTGGAGATTTCGCTCACTAATTTAATCTGGGAAAAGGACAGGCACTGCATCTCACTTGAACAGACTGGCGGCAATCTGGGCACTCACAGAACTATCTCCTTTTGCCTGTGCTCTATTTATTCCTTATCTCTGTTTACCAACCGCTAGGTCCCTTTCATTCACACCATGAGGCTGTTCTCCTACTATCAGTCAGCAGCTGACACTGTAGAAGAGCCTCAAAGGCAAAAAAAAAAAGGGGGGGGGAATCAAAACTAAACCAAAGCTGTATAAACAATGAAGCAGCAGAAGTAAATGCATAAATCCTAATTCTTAACCCAACCCACAGGGTGTGAACAGAACCTTTATAGTAAATCCAGCAAGCCCAGCGTAATGAGCTATGGGCTACAGAGGAAACATGGATAGCCAACTATCATTCATGAAATCATCATCTCAGGAAGAAACACAAATGCACCCATTTTATATGCTCAGCATGGCATGTATGGTAATTGCGTTACTGTCTAAACTTTATTGCTCAATATGCTCATTAGGCAGGAATGAGTCAGATTTGCCTAGCAATGCCTGGTTTAAAAGTTAAGGAGATTTTTGAAAGAGTGTCAAACTTTTGATAAATGTTTCATTTGTTGCTGGATTTTAAGTACAGACATAAGATAGACAGGAATGCTCTCAGCTGTAATATTTCTATAGCATTGTACTGTATTAAACATTAAGTTAGATTTCCCAAAGTAATGCCCTCCAGAGGTTTGGAATTTAATAACCTTTGCACCCAGGCCAGCATTGCCAGTGACTGTTCTAAGCGAAGTAGACAAATAATTCTAGCAAACAAATAAGCAAAAACTCGTGTGACTTCCATATATAGCTCTTGTAAAACTTTAGTAGATGTGAAAGAAGGCAGGTCAAAGTGTAGGAAAGAAATATTTCTTCCCACTTTCTCCTCTTCTGCACAAGACAAAAATTACATGCCTTCCCTCAGGAAGATATCTGACTCTTGAATTTTGAATGTATATATTCAGATTTAATTCTCCATTATAAATTCAGTTCACTTTAATCAAACATATACAGCTGCTTAGTAAATTGTTTTACTATTAGGGAAAAGAAACCAAATTTATTTATTTTCTTAATTGATATAAGCCAGAGAATAGTTTCCCAGATAGTAATTTCAAAGTTGTGTAGAATAAAGTTATAGCATAAGAAAATGGGAGGTGTGGCTGAAACTATTACCTGGTACATTTAAAAAGAACTAGTCTGCTTTTAAAAAAAAAATGAAAGTAATAGTTTATGTCATTCAAAACATTTCAGATGCATTTTCAGAATTGTTGGAAAAATAGTGACAGAAATATTGATCATTATCAAAGACGATCTACTATGACAAATTTCAGTTTTGATTTCCACCTATATGCATTATGAGCAATGAAGTCTTTAGTACTTGGATCCTTTTTTTCCAAATGAATTAATGAATTAAATTTATCCTTTCACCAGCTGCTAGGCAGCAGATGGAACCATTTCTGAAGCCTTGTTGAATTCAGTCCATAAAACTCATTTCCTAGGATTAGCAGTCCAAAGTTTCTTTTAATGTTTATACACCGCTTGGGATTTTAAATTTCATGATGCTGAACTTTTAGCTTAATAATGATTTTGCTCTTGAAGTTTTATGTCAAAAATAGTGCTTTCAAAACAAAATAGGCCATAGAAAAGTTGAATTCATTTAAACAGCAAACAGGTAAACCAAAGGGGGAAGTTGCTTACAATATCTCAGTGCCATAAAACATGTCATATAATCAAATATGAATTCCAACTGGAAGATTTGCAGGAACAATTAACTTACATTAGCAAACATACACAGAAAAGCAGATTTTGAACTCTTTCATATTACCTATGGCTATAAAATAACTTACAATCTCAGACCCAAAAAACCCCATGCTTTCCAGCTCAAAACTTCTTAAATGTTGGTAAGTCTGTGTATTCTATTTCTGACTAATATAAAACTGGAGATATTTTATGTATGCTGTTTGTGACTTTTAGCCTGTAACAATAACACAGGAAGCTTCAGTATGTTCATTTAAATAGAAAACTAAAAGTTTTTAAGGCAGATATTATTTGGAATTGTAGTAGCACAGGCAAGCAGTGAATAAAAAAAAGTTTGCTGGATAATACAGTCTTAAAAACAATTATTGAGAAAAAGAACCATGGACAGCTCCACATTTGCTGTACTTTCCCCCCTTGTTGCTAAGTT